>OZ020608.1:81782865-82382865 GCA_963971545.1 Philophylla caesio | reverse complement strand
TTACTCTGTTAAGCAGTGATTTCGACAAAAGATAATTATCATTAGCTACCAACCAATACAACCTTATTGCTTACATATACGAGTAATCGCACATGAATTTATGAAAAGTGAGCTACTTTAAAATGTGTGCCTTGGCTTTATCTATGGCAGCTATGACCTAAATATTGCGCAGTCGCAACAATGCCAGTAATTCGCGTATGGGTTAAACATTATATATGTATATGTACATATACATACATACATAAGTATATTGAAATGTAGTGAATGAAATGTGTACGGAACAGCAGTCATAAACTGAACAGAATGAAAATTGACACTGAAAGATGGCACAACGCCGAAACCGGTTTGTCTCCAAAACAAACTTGACAAGGGATGACGGAAAATCGTTCCAACAAAGTGTGGGACAAGGCGAATTCATTACAGGTGGTGTTGATAGAGCAACACCAACAACCACAAGACATTTGTTTTTGCTTTTGGTGGGTAATTGTCAAAATCATTTGAAAGACAAAATCGAGGCGAATTCAATTTATAAAATAAGAAACACAAATATTTTACAAAATTTCTATATTAAGTTGCGGTTAACGTTTTAATTTTAATATTCTGGTTTAAATATAGGACTTTGTGAAACTAAAATTATTAGAGCTCCTACATACGTCACCTAGTTAAAAATAAGAAAGGTCTGATACATAAACCACATTGAAATGCCGGACCTTTGTTCATTTAACTTTTTGTGGTGCGTGCTTTATTGGGAACATTGATTGTTAGTTAAAGTAGTGGGAAACATAAGCTTCTGGAGCAAATTTTAATGGATTTGCTTGCTCACTATCGGTGGGATAGTGAATAATTTTTGGAAATGGCAGTGGATAAGTGCATGTTGAAATATCCACAAGGAAAAAAAATGCAAAAGCAATAAACGAAAAACGAAAAATTACGTTTTTTGCCTTATACGTTTCTAAGCTTGTTATATATCCTTTGAACCTGTTAAATTTAGTGGAATATAACATATGATAGTGGCTAGATTTTAAATAATTAAATATTGTAAGTTTTCCTGTATCTATAAATAATATAGCAAAATCTATTTTAAAAAATATTTAAAGGATTTGGATGGAGATTTAGATTATCCTACGATTTCATTTATTGGAATGAAGTTTTGTTGCATTAACTAAACTAAATTAGTTGATTTTAATAAATTCATAATTTTAAACTATTTGTTATACCTTTAACAACTGTTCGTATGTACAAATAAACATGCGTGGTAATTATTAAAATAACTAATTACTGGGTTTTTTTCAATGAAAAGGAAGCATATATTGTCCAAGTTATATAATCCAGTTCGACGTAGTGCACTTCTGATGTGACAGAGCTGTCTTAGATACATACTCGTATTGCGGGCCTGGACTAGCAGGACGTTATAATATATATTTACTATGTTTTGATGCAGTATTCGCCAGTTGGTTGTTAGAGAGGCTTGGCTGAAGTTAAAAGTATATAACACTTTACTGCAGTCCCATGGTGCTGTTAGACATCTCTTTTGCCTAAAGTTATTTTAAGAAATATGCATATGCATATCTAGAGCTAACCTTTTGTGCATTTGAATAAAATTTGTATACAAGCTCCACTATATTTTTCCTACACAATTCTTCTACGTGTACATTCATTCAAGGGAATTTGAGGAAACAGCATTCTCTAAAATATCGAGCTTGGCGTGTATGCATATTACAAAGTATTTTGCAAATTTTCCCTTTTCCCAACGTACAAAATTTAGGAATGCAAAAACTGATCATTGATATTTTTTGCTTCCAAATGCTTTACATCATTCGCGGAAATTCCTATTCAAATTCTCTAATTTTTATTTCAAATTTAAAAAAATTTAAGCATTTTATATGAGTATAAAAAACAATAACAATATAAACAAAACAATTTATTTGACAATCGCCCACCAATCACCTGCTTGATCACTTCCACCTTAAATGAATTCGCCTTGGTGTGGGATTGCGTTTTTATAGCGAACTGTTCCTTTCAAGTAGAGGATTTCACTCGCGCAACTTACTTTAGAAATTCTCAAAAGACTATAGAAATAGATCAGACTTTTAGAGTAGGAATAGAAAATTAAATTAATAGTTGTTTTCCAACATACAGTGGCTCACAGCTTATTTCATGCAGGTGCGTTGTCAAAATTAAGTATGCTATATTTAGAAAACCAAAGCGTGTATCGACAAGATTTAAAAACTAAGTTGTTCGTATAAGAACGTAGTTGAAGATAGGATTTTCATTTATTTTATTAACTTTTTGTTTAACAACTTAAAAATTAAAATTAAAATAAATTTAATTTAATTTAAAAATAAGTTAAATTATTGAATACAAAAATACTTAGTATTTAGTATGATATCCTTTGGATTTTGATACAGCATTTAACCTAGCTGGCATTGACTCCAATAGTTTTTTGGTATTTTCCGGTCCGATTTTATTCTCTTATTGTCTTATGTGATGTTTGCGGATGTTATTCTCCAATAAAGCCCATAGATTCTCGATAACATTCATATCTGGTGACTGAGCTGGTGGGTTCATTAAATGTGGACAATTACATATCAGCCAGGTCTGCACGATTGCCGACTTGTGTTTTGGATCGTTGTCCTGGTAGTAACGGAAATGTTGTCGCATTCCAAGGTTCTCGGCACTTTGGAGTAGGTTCTCTTTTAGTATATTGAGGTACATCATTTTATCAATAATACCCTCAACAAACACTAAATTTCCAACCCCGGCTGCGCACATACACGCCCATACCATAACACTGCCTCCACCATGTTTGACAGTTGGTTTTATGTTTTTTTTTCTGGAAGGTAACTCGGCTTAGTTGGTTATTTTTTTCTAATGAATGGCTTCTTTTCCTTTATTTTACGCACAATTAAATACTCCTCACGGGCAGTGAAAACTTTATTTGGTGGACTTCGACCTTTTTTTGTATCCGATTTTCATGAACGAAACGCTGAATTATATTTTGCATTGTTGCATGGCTCAAATTGACTAATTCGGCAATTTTTCGCTGCGATTTTTTTCACTTTTAAAATGGTTTATGGCCAATTCTCACTGTTCAATTTTCGTACGACGGGCCATTTTACTAAGATTTTTGTACTGATCTCCCGACGACCAAAAACACACTAAAAATTGCAAAAACCCATAAATAAACGCGAGTTGTAAAAACTAGCATCACAAACTACCGTTATCCGTGCGACTAGCTGTCGGCGAAACGAGAATAAGTGCGTGCATGAAATAAGCTGTGAGCAAATTCTTGCTATGCAGCTGCATTTCATCCCATAACGTGTGTGATACTGGATTTTCGCGAGTGCTGCTCAGCGTCCTATGTTTGAAAAGCATTTGACTAACTATTGACATACAATTTTTTTTTATTACGAATATTTTTCACATGTTTAATTTAAGCTGCATGAAATAAGCTGTGAGCCACTGTATAGCAGTACAGACTTAAATATGTTTTTTTTAACATTGTGCCTGATGCCCCGGAAAGTAGAGAACAAATTTTGACTTTCACAAAACTGAAGAAAAACGAATATCTACCAAAAAAATACCAAGCAAATTTATCGGAAAATTAAATTTTTAAGTGAAACTTCTATTCGTACGTTGAGTACAAATGAAGCGAAAAAACGATATGATTGTTACTTACGAGTATTATAAAAGTAATAATTAAAGTCCACTATGTCTGTTAGTAAAAAAATGTTATATGTTATGTTTGTTGTTATGTTATTTTATGTTATATTATATTAGATATAGTGACGCGATGTACTCGTATGCTATGGTGTGTTGTTTGTGATTTGATTTGATGTGATATGATGCGATGTGATGTGACTTTGTGATGTGATGTTGTGATGTGGTAGAATGTATCGCTTTGATGTGGTAATACGATGTGACTGTGTGATTTGATACAATTATTCATTGGACTCAAAGTTTATGACTGAATGAATAACATGTTGGCGCTTCTTGTACTACATTCTGCGAACTAAAGATGCCAACGATCAGGATACCGCTACGTTGGTTTGTTCGCGTTTTGTTTTTGTTACTTGATTTATGTGCTCTGTTTGTACTTACATACTTCCATTTCAGTTGTCTTTAATCATAGTTTCATTTCTTTGAACAATATATCAAAGGCTGCAGATGATTTTTTATATCATCATAATAATTGTTTTATACAACAATAAACATCAGCGTGCACTCAAAACCTGGTTTTTTCCCATTCATTTAATGTTAATTCAACAACTTGACGAACTACGATTTTTTATTTAACGAAAATTGAAAAAATTATTAACATTTTTAATAAAAAAAAAGCGATTTTTTCGCCTTTAACAGATCTGAAAAATTATTTGTTAATACAAATTTATATATTTCTCTTCAAGGTGTGGAAAAAACCTCCAAAAATTAAATGCTTTTTGTGCAGTTCGATTTGGAAAGGTAGTTTTTCCGCAATCCTGCTCACCAACTTTGAAAACAGTGTTTCGAGAAAAACGCTTTCAAAGTTGCGGCGTTATTTAAGTATAACTGCAGCGTGCGCGCTCTTAGTAAATCGAGCCCAATTTTCAATATTTTCAATGAAACTTTGGGAAATGGTTCTTTGATGTAATTGACATCGATTAATTAAATTTAAAAAAAAATCGTTTTTTTTTACCAAAAAAAATCAAATGTGGCGCAAGTGGAAAGACTTAACTAAGTATTATAAGAGAAAATAAAGTCAAAAAATAATATATTAGAAAATATATATATATATATTAGTCATATATGTATGTACATATGTATGTACGTAGAGTAAGTGCGGTATATGTATGTATATGGACCACCGTTAACTTTTCTGCCAATAAAACTTCGTATTCAATATTAATTCATGTATTTTTATTTTAAACAGCGTTAAAAGTACTTCAAATTCAGTCTCCATTAGAAAATAATAAAAAATATAATTGAAACATAAAATGTACTTAAATTTAGCACTTTTCAAAAAGGGCAGTTAATATGGACCATAGAGTGTTAAATATGGACTAGAGCGATAATTAAGGATCCTCTTTCAGCGGAAAAAAGAGCTCTTATCTGTTTCCGGCCTTTACGGGTAAAACCTTCGGCATTTTGGCAGGCACAACAGATATTCCAGTTGCATCTACATTTTAGATGTTATTTGGAGGGAAATTCTGTATGTTTTCATCTCTTTTTCTAGCAGGACAAAGAAAATGGCCACGTTTTCCTTCGAAGAACCGCTTGCACGAGCTACGGATGTGCTGGTTGGTTGACGGAACGACAGAGATGGATGACGTCTAAGAAACAAACGCATCCAATCTCTTCCTGCTGTTTCTTTTACGACTGAAAATGAGTTTGGTAAATCGTTTTTTAAAGCCAGTTGAAATGCCAAGGTACTTATATCATTTAACACGAAATCCAAACAATTTCGCTTCGAGTTCTGGTGGGAAAATTGGTTTTCTCCCATGCTTACTCGCCACTACTTCCTATACAGGTCTTTTTTTATCTGCCACTAAACGCCGCAAAGTAGTTTTAGGGACTTTGTATTGCTTAGATGCCTTCAAAAATCCCATATTTTTAGTCGTTACGGCAGAAATTGCAAACAATGTAATATTACTGACGTTGAATGACACGCGTTTCAAATATGGTCCACTGGTCCATATTATCAACATCTTAATGGGCCATATTCTCCACACAGTACTTTTTTCATTGTTTTTTTATTTATACATACTTATGATTTTATGTGTTCAAATTTGCTTCCACTTTATGAAATATGGCAAATATTCCAAAATTAATTATAAATCGAAAATAAGCCCAAAAAAACCTTAAGAAAATGTACCGAAAAAACACTAAGTTACCACCAAACGAAATCTTCGTGCTATAATGCGCAAATCTGTTTCGTCACGCTCGCCAAATAACACTGAATCGTTCTCGGCTGAAATATGTGTAAAATCCACTCACTGTGTGATGTCTTGGCTTTGTTGTACAGAAAATATTGAGGTGGGTCATATTATACGGACGGGCCATATATGCCGCACTTACTCTATGTAAAGTATCATTTCGTGAATTATAGAAATTTTCCCTGATAATAATTATGAAAAGGAAACTCTCTTTTAGGTGGTACTTGTTCAGGATCGTTTCGAGCCTTGTTCAGAAATTTTTCGGAACCAGATCGGGCCGTGCATAAGTGGCTTTCTTAGAGAGCATTCCGAGACTATTAAGGGGAAGATTACCGAATAAGTCCTATTTTGTGCATTAATTCATTGTGGAATCAGAGGGATGCAAATGCATCGAAATACATACGTGCTGGACAAATTATCAAGTTTTTAACTTTTTTATTTCCACTCATTTTCATTAAATATAAAATTCTTAATGAGGAATTTTTTAATAAAAGCAAAACCATTTTTTAATAAAAACGTAACTTCGCTAAGCTCGATGCTCGACTATGCTTTGAGCAATAGATGCTCTTTCGACGCTATGCTCGACGCTTTGATCGTCGCTATGCTCGCCGCGCCACAATGCGCTTTGCCTAAGAAGTACGGAAAATGCATCTAAAAATTACGGAAAATGTACCGAACTAAATTAGAAAGAGTCCTGAAACGTAACGAAAATGTATCGAAAAAGTAAGGAAAATGTCGCGCTAATAAATCTTGTGAGACTTTTATAATATAAATGAGCAGAATTGAAATGATTTCTAACATTTCCTTTAGAGTTTAGTAAATTTCATTTTTTTTTTCAGCTTAACTAAAAGTGGTAGGCAGTTGAACTGTGAGCTGTAATATATTCCTAATCCGGTAGTTCCATATATTGACTGTTAATGACTATATCTACATTTTTAAGCAAACGAATGAAATTAAAACATTTTCGTTTTTTTTTTCAATTTCTAAATCTTCATTGAATAATATGTACAACAACTAAATATTACTCATCAACTAATTACGAACAACTTTACCCTTTGCCATGCACCTCGTGCGGCTTTTTTGTGCCCTACAGCGCGCGTGTGAGCAACAAGTTCAATTGGAATAAATGAACTCTTAGTATCAACAATAAGAAACAGCTGCTGCTGGTGCTGGTGCTGGTGGTACTACTGCCTACACCGACAACCACACCAGACGTTGGTGACTTTAAATGTACACATTTACTACAAACAAATGCAATTGATGTAGCAAAAGATTACGGAATGATTGCCGTTCACAAGGCACACACGACCAACACAAACAAATATGCGAGTACACAGCAGCAATTTAAACGGCAAATAAAAGTCGCGCCATACAAAAAAAAAACAGAAGGGGTTGGTTGTTGTTGTTGTGCGGACGAAAATCAAGTGGGAACGTGCGTTAAATGACGCATGAACAAACCAAATGCAATAAAAGTTGATGGGTTACAAGTACTACAGCGGCAGCAAAACAACCCAGAAGCAACAGGAAGAATTATACTCTAAGAGTGGGAAGAGTCAAGAAATTATTGCAGCAGCAGCAACACCGGCGATGGGAGAAATATAAAGCAGACCAACAGCGGAAATATCGAGTGTAACAATAAAAACTTAACGAGGAAAACTGATGCTTTTCAAAAAGTGGAAACGAAAAAAAAGAGTCAAGAATGAAAGCGTGTGGCGGCCAGAGTGCAGATAAGCATAAACGAAGCGAGATCAGATAAAAATGCTTAATACTTTGGCAAATATATGGATAGAAATGCTTAAATGGTGAAGTGTACAGTTGCCGTGCATCAGCAATGCGGCGGGTGATGGGCACACACATACATACATAAATAGCAATTGAGGCACAGCATGGCAGACAGATTGACTGCAAGCGCTGAGAGCGTGCTACGTGCATGTTGCATGCAACAATCACAAATAGACACACTATGACTTTATAACTGACAGTCGCTATGAGTTTATGCGCTACATAAAGTCAAATGCGCTGAAAGCATATTTATATGCATAGATAATAAAATTGAATTGAATGCAATGGCAAAGGCAAAGGCAAAAAGTAAACCGAAGGTTGAGGTCGGCGGAGCGCGGCAGCTAAGACTCTTTTGCTTTTTTTCATTCATATTGAAAGTGGAAATGATCGGATAAAATGCAAATAAGTCAAAAGGTCACAAGTAACTTTTGAATTTTAAATTGAAAAAGTAGAAACACAAATGAGAACGAAAAGAAGAACAATGCATACTAAATGCAATGTATTATGTTGAAAAAAAAATATAAAATAAATTATTGCAATAAGACGAAATAACTAATTAAAAAATAAACATAAATTTACAAGCGAAGACAGCAGCGGCACACACAGAAATGACAGCGTACCACTGCACCAGAGACAGACACTTCAGAAACGACAATTAAATTGACAGCGGACAGACGGACAGACGGAAAAAGTTCAAATGCGCGGAGCGTGCACAAAGAAGTAAGCTGCAAAGATAGAAGTCAAGAAATATATGTACATACATATGTATGTACTCGTACCTACATACATTTAAGCGGAATATAATAAATAAATGGGCGACCCCACAATCAGCAGCACCATCAGAGCAACAACAGCACACTAAACGACGACGCCGACAAATGGAGACTGACAGGAAACACTCGATGCCACGACAGACACGGGGGAACATGCATACAATTAGAAAGACTACAAAAAACTAACAAAAAAAAAAAAAAGAAGAAAAAATAACAAGAAAATCGTACGAAAGTCATAATATTACAAAGCTACACAATTTTGTGGCGGAACAAGAGCGGAGGCGTTGCTTCTCCAATAGCAGCTCTAAGTTGGACTAATGACAAGCAAAGTTAGCCCAACGCTTAGTGAAATCTAGCAAGACAAACTAAAGATAGAAAAGTTAAAAAAAAAAAAACTAAAGGTGACTAACAAAAACAACAGATAACAGAAACTCAATATGGTCGGAATAGGCGCAAAGATGCTAAGCGAGCGAAGAAAGTAAATACAAGTACGAGCACTTCGCAACTTTCAACTCAACTAAAATCACAAGCGAGAAAACAGCAACTAATTATTAGAAAAATAGTAGGAGAAAAACTTGTAAGTGATCAGCAGCACAAGCACCCGATTGACCTAAATTGAATGCAGCAACGGGAAATTAATGTCGATTTCAAGGTAACAAAAGTTTTCTTAAGACTCTGACAACAACAGTAGAAAAACAACGGAACGCAGTAAAAGAGAAAATGGTCATTTAGTAATAAAAGTATGTACGAGTATGTATATATTTACATATATGTATGTATGTATATAAAACAGATTAAGTACGCACAATAGACTACGCATAGAGTTCATTAACGAGCGACTATTAGGATACAATGAATATGGTAGTAGCAAAGTAGCGACATACATACAAAAGAAAAAATAGATTGCAAACTGAAAGCAAGTATTTACACAAAACGGAAATATGTATGTATGTATGTATGTAACCCAAAAAAAAAGTCAGTGACTATATGGAAAGTTGTACAACTACTTATGCCAAAGAAAGTTAATTCGAAGATATTTTTCTAAGCCGTTACATACACGCCTTAAAGATTATTTTTAGTTGGGAACCATAACTGTTGTAAACATTTCGTGTGCTTTAATTTTAAATGGCTTTTAATATTTAATATTAATTTAAATAAATAAATATAAAAACGAAATTATATGTTCTTAGTTATTAATAACATACATATTTAAGTATCTGCCTTATCACGAATTTCATGTAAACAATTCATTCACATAAATTAACAGGCAACACAAAAACAAATTGGGTATAGCATTATTATTTATGGGAACATTTGATCACATCAAATTCACCGATAAGGATGAATATATTTTAACCACGACTGTTTTTGAGCTTGAAGCCAGTTTTTGTCGGAAAGAAACAGCATTAGTTTAGTGGTAAAAGTTGTAGAATCATAATTAAGTTTACGGCCTGTTCCGAAATTTAAAATTTTAAATCGACTCGATGACTTTTAATTAAAAAAGAATATTATTTATGTAATAGGTTGATATTTTTTTCATAGTTATCATAAAAATATTCAGATATATAAATTATTAACAAATCGTACGACTTCCAACTTTTTGGATGTCATGTATCGGGTGTTTTTTGGACATGTGGTTTTTAAGACGAAATAAAATGCCTATCATTTAATGCTATGGCCAAGAATTTAGCTTTATTATAAAGATAAGGGTTTGCCATTATGTTTTAAAAATGATTTCGGTCAAGTGACCGTAGCGGCTGACTCGAACAAATTCCAGCCGAGACCACTTTTTGCAGCTATTGTGCCCATTTGTCAGCATTAACGTGACGAATATTCTCTTCCAATGCTTCAATCGTCTCGGGCTTATCTGCGTAGACAAGCGACAGGCTACAGGCCCACGACGCGAGATAATCCGTTCACCAAAAGTTTTCTTCAATAAATTGATTGTTTCGTAGGCTGTATGGGATGTAGCGCCGTTTTGTTGGAACCAAATGTCGTCACATTAAACATCCTCTAATTCAGGCACGAAAAAGTCATTAGTCATGGCTCTAAAGCGTTCTCCATTGACTGTAACATTATGGTTGGCTTCATTTTTGAAGAAATATGGACCAATGATTCCCTCTCCCCATAGAGCACAACAAACAGTGACTTTTTGAGGATGCAACGGCGTCTCAACAATGGCTTGTGGATTATCATCACCCCAAAACCGACAATTTTCTTCATTAACGTACCCATTCAACCAAAAGTGAGCTCCATCGCTGAACAAAATTTTTTTGTGTAAATCGGGAACTGTGGACATCTCATTTCGGGCCCATTCACCGAGCGTGCGACGCGCTTGATGATCGTTCGGCTTCAATTCTTGAACGAGTTGGCTTTTGTAAGCCCGCAAACCAAGATTCTTCCGCAAAATCCTCCATAAAGTGTCCAGGCACAGTTCCAATTGTTGCGCGCGATGGCGGATGGACTCATTCGGGTCTCCACAGCAGCAATAGCGTCTTGGGTGTGCACTGTACGGCATCTCTGAGGATGCGCATTATTCACTAGAGTAAACGTCGTGCGAAACCGATCCATGGTTGCTCGAATTACCGACTCTGCTGGGCGATTATGTCGACCGAATATTGGAGGCAGCGTGCGATGCGTCGCGCCAACCGAACCATTATTTTGGTAATAAATTTGGACCATTGGCAAAAGTTGTTCCGGGGTAAGTCTATTCATTATGAATTGGCAAACCAAACTGAGTATAAATCAAATATTAGCTGTCAAAAAGACCAACTCCAGAAAAAGTATTGCCGCATTGGAAACCACACGTCTAAAAAAAACACCCGAATAATGAATTTTATTTCGAGAAGAAATTGTATTAAGCAATGCAAAACAATTTTATTTTTTATGAATTTAGATTTTTAATAAAAAACAAGTAAGGAAAGCAAAATGCGGGCGTAACCGAATTTTAAATAATCTAGCGTTGTATTTTTATATAGGTTGTGCCACGGTCATTTTTCCAAATTTCATTAAAACCCAGTTTTTTTGTTTCAAACCACAGGAAATATTAAATTTTACCCAATTTGTTCCAATAGATACCGAAAAAACGATTTTTTTTGCATTTTTTTTAATTTCCGTTATATTCTAAAATTGTTGACGATGATAACAGCAATATCAAGGACAATATGTTCACTTAATTTTGTGGCGCTACCTAACACTGTTATTGAGATACGGAAATTTAATCGATTCCTCTTGTCGTTCTGATAATTTTTGTATATAAATGTCTATATCAATATCGATTATTTTTGGCTGTTACAACGTTATGCAAACCAAGTTAATATACCCTTGTGTACACGTACCCTCGGGTATCAAAATTGCGTGATATGACTGAAAATCGAATACAAAGTCAAAATTTCTTGAACGTGTCACTAACAACCGTGTATTCGAATATAATATATATACATATGTACATATTGTGGTAGCTTTTAAGGTTAAATGTAATTTAGGGTAATAGGGATTTTGAAAATTTAAATTTTTTAACAATTTATGAGCGAATAAAAATTTCAAGTCATTTTTTTACATTAAAATATATCAGCGAATAATTACTGAATTTCAATGAAAATTGTATTGTATGATGAATAGTAAAACGTAAACAAAAAATAGTTCACGTAAAAAAATGTAATATGCTTATAAATAAATAATTTCACAATAAACGAATTATTATTTAACTTACTTCTCGCTGTTGTTGGAGAGTTTTGGTTTTACAAAAACATTCGTTGAACTATCAACTAAATGACTGCATAAAAATTGTTAGTGCTCTCTGTCCAGAAGAAATATATGAAATATCTGGAACCAATCCCAAAATGACTTTTAACTAAAAGGCATCAAAAGAATAACATCTTTCTTGCATATCTGCAATGTTTTTGTTTTTAATATATTGTTGTCGTTGAATTGTTATTACTGAGTTTAAAGAAATGTTTGATATTTACTTTAAAATCAGAAAAAATGTGATATGATAACATATATTAAAAAAATTGTGTTATTTTATCAGGTAAATATGTTTATTTTACTATTCTCTTTCCATTCGAGTATGTGCCGCTAACTATATAATTTTTCGAATTTTCTGTATGTTAGAGATGTACAACAACAAAGTACGTTGAGAAACACATTTTCCCGTCAAAAATCTGTAAATAATTAGTAGTAACCCGATTAAGAAATTTTGGCTCGACATACATTTTTAGGGGGTTTTGAATCTGTATAAAGTTGTCAAAATATGTCATGCATGTAGTCGTTTAAATATTTGAATAACAACAACGATGTATTTGTGAAGTTGCCTCCACAAGTTTGTCAACCAAAAATATTCGTTTGTCCAACCTTTGCTTAAAATTTATTTAAAAAAAAAAAAATTCAAAAATCTGATTATTTTTTGTATTATGGTAATATATGTATAACTGGTTTCCGCCGGAGCAATAGTGGGTTCGTTCATAGACCACTACTCTTAAATCAAAAGTCCCTTTGATAATATCCATGAAAACACGGCTCTACAAACAAATTTTCGTTCTTCATTCTAAAGTTTATTTTATGATTTTCTGGTTAATTATGAACAAAAACGAAAAGAAAATACCTTTTTTCCGTATAAAGTTTGCTTCTAGATGGCAAGCAGAACGTTTTCATCAGGACATTTTGAGCTTCGAACAACGTTATCAAGGCCAATACAATGAAAACATGATAAATACAAAAAGCAAACTTTTTAATGCTATATATTTTTTTTTTCGTCTAATTACGAACTAAAGAATCGAAATTTAATACTTTTGAGTATAGGTAAAATTTCGTGTTGACCCGTGTAATCAGTACACTGATGTCAAGTGATCCTTGTTTGTTACTTTACTGAAAGTGATGAACTAATCATTATTCCTATTTTTTTTCTATTTATTAAAGCATTTCGTTTCCTTAAAGTATTTCGATGATGGAGAAATAAAATTCGTAAGAACTTGATGGAGTTGCTGATTTTTATAAAGTAGTCAAATTTTTATTAACTGCAATTTACGCCACCAATGTAAGAACTAGCACTTTTTTATCAACTTCTTTTAATTAATAAATTGTAGGTGAAACGAATTAAGAACTACTTAAATACATTTAAAGCTTTAGGGTTAACGTTTGACTAACCAACTTAGTTTCTGCAATCTCGAATGTTTATTTTTACCAGCAGTAGCAACGTACTCTTCTGGTATCTGCTAGTTTCACGCTACTTTAGCATTTAAGTATTAGTTTTTTTTTTTTAATTCACTTTGTATAAACAAATGTTTTTCAACGTAGAAAATCTTAAAACTAAGTTCTTCTTTGATTTAACATCAATGGTGAACTCAATATTTATGTTAATTTCTTAGATCTCCAACGATTGCACCGTTATTGTTCCAAAAAGCGTATTTTCAGGTTACAATAACATACAAGACAAGCAAACGTATAACAAAATTGCTTGCCAAGAATGAAGAAATTAATAACAGGAATGAACTCTGTTTGTATGCCGATTTGAGCATACAAATGTTGGAGACAACTTCGAATGCCAACAAAATCAAAACTAACAAAAAGATAAGTAGAGTCGAAAAAGAGAATAAATACTCAAGTAAAGCAAATATAGATATTACAACAATGCGAAGAAAGTTTCATATATTTATGTAAATGTGAAAATAAAGCGCTATTATACTCGTATTAGCCAAATGAATACAAAGAAAAAAACGTAAAATATAAAAGCGGAAATATAATGGAAAAGTATGTAGGCAAATATATGTAAGTTTAAGTACATATATAATACGAATACTCAAGTTTAGATACATACTTTGCCTACCTTTTTTTTAGCGAAATTGAGAAAGAAATTACTGTTTCCAATTACTACATAAATAATAACATATGTATGTATGTATCTAAGTATGTATGAACTTATACCCAAATTTTGCAGTAACGCTTCTGAATATTGCGTGTAATTAAGAGGCGAGCTTGCTAATCGTTTAGAAAATAGGTATTTTAAATGTTATTTCTTAGTTTTGAAGGTGAAAGTTTGTAGCAAAAAAGTATAGTTTTCATTTTTAATAATGAAAAATAACAATTTTCAAAGCCATTCATTTTGTGCTCTGCTGGTTCCAGTTGCTTTTAACAAAATTAAAAACATAACAGTGGCCATTTGAGATAAAAAATAACAAACATCTAGTAAGTGCTTTCATTTCGATATTCAAAGTACAACTTGACTAAAGCAAATACATTTTTGTATCAAAATTCCAGATACGTTCTTTCCGCGATTGGAAACCAACAAGGGTAAAATTCATGAAAGAGGTTTGCTCCATTACTTGGACAATAAAATGGTTGAAAGGGTCCAGTATTTGCAAGGCGAGTAGAGCAAGCTATAACCTCGAAAACGGCCTACAACTTGTAATCCAACAAATTAGTTTTATGCTGAGGGACTCCACAACGATCTCCAAACTGCGATCTCAGATACTTATTGAATACTTTGTTCAACAAGGATTGAAAGGCGTCGATGGGCTACAGAGCATCACAACTCACGTTGGCTTCAAACTCAAAACTACTTCCAGGCAACTTGGTGGACTGTTGACTTGACAGCTGCTTAAAACTTTCACTTTGTTATACTTTAGTTGGGCTTTAAAATTGTAAAATCTATAAGTTTAAAAAATTCTTAGAAACAAATATTAATATTTTTATTTTCTTTTTTTAGTTTTGTACAAAGTTTGAAATGGCTATTGTTAGAAAATTACCTGCTTTTTATTTGAAATTATGTAATAGAAATTAAATAGCAGAATAATAGAGTTATAATTCCTAACTTTTCGAAATAAATATAGTAATGCTTTCAAAAATGGAAAATTCGCGGAGTCAGTAAAACCAAAAAATGTGGTATCGCTTTCTAGCGAAAAATCTTAACTTCTGACAACTACAACAACAACCACTAATAGATTGTACAAATTTGTCTATATGCAGTTGTGGTGTATTTGTTAAATGCAGAGTATTTTTTTTTTGCAAAGAAAATCTGCAAAAACACGCACCTCGAGCTCAACAACAGTTGTTGATATAAAATGAAACAAATTAGGAAATACATACGTATAGTTTATATATTTATTTATTTGCTCTTTTTTATAGTTTTCGCCGCCTGATTTTATTTTTTCTTTTTGGGTATAAAGGAGCACAATTGCAAAACGAATTATTCCCTTAATTGAATAAATAAATTTCTTCGGAGTCGAAGCCTACTTTTTGTCCGCGTTATACAAATTATCAAACTACTCTATTTGTGCGATTTCCACATATTTTTTTCTACAAGTAAGAATACATTTTTATATCAACCCAAAAGTGATAATATTTCATTCACTTTTTTACAATATTTGCATGTTGCCGCCTGCGTGTGTGTGTGTGCGTGTGATTTGTACATACATACATATTGTTGATTTGAATTTTAATATATATTTTTTCTTTTCATATCTTTAAGTTCTTCTCCTCATCACGCTCCGATGAGTCATTTTGATAAAGACAAGAGGCAGAAAAAAAAACAGCGAGCGTAATCCACTCGCACACTTACACAAGTAAAATAAAGAAGTGCTTGAATGAATGTTTTTTTTTTTGGTTTTTTGGACGATTTTAAAATGATTGAGATGGCAACGGTTGAGGGAGCGTTAAACTGCTGTGTCCACACAACAATTTTGTAAAGACACCAGTGTGAATGAAAGAGCACAAGAACAGCAATGCGAATGGAGTAAAGCAGGAACACGGAAAGACCAAGCCAATTGAAAGCCCCCAAAAAGACACTCAGCTGCGCTTTGACTACAGAGCAGACAATAAAAAGTTCGTCTCAACAATTTCTCTGCGCTTGTTGCTATTTTTTAAACTTTGCGTTTTTCACACTTAACAAAGCAATCGCGTATAATATTTACCATTTCTGTTTTGCGCACATTATTCACTTGGCACTTTTCTTAATACTTACTCTGCCTTTCATCTTCGCATGTTCTAAATGTGTATGTACTGATGAAAATATATCTACTACATAGAAAACAGTGTGCATTGGTGTGTATATACATAAATTTGGTTCTGGTTCCTTGACTAAGCGCGCTTTGTTCCAAAATCTAGCAACAACAACACCAATGACTCAATAAAAAGATGAAAATTTGAAAATGCGCAAGTTTTAGCGCTTGTCACAAAGTGTGGTCGGTCGCCGCTGTTCCGCTGCTGCCAGCCAACCAGCCATCCAGCCATCCAGCTAACCGGCCGCCAACCACCGACCACCGAAACGTCAAAGTGGCGAACAGCTGCGCATGGATTTGCTGCATGACTGCATTTATGTTTGTTGCTTTTTTTTATTGTTGGCATTGTTTTGGCATGTTTTTTGACATTTGCTAGCTGTTTGCTTGTGATGTTTGCATTTGCGTTTGTTGCTCTTGTTAGTGGCATTTTGGTTGCCTCGGCGGTTTGCGATTTGCTTGGGTTCAACTTATATGTACATATACATACATACACACATATGTATGGCCATTAGGGTGCCTCACACAAAAAAAACAAAAGTTGCGATTTTCCACCGGAAGTATAAAACTTTTTAAATATTTTGTAAGACCGCGCCGAAATATGTTTTAATTGTACTTTACAAAGCGCATTTTTTACTGGATCTCCTTTGCAATTTCTTTCTTATAACACATTATTGAGATATCTTTCATATGGAAAAAATTGCAATACCATGCCATAAAAAAACTGTCAAAAATTTATGGAAATTTGTAGTCAGTTAAAACTACATACATATGTAGGTGCTTTTAAATAGTCTAATATTTTTTTTAAATTTGAAATTTTTGTAAGTTTACAACGCTTTATACATAATTTAAAATTATGAGCGAGAAGTTAGCTAAGCACGCCACTAAAAAATTAGTAAAACGCGATATAAAAATTTCAAAACTAGTCCCAATTTTGCCGCTAATTAGTTGCTCATTAGTTACGCAAAAATTCTTTTTTTTGGATAAAATTTTTTTTTAATTTAATTTTATATGGAGTTGGCATACTTGTACCAAAAATCTGAAAAAATTCAAAACGTCCTTAAAACGTTTTTAACCACGTTTGTAATTTGTTGCTAAGTGATTACATTAAAATTTATTTTGTTGCTCGCTTCGTTTTGGTTTTTTTGGGGTGCTTTGGTAATTTCAGGTCAACTTAGCAAAGCACCCCAAAAAACTAGGAACAAAAAGAGCAACATAATTGGGACTAGTTTTTAAATTTTTATATCGCGTTTTACTCAATTTGTAGGGGGTCGCTTAGGTAACTTCATATCAACTTAGCCAACACCTCAAAAAATTAAGAACAAAAAGAGCGACAAAATTATTTTTATGCACCTAATTAGCAACAAATTAGCGGCAAAATTACAAAAGTATACCGTTTCGATTTGCGCTGGGTGCTTAGCTAACTTCACGCGCATTTTAAAATTTGGGTTTATGTGCATAGATACATATGTATGTACATACATATGGTATAAGCATGTTTTTGCTTAGAAAATAAACTATGCTTTAATGAAAAAATGCATATATGTATGTATGTATATGTACAGATGAGTTCAAAAAAATAGCAGTCAATTTTAAAATGATATTTTTTGAAACTTATATTTATTTAAATTTATAAAAATTTCAAAGCTTGTACGTAATTTGCAAAAAATTAAACAAATTTCTCAAAACTGTCATCAATATTTCAAAATTTTTATTTTTATTCCGGACTCTTAGGAAAATTCTAGGTGTTTACCGTAATAAGTTTTAAGTGAAAATTATCAAAAATAAATATATATAAGATTTAAAAATTATTATTTTGAGATTTACTGCTATTTTTTTGAACACAGCTGTATATGTATGTATGTGCGAGATGAAAAAAATTTTACATGAACGGTTATATTTTCAAGGAAATAATAAGGTGGAAAAACGTGACACCCTATAACCTAAAGCCCGTGTTCTGTAGTTTGGTATAGTCTCTAGTCTCAAAATTTGAGACTATGGGCTAGAGATTATTAGCTTTCCCTGTCTATCACCTGGTCACAATTTAGAGACTTTATTTTATGATTTGTAAGTCAAAACTGGTTGAATATTGTGACATAATATTTGTCTATAAGTATTTGTGACTAAGACTGCATACTACATAAATTCCAGCATAAGTGAAGTTTTTATTAAGCAGCTCAAATCAGTGTCAAAAAACTAATTCAGGCGTGTTCTGCATTTTACTTTCACTCGGATTTGTTCACTTCACTAGGTAAAATAAGAAATACTCAACAGGCCAATTTACTTGGAAGTGAAATGCAACGCATGTAGAATTTTGACTTCGTTAAAAAAAAATTAAATACATTCTTTTATGCAGACGTTTTAAGCTTAAACTGTTCTGTAATCTAAGAACATTTTTTTCAATTTCAAAGAAAAAAAATGTATTTTGAAAAAAGCTTGATTTTGTTGGTACATATTTTCAAAACGGTTCAACACACGTGAATCCTAAGTAAAATAGTTTTCCGAAATATTTGGCGGAAGTCTTAAATTGCATATATGTAAAAAGGTAATAATTCCGGTAAAAAAAACCACTTTTTGTTGGATGGGGAGTGATACAATCTAATATACATATGTATGTAAAATTGTTTGTTTGCATTCGTATACACATTAGTTTGTGGACCAGGCCAAAAGAGGTCACTCACTCGTACTTTCTCTCACGTACATGTGTACCAAGACGCATATTTACACAGCTAGTGGTCCGAGTAGAATACCAACCGCCAAGAAGATAGCAAAGAAACGAACAGCATTCGTTGCGATTGCTTGGAAGTTTATGATTGCTCACCGCTCGGTGGCGCAATAGCAAAGCCTCATTAAAAGTTTTAAACGAAAATCACAGTCTAAGGGGAATAATATCAAATAATTGTGGAATAAGTTTCGCAGAATTCGCAATTGAATCAGAAATGAAAGAGTGCGCTTCCAAAATATACATAATGATGCAAAATAATAAAGGAAATTAATAAAAAAAAAATGACCTGAAGGCATGGCATAACAAGTTGACAAGTAACGCTTTTTTATTAATTCCACGTTGACAGCATTATGAGCTTTTGGGTAGTGCGACAGGATATAACCTTACAAAAGATGCTGAAGTTTGTACGTTACAGTTGCAATAATAAAGAACCTTAATCGCAGTCTTGTCAAGGCCGGGCACGCACATCACACGCATAAGTCGCCTCATCCGAGGTCGATATTACTACCACACCTGGCCAAAAAAACACCTCTGGCTTTTTTGCCAAATCTCTTTTCATATACCCGATCCATGAGTGTACCAATGTAAGATCTTAAGGTTTGGAACTCGTTTGGATGCTGCCTGTACAAGATATGTACAACATCGACGATGTACTCGTTTTCACAGTTCCAGTGAATGAGAGCTAAATCAACTTTTCAAGGTTCATAAATCACAATAAGGCGGGTTTCCTGTAGCGTTTTCAGATAACAGATTACGATGTGTAACGATCGCACAAAAATATTTCACCACATACTTTGCCGCTTTTTAACCGAGTTTATCCAAGCCACCCAAATTAATAGAATAGAACGTATTAAAAAAAATTTTATAAAATTTGCATTGCGAACTCTGAATTTTCAGAACCTTTACCGTCCTATGACTCTCGATGTGAGCTTCTACATCTAAATTCACTACATGATCGTGCTCCCTTGTCTTAAACGTGCTAACCAAGGATATTGATTGCACTGAGATTCTAGGAAGATTAGCTCTTAATATACTTGTCACGAATTTGCGCCATTTTGATATGTTTCATATACATTTGAATAAAGTAAATTTTGCCATAAATGCACTAGTTGCGGGTACCTTGAGAGAACTCAATAATATCCAAGATATCGATGTTTCACTTCCTGCAGAGGTTTTAAAAAAAGTTAGTTCTAAGTTATCTACGAACTCATAGAACTAAATTATAAATGCATAGCTAGTAAGAATAATTATATTTCATAGTTAAAGAAATAAATAAATGTCAGACAAACGAATCGTCTTTAGACCCAGAAATAAATGTATTCGAGTACTTTTTCATTTCAGTAAAGTAACGATTGTAAGGCATGTCCAACTTCAAAGGAGAAGAAAATACTTAGATAATACATCAGCATCAGTCAAAAATTCATCACGACCCACGTCTTATATGGAGCATGTAAATTCTGTAAGACTAAAGATATCACAAAAGACAGACATATTCAGCTTGAAAATTTCTTTGGATATTTGCAATTGCGAAAAACTCATATAATAGTTAGCAGGCGTGTGTTCTTTCCTCAAACTGACCAGAGAATATGCTAGACCTAAGGTAAATATAATCTTACTCAAAGTGTGCTAAATTTCATAAAGAATATTTTTAGAAAACTTTATTTATATTTAAGGAAAGTTAAATTACATTGTGGGGTCATTTCTTTTTTTGGTTCCAAATGCGACCAGACTTTGTTGACGACAAAGCCGTACCCGTTTTTCTTGTTTTAAGGCGGCCTGTACATACTTAATTTATCACAATCAGTCTATACTATAACAGCTACAATTTTCTATTATTCAGCAACTCTATTATTAAACTTACTTCATATGCCATTAATATATTGTGCAGCTTTTGATTTATGTTTCACTTTTAGTTAAAATCAGTAATTTCCCAATAGGATAGGTATGTACATATGAATGCATGTATGTATGTATGTATGTCCAAACTATTGGTAACTCATATGTAGGTATGTACATATGTATGAATTTTTCACATACACATAATTTGTATGTTAAAAATACAAAAACACAATGTTGTTAATACGTCCTTCCTCAGTACTTTTAAACTATTTAGTGCAATAAGTGGCCGCTGTGGTCGAGTTGGTAGCGGTGCGTGCTATAACTTGATATGCCGGTGAGTTCGAGGTTCGAATCTCAGTCAGGGCAAGCCAAATCTTAATCAAAGCAAAAAGTTTTTTCTTATAGCGGTCACCCCTCGGCAGGCAATGGCAAACCTCCGAGGGTATTTCTGCCATGAAAAAGCTTCTCATTAAATACATCTGCTGTTCGGAGTCGGCACAAAATTAGTAGGAGAAATGGTGTTTTTACATATTCAATACGACACAGTTTCAATGATTATTTTAGGGTTATCATAAATATTGTAGTTAGATTCAAGAAAAAAAAATTTGCAATATTTTATCGGTAAGAAAACAAAAGAAAATCTAATTTCAAGTTGAAAGAGACACCGAAAAGTTGAGTGATCCATTAAAGGTTTCTTCCCATTTTTTTCTTAAATAAGTATTATTTCCAAGAATAGTTTGAAATTTTTAGAAAGATTGCCAGGAATGCAGCAAAGATTCAATAAATATGTATGTCCGACACTCAAAACAAAATATAGCACAACCATATACATATCGACACATTTCGACTATTAATTTTTACTTTTAATTTTTTTGAATAGTCTTTCAATTAAAATACCGTTCATTCTCTAACAAATAACATAAAAACCTTTTTTCTAACTTTATACAAAATGTACAATGATTTTACAAAATTTACTCAAATTTTCGAAATTGAAAAAAAAAAGTTTTAGAAATTTTAAAAGTATGCAATTTTGTAGCTCCTTCAAAAATAGTTTATTAAAGTGCAGGTTTTAGTGATTTTAAAATTATTTACATATAAAAAAAATCGCGAATTTGCGTTTTATGGAGGAAATCGCTAGTTCAAAACTTGTCAAAAATCAGTGGTAATTAGTAGGCAGTTGAAACTTACTCTTTATTGTATTAAAATTGAATGAGTTAGATACAAATCTGCATGTTTCAAATATTTTCAAGTGTTTTTTTAAATGCACGAAGTTTCGATGAAACATTATACATTTTGTATACAATCAAAAATGAGAATTTGGGGTTATCGTAAGTGTGTGCAATTAAACAAAAAAAAATTTTTTTAAGAAAAGTAAAGTGTAAAAAAAATTTGAAGAAAAGTAAATAGTCCAAATTTGTCAGAGAGTATACTCGTAGTTGACTTAAAATTAAATTTGAACTGAACACAAAAATTGTGCTCTTAACCGTATGTATGTATGTAGAAAATTATCTGATTTTCACTGAAGCTTTGTGGTGAGTTATTTTAGCAATTCCATTGGGTGTTACTATTTACGATGACATGTACATATAAATTAAAATAAGGCAAATATTTCGCTAAAGTTGCGATTGTGTTAGTCAAAAACTTGCATACATGTTGTACTTAAATAAGTTTGTAAATGAATATTTGTAATAATTTTCTTTGAACTTACACATTTAAATATGCATTTAATTTGCTTTATCCGCAATTGTATGTCATTTGCACTTGCCTTACTACGTACGAGTGCATATGATGTCAACTTTAATTAAAATAAGGCAATCGGTCAACTTTGAACTAAAACCGCAAATGTGAATGTACAGTGAGTGTTATAAATATAGCGATGTCATTTGAAGAACCACCGTTACAACGTAGTATATCATTTCTGTCTTCTTGAGTACAAAAAACTTCATTAAAGATGTCACAAAGTCAAAACCAGATTGCCTCCAGGCGAAATTTGACCAGAAATTATGCAAAAAATCTTTCGAATACACATCAAATTTATACCCTAATCGAAAAGCTCTGTGAAGTTAGCTCCACTCAATGCGAATTAAAAAAAAAAATATCGTAAAAATAACAAAAAAAAAATTTGCGTTCGAATTAAAAATTTGTTTTTTAATTAAGTTTTAAAGAAAAGATGGACAAGCAAACATGTCTACTGGAAAAACATAGGCAAATGTTGGGACAAACGATTTAGCTCGAAAGAGGTGTATTTTTAACTTTTAGATTTTTTTCATGAAACTTGGTTATTAACCTAAGTGCGAAAAAACGAAAATTTTTGCTGGGAAATGCTTTAACAAAGCTGGGTAAGCGGTTTAAAGCGAAAACAGTTCGGATTATTATTTTAGATTTTAAACACAGGGTAGGCAATCGAACATTTTTGTTGGACGAAGGTTGAACGAATGCAAATTAAATTTTTTAAATTTTTTGTAAAAAACAAATATTTTTAGTAAAATAACTTTTAAACGGAGCGTTGTCCGCGATTTAGTCTTAAAAATTTAAATTTAGATTTTTGAATTTTTTGTAAACATTTTTTTTTATTTGTAAACAACATTGAAACAATGAGTGAACAGACGAAAATATGTGTTGGACAAACAAACGATAAACAAATATATTTTTTTTTTAATTCGAATTTGGTGAAGCCAACTTTACATGAGCTAAAAAGTTCTAATTATTGTTTATTTTTGTTTATTTTTTTCGACCGATTTAATGTAACAAAATGCAAATTTCGTTTTATGATTTTTCTGTAAATTTCCGAATGAGAATGTTTTTCATGGCAGAAATACCCTCTAGCGATAATGATTTTGAAAACTATGCATTGCAATCGAATGATCTGCACAAAAAATTTTCAATTTAAAAAACATCAAAATTTCTGACTTTTTAATGAAAATTTTTAGAAAACTTTCCAAAATGAATTTTTGTAGCCCAAAAATGTAAATTGTTACAAAACTATATGAACTTTAATACAAAATTTTGCAAAATTTAATGAGGGAGTAACTAATCTATAAAATTTGTAATTATAAATCACTGCTATTATATTGACTGTCACTGTACATACATTTACATACATACATATGTACATATGAAAGTTCATATAAGGCAATTTTACATCAAATCCATATGATGATTTGCGCATACCAAAATATCAAAATATGAAATTTATAATGTGGTAAAACCACTTTTTCGTTTAGAGCAACGACTTTGAAAATTTCCAGAGTGCCAGCAAACGCGTTTGGTAACATTCATGTTGTTTTACGCCCTCAGCAGCGAACGTGTTTTAATTTTTTTTTTTTAAATATTTTGTTATTTTTGTTATTATACAGCTACGAACATGTGACGTGACGAGTGCAAAGTTAAAAAAGTAAAACAATACACAACTAACTTGCATAAAACACATAATATAATAATAACAAAATGCCAACACCAAAAAATTGTGCATGACGAAACTGAAAACTGGATCTTTAGACAACAATGTACAATAACAAGAGAATGCAAAGAAACCATAATAAAGCAATAAGCGTACTCAAGGTCGGTCGGTGGCGAATTCCGTAAAAGTACACAACGTACGCGCATAAGAGTAAAAGTACCTTACCAAGCAACAGCTTTTCTCAGCTCACACGAAAAGTATGAGACAAGAAACAAAACAAAAAAAAAATGAAAAAATAAAACAATCCGGAAAGACCGGAACAGGCCATAGACCAAATGAAATTCACGAGCCGCACGAGACACAAATAGGCACAAAGCAACTGGAGTACGACGATAGGCCTTTTGAAAACAGCGCAGAGCCAATTTCATGCCACTTGCAGCAGATAGAGTGCAGATGTTGGAAGAAAAAAAAATTAGAAATTCTTTTACCTCTTCACTGTCATCGCTGGATAGCCAATAAAATTGGTAAATTGTAGAAAAAGTGGTTGGCTTATTTGTTTTCTAATTTGCGCAATTGTTGACTCCAATTGCTGCTACAAAGATAGGTGCATAAGTGCCCTAACAGCTACCGACCGCTCATTATTATATTTGTATAACAAACGGCTAGCAGATGAAGTGGCAAGGCAGCTTTTAAACTTGAACTGCTCTGCATCACCCACGCACAATAAATGCCAGCAGCACATATAAACTGCTATAAAAATGTATGGACAAAGAGGAATGCGGTTACCGTTGGACCAACGTTTGCTGTGTTGCATCTAAATGCACACATTTTGTGGCGATTTTTACTGACTACTGGCAACTGCGGCCACTGTCGGCTCACTTTCTTTTTCTTTCAATTAGTTGTGAACGTATTTTCGACTCGAGGAGTCTTTTTTTATTTGTGCAATGAACATACATATTTGCTCTTCATTTCATTTTCTACTAACTAAGTAGCCAGTCAGACCAATCATATCAATTCTATAATTATCTCTAAAGTTCTTGGCTAGTTTATCCAGCTCTATTTTTGTATTGCCCTTTTGCCACACATTGCAAGCTACTCAAGAAGTAAGTAGCAAGACCACAGACAGTAAGTATGTACGGCTGCAGCAACCAGTTGAGCAACAAAACCGCATTTTCTCACGTCATCTCTGTCGAAGCAGGAGTTGTTGTTTGGTTGAGTGCAAGCAAAAATCACAGTCTACAAAAAATTTAATTAAAATAAAGAAATTAAATGCACATATTATGTTAGTTTTGTACACATACAGATACATATTATAGATGCTGTCTACTGCTTGCTGTTTCCCAGACGCCAACTATTCGCCGAGTGATCATACAAACCGGCTGGATAGCTACACGATCAGTTGATTCGTCGACTGTCAGAACGAATTCAATCGCTTACATTGTAAATATGTACATACATACATATGTACATACATACATACATAAGTTTATACTATCAGACTGTCATGTGTACGCACATCCGTGCTAGTAATATGAGATCAGCAACCCGTCAACGAGTCAAGACCCAAGAGCTTAGCTCCTCTATAGCATATGGCGATGAGTTAAGCAGCCGCGTCATCACACCAATACCCGTGCAAGCAGTGTACCCAATTACTCTGCACATATTCATACATACCCTTGCATACATACATACATACATACATATGTACGTACTTGTTGTTTGCCCTCCCAAAATGTGAATTTACTTGTCTTCCATTTAACAAATTGCATGCATAAAAAGTGATTTAATATTTTTACGAAATTCTCTCCATTAAAGCAGCAGTCCGCCGCTTTTTATTGTTTGCTCTGGCTCACAGTTTGTAGACATACTTACATATATGTATGTATGTACTATACATATGTATATGTATGTAAATACATACTCAAGCAATAACGAACTGTGAATGAAGAATTGCAACAATAAAAAAAAATGTTAAAAAAGATCATCATAGTAATAAAAATAGCTTCCACAATGAGTTGAGCATTAACAATAAGCCTCAAGCACAAGGACTTCATTTACAATTGACTTTTTCACTTCACTCGCCATTGCTATTTTCTGCTTCCGGTTTGCGGTGGTTTGAATTCTACGTTTTGTAATAATTTCTTTATTCGTACCTAGAGCTTGTTTTTATTCTTAGCGTTTTTATTTTTTTTTTCAAAATTTACATATGTACATACATACTTACGTATTTCAACCGAAACGATTAATTGGGCGTAGATTAAGATGAATTGGAGTAATAGAAAAAAATATTTAAAACTAAGTACATATCGAATTACAATAGCTTGTAGATATACTCAAATACTAAGTTTGGTGGTCATTTGATTTGCCACCAAATTCAATATGATATTGTTTGTTACTTATTGTAGGTATGTATTTGAAAAGAAAGAAACCATTAACATAATCGAATAAAAATCTAAAATATCATCTGTAATTTCTAGCTACTTCAAACTGGCACAGTTTTGTTTTAAAAATAAGGCTATAAATTGCATACTCCAAAAATCTGATAAATAAAATAAATATTTTAAATAAAAAATTTGTTATTTACTACAAATTGTGAATTAAATTGCAAAGGTTCGATCTACCTACATAAATGCATTTTTTGATAGAGAATGAACTGTATTTTACTTAAAAAAATGTAGTAGGCAATAAAAGGAAAATAAATTGCAGATTTTTGTTTAATTTTTGAACTAGACTTTTATAAAAAAAAAATTATAAACATTAAATAAGTAAACAAAATAATAAAAGCCAGAACAGTGTTCCTGCTTATGATAAATTGCCGGCTATTGACTCTTTATATTTGTTAATGGTTTTGCAGCCGTAATACGCGCGAATGTACATACATACATACACACCAACATATGAACGTATGTATGTATGTATGGTTTATTCTTACATACATTCATATGCGTTATACATACATAAATAGGTACAAACATATGTACTTTGAAAATGTTTCCAAGATCATATTTTCAAAAAGTGGTTAAAAGAGGGCTACTAAACTGCATACTCAAAAAATTGTTAAATGTTGTAAATTTAAGTAAAAAGTTTTGCCTATTTTAAATAAAAAAAAGCATTTGAATATGTTTACAAGATAAGTAATGAAAGAAAAACTTTGATTTAATTATTAAAGGTTTGGAAACTAAGCATCTAGCTCGCACGCATTTTGTCAAACTGCTCCCTTAGCGTCGAAACCGTGTGGTTTCTTAATAATAATAATGGCAGTAAAGTCAAAACTTCTTGATACAAAAAATTAACAGGCAACACTTTTTATTTTCATGTGCGCGTGGACGGTAAACTCAAATCCGGATGTGGTTTTACAAATATTATTGGTAAATCTTTTTGGTAACAGCATTATCTGTCCATAAATAACAATTCCCGTCTACTTAATATTTTTTTTCTGTGCGATAAATTATGTAGAATAGGTTCACTTCAAAAAAAATTAACAATACTGTGGCATATTGATCACCTAATGCCAAAAACATGAATTTGAGAAAATTCAACTATTGAAATATTTTCCTGGTAAAATAAGAATATTCGCTTTCTTTAATTGCAAAATACATATTATGGTTTTCAAGCCCATAAAGTCTTATACTGTTTATTGGAATAAAACCTTTGGTAAGCGTGAATAATAAACTGAAGAATTACCCCGATATCAATGGTATATTACTAAAAAGATTAAACCTAATAGATGTATACACATTGCTGCGAACTATTTTTAAATAAATAACTTAAATATTTAAAGATAATGTTAAACGATCAATCGCTTATATTTGCATTTTGGCTAGTTAAAAAATTTAAAAAATATATACATATGTATACCAATAAGGACATAACCTACCTAATTATAGTTTGTAAACAATAAAGGGAAACAAATCTTACCCGTTTTCCGTCCTAAGTAAAACAATATGTTATAGAGGAGTGTCAAAATTCGAATGTCATTATTTACCAAACCTTTTATATTAAGTACTCATGCATTTTGTAAAAGTTAAAAAAGAAATTTTATATTCAAGCTATGATAAGATGATAAACAGCTGTCAGTCTTAACAAATTATAATTATATGAACACATACATACATATGTACATATGTATTTTCCTTAGTAAACTAAACATTTCTGTAGCTCCCGATATGTAGGTATTTATTCAATCTATAAATTCTCTACTGACTTTTCAGTGTCACAGAACACTACAATAGTGAAACAGAGCTAGACTCCTACGTTCAGCAGACCTGTTGTCCTTTTTGTACACATTTAAACTCCAAAGCTTCATACAACCAGTTTCCAGCTGCTGATACACAGCCTATAGGATTTTCTATAAATTAGCCTTTCCTCTTAATATCATTTATGTTTTATTTATATTTTTTAAATATGAAATATAATTGTTAACTTCACACTCACTTTGTCCAGGCACTTGAGCTCCTCAATGGGATACACCACTTTCTGACAACGTGCGCAAGTTTTATTCATATTGCAGATTTATTCCTCCTATTCCTTAGCTGACTACTGGTATTCACTTGTTTGTGTATTTGCTGGCCTGTTGATGTAGTTTATGACGCGTGCGCACGGCTATGTGTCAACTTAAGATGCAGTTGCTGTCGTAATTAATGTTTCCAATTGGATGAGATAGTAACGCCCGAACTTTTTTTCACTTCAACTTTGTTTTACAAACAAAAATGCTCTTTTATTATGTTTGCTTTATTATATCACACACTTATTTTATCTTCAGAATATACCAAATTTGAACAAATTTGAGATGATTCACCAGATATTATTTTATTAATGTGCAGAAAATTTAGCTTGAAATTAAAAAAAATTTTGTTTAAGTTGAATTTCGAAATTCTTTTGCTGGTTTTCGTCAAACTATAAATTGAAATGTGACTGAAAACTCGCAACAAACCGCACAAAGAAATTCAATAAGAAAATTCCAGTTGGTGTATATCGTTGTTGTTTCTTGGCGTTAACCTTTTACAAGAATTCGCCGTCTTCAAATCTTTGTTCTTTTGTTTTACACACTATTTTTGCTCCACCAATTCTTTCTCTCGTTTGTGAACTTTTGGTAGGAAATACACGACACGATCAGCGGCAAATGGCTTGGATCTCGCATACAAACTGCTCAAGTACGAAATTCCAATTGGAAAATATTTTTAAAGGTTAGCAAAATGATATTTGCTAATTAACCTCTTGTTTTATCGATTAAATACCTCACTGCACTCGTATATGTAAGTATTTATTAAGTATAATTTTCACCATTTATTCGTTGCGGCTGTTTAATTTTTTTAAATTTATTAGACGTTGCTTAGCTGCCACACGAAAAACATTTAATAATAAGTTCACTACCAGCGCAAAACAAACACTGAATAAAAGCAACATTGAAAACACGAACCAACTGGAGTCGCTCCATTTGCCGCTGCTGGAGCTATTGCAGGGATGCATTTTGCCGGCTTTCAAAGTCTATAAAGTATTGAAGGCATGAAAAAATATTGCGCAATAAAACGTTCGTAAACGAAAGGAAATGGGTAATTACTATCTGAGAATCATTAAATAATAACTTTGAAAGTAAAACTAAATGGATAATTGGGTTGTTCACTATACGTTCGTTTTCTTAGCGATTTGTTATGTGGTATTTATATTCCATTTAAATGCGCATTTACAGTTCACAAATACAACTCTTTATTTTACTTGTTTTCAACGATTTTATATTGAGAAAAAAATCCAGAATCAGTTCTTTCGTCCATTTTTAGTGCCAACGTCGTGTTCTATAACTTTGAAAGTTACTTTAAGATCAAATTTGATGTGCATTTTGTAAATAAAAAAGCGTCTTTACTTTTCCCAAATTTAATGGTAAAAACGCATTGAAAATTACATCGATCTTGTTTTAATGTCGTCGTCTGTTGTTTTCTTTAAAGGTGATTTTTTTCGAAACAATAGCAATATCGAGCACTTGTACTGCATATGTTGGACACTATAGAAAGAAGCGATTCTTTCGTCTTATAAGATTTGCATTGGTATTTCAGTTGAAGTGTGGAAACGAGTCTCGACATGAGGACGTCCATCGCAAGCGAATCATTTCATATATTACACGATCTAATTTTCATTCAATTTGCTTCTAAATTTACCAATACACCCATAATTAGAATTCAAATTTTCTTTTCAAGTTCTGTAGCATCTTTACTGTGAAATCTATCAGTTGAACATATATTCTGTAAATACATTTTCATATTTCGTTTCATAAAACGTTCTGACAAAATCAAATGTTGGATAAACTGAATAAAAGTGGGGAAATATTATGAAAATTCAAATTTTTTTTTTGATGGAGGCTTCTGGAAAAAATTTACTTTCAACTTACCTGCAGTCTACGTGACTATTCCCAAGTCAAGCCATTTTAACAAGCAGTACGAGGTAAGCGTGATTAACTTGGAAGCAAGTTATTGACGGTGTAACTACAGAATTAGCTTTCAGCAGAGGAATTCACTATGGTAGTCGAAAATATTTGTCGATTGCAGTAATAATTATGAGATCCCGCAAATGCCTTTTTTAAAAAGCATACATACATCTTATTTATTAAATACCATATCAAGCAGCAACTGATGTTAAAATGTGAGGTTTTTATCTTTGTAGTATCTGAACCCCAAAAAGTTATTGCTTTGTTTATGGCAAAACTACTTTCGCGTCCGAGTTAATAGCTACAAAGTTGTGGCATTTTCTCCAAAGTCGATTTGCTACGAAAGCGAATATCGTAAAAATATTTTCAGTGAGTAGCAAAATCGATAACTGTGTCGTTAAATTGTCTAAACAATTCGATTTTCGTTAAAACTTAAATAATGATATATGTACAATTCAGAAAAAAATTATTTTCCCAATTGACTCTCATCTAAACCTTGGCAAATAGTCCGCACCAATCATTCACAGTAGCGAATGTCAAACACTACCTATCCTTTGTATATCCTTTTCCGTCATCGAATTTCCAATGAAGCACCTAATTTGGTCATCAGTTTTACGACAGTGAAAGGCATTGGACCTTAATAATAATTCATATCACGCAGAAAATTAAATAACATATGTGAAGTGCAATGCAATTTATAAGACAAATAGAAGTGCAAACATTTACAGTTGGATTAACTTATGAAACGGAAATGCGGTAATGGATATGTGCCGTTATTAAAAATGTTCTCTACAAGTTTAGCGTTTTTGTATCACAGAGAGTTCTGTTTAATCTCTACTATTCCCTATGTTATTACTTTGTACAAAATAATGAAATGCAGAGTTCTCTAAATATTTTTTGTTATAAATTATGTACATATGTTGAGGAAAAAATTGTATATATTGCAAAAAATTAGAACAATCCTCCACTCACACTGCATACCGTCTAACATGCACCGCGCCTACTATATTGCCTCATCACTACCAATACAGCGTTGATGTAGTGAAAAATCGATAAAAGTTGCTGTATTCTAAATGCCGGTGATGCGGGCATACCTTCAGCCAGTCGGCCAAAAAAGTAACGCATTCTTCGTCACTTTATCGACCGAGGATAGCCTCGTATCAATATCTAAAATAAAACAATAAAAACCAAGAAGAGCGTAATAACAACAAAAAGAAGAAAAGTAAACAAAGCGAAAGAAAATGACAGCTAGTAAATTATGAAAGAAAGCGGCGTGAGAAATGTGGGTGGTGAGGCGTTTCCATGACATTGTGCTGCATTACGTCGCCTTTAATAAAAGCCATGTCGTACTTACATACATATATGTATATAATTCGTAAAACTATACAAATCGTCTAAAAAAGAAAATAATACCAAAATAAAGAAATTGGCAAATATTTGAAACTAATAAAATAAAAAAACGTCTCAACAAAAAAAAAATCGATGTGTGCACTTTCTTGAGAAACGTATGTAAATTGTGTTTGGTATTAAATTTGTGTGTACACACTTTTGCATTTCACTGTGATATTATAATGTTAATAATTTCCTTCCAAGTACCAAGTCGTCAGTAAAATATTAAAAAATAACTCAAAAATAGCAACTCAATATAAGAAGCTTCGCAAATTGGCGAAGAAAAGCTGGAAAGAGTCCAACATGCAAACGCTTCGTAAAAAAACCAGTCCATGTAAATGTAAGTATTTACACAATTTTATAATAACCGTGTGAGCCTTTGGTTAAAGCATTTATAAGATTTTAAAAATGTTTGTAGTAAACTTAATAGAATATTCAATCGGACCAAATCGATTTGATATTTCAAACAATTTAGGCCCAAAATAAGAGTCAAAGTATTAGAGGCAACCAACAGAGAGACATTTTTACAGAATAAGGTTTTTTAATTGTTAGCAAATAAGGCAGAGTTATTAATATGAAATTTGGTATATGTTCCACATTATGTTTTCGTAACGGTGCTTATTTTTGATGTGTCATTTCGTGAGATGGTTTAAATCAGAGAACGTGTATTGACATTTCATTTTGAGGGGAAGTTGCAAATTCTTGCTGGACAAGTTTTACCCAGCACAAATTTGCAAGCAAGAAAACAGCTGATCAAAAGCAGCTGATTGCAATTTGGATAAATACGAAATTTTTTGTTTAAGAGTTTTAAAGGCGCAAATTATAAAATATGAGTATTAAACATGCAAAAAGCAAGTAAAAATTATTTTGGTTAAGTTTCGTTAGTGTGATGTTTTAAGAAAACAATAATGCAACGTTTTCCTTTTTTCATATTTGGATGCGGACAAGAATTCAATCAGCTGTTCGTTAAACTAGCAAGTTTAAATTTAAACTCTGTTTAAACTGAACAGTGAGAGTTTAGGGTCCCTGTAGCCCGTTTCTGTAACCCATTTCGATCGATGTTCTCGACTCAAATTCTCGATTTGACGTCACTCTCACTCAATGTGTTTCTGTAAAATAATTACTCGATTCAATCGATAGTCAGCTGATATGTTCCATTCCATTTCAGTAGGAATGCTCGATTGAATGTGTTTCTGTAACCAAATTGAATGAAATACTTTCGATTGGTTTTCTCACTTCCATTTGAGGTGATGACAAAAAAATTTTTCGTTAAATTCAAAATGGAATTAGTTGAATTTAAGCAAATGTAAGTATATTTTTGTTAATATATTATATATGAATAGTTAAAAAAGATTTGATGCATTTTCTTTACAGAGAAGTACGTCGGGGCGTGTTACGAATGGCCAAAAGAGGCGGTTACTGCACTTAGGGCCGGTTTTACAATCCAATCTTAAGTTGAACTTAAGTTCTAGTTAAGACAAATCTTAGCTAAGACCAGTTTAAGATTTTGCACACATTTGCGTTTCACAATGGCGACTTAAGTATGGAAAATATTTAATTCAGAAATATGGTTACAGAAATAGATTTAAACAAAATTCAAAATACAAAGAGAAGAAGCAATTTCGCTCCGAATTAGATTTACTTGGTAGCTAATCTAGGGGCAAACTAAATTTTGACGCTGTCCTTTTTTCTCTTTGTCGAAGTTTTATAAATTTTCTCTCAACAATGCTATAGGGTGTGACGTAAACTTGTATGTTATGGCTCGTGAGACAGTAGCTTTGACGAAATGCTAATAAAAACATACTTTCCAGACACAAAGCATGGTTCCTGAGATAAATTAAAGTAGTTTATGTTTTTTTGGAAATAATAAAGGATACATATGTATACCTGATAGCCTTATGCCTTAACTCGATATTATCAATTTAAGGACATTCCAAGCATTATTGAAATAAAATCGGTGGCGAAAATCTTTTTCATCGACAATTGAAATTACTTTAGTTCTCCTTAATGCAATAATATTTATAACTTCCTCGTAATCTAAGTCATCACTACCCCAATAAATTCCATATTTCGAAATTTTTTTAGATTTTTTCAAATATTTGTATTTAAGTCTTTACAATTTTATTTGACAAGCAATGATCAGCTGTTCGCAAAGATAAGATCAGTTTAAGCCGAGAAATTCGGCGACTTAAGTTCAACTTAAGTCGAGCTTAAGATTTGGTTGGTGAAACGCAAAATCTTAAACTAGACTTAAGTTCGACTTAAAAATGCATTGTAATACCGGCCCTTAATGCAGCAGCACCGCAGCGTTGGAAGGGGCCAATTTATGAAACCAAACGGGAGGAAGGAGCACGAAGAGGTTTGGGCTGCCGTCGCTGCTGAATTAAATGCATTGGGAGGGTCCCACAAGTCCCCTAATCAGTGGAAAAAGGTTAAACTAAAATATTCTTGTGTATAGCATTACAATTTACATATGTGTGTTGGTTTTTTTTAGTGTTGGATAGACTGGAAACTCATAGCTGAAACACAATCAATTTTTATTTATTAATAAGAATTAAATATTTGTGCACACATTTCTATAATGCTTACTTTTCTCAATAATAGTTTCTCAAACATGAAGTTGTCAGTCCGATTCGATAGATTTCTTGTCGATTGGCGTTCCATTTCTCTCACTGTTTCATATTTTGTCGACTTATGCTTACAGAAACACTCGTTCTCGATCAATCGACTAATTTGGATCGAATCGAAATGACGTCACTATAATCGAGTATATTGTCGATTCCTTACAGAAACGCACTACTGATCTAAAATTGGCTCTGATCCCCTTTGGGGAACAAAGTGAACACCACTGTGTTAAACTTTTCCTAAATATCCAGATACAACCCTGCTTAAAGTATCTTTAACGGCAGCACCTACACATGCACACAAATGTATCTGACATTTGCACACAAGAAGCAGTAGCAAACAGAACATTCTTTTCGCAGATGCATTTATATTTATTTGCAGTGTATTTGTTAGATGCAGTGTGTTATGGCAGGCAGCTGCTAAGTGATATTTACATTATCAATTAAATCCCCCAAAGCATAAATTAAAAAAAAATACAAGCGCTGAAGTTAGAAAATTAAAATAAATATTAAGATTAATCAGTGAATATCCATGAATTGGTGTAACCGGAGTGCGAAAAAAAATCAAATGTTGTAAACGGTCCAAATACGGTGGATTGCTGGAAGATTAAAAGTTAAGAAGTGCTGGAAATGTATTATCCACAACCTTTCCATACAAAGTGCTTATTCGGTGAAAATTTATAACAATCTGTGAAATAAAGCCATATAAGTCCAGCTAGATTGCGGAGGAAAAAATATTGCGCATGAAAAATCAATAAACGTAAAGGAGACAATACCGACTGGCACGAAAGGAAACGTAAAGCGTTGATAAAGGCGCACGGAGAGCAACGAAGCTGGGTTGCGGAAACGATGTCCAATCGCAAATATAATTGAAACTTATCTACATATGTATTTGTCAGAAACTACGAGCTAAAGGTATTTGTCGAAAGGTTATTAAATTTGGATATCATAATCATTGAACAAATATAAACAATATATGTACATATGTATGTACTTACGAGGCGGCGAAAACAACAACCTAGACAGCGGTTTGATGTTCTAGAGACGTGTTTTTTTCCGCAGTGCTGCTGCGGTTAGCTGTCACAGCTAGACACAATACGCTACTCCCTATCTTAATATGTACATATGTACATACATATAAATTTAACAAATGCGCTCCAACTAGAATCCAGAGGAAAGTGCTGTGTAGGGGAACGCGCCTCGCAATTGATCTATACAATATCAATCAACGACAGCCAGTGAACGCGGCGACTACCAAGCAAATTTACGCTAAAATCCGAGTGTAGCATCATTAAAGCCAAACAAAGAGAAGCAGACGCAGACTCCTGATCTACAACGCCATACACATTGCTTGTGCTTGTTCCATTGTTCTTTGTATAAATAAATAAATACAAAAGTAAATATAGCGAATATTGGTGAAAACGTTTGACCAGTGGAAAGTGTGGCGCTTTTTCAAGCTACTGGATATGTAACGGAGGCTGATCACTGATGTGATTACTGATCGTTAATCAATCAAATAAGTGTTTGCGTCACTACCCGTCTACTCATGAATTTAATTAAGCATTTAAAAATAAAAGTAAAATAAAAAATATATATTTTGGTCAACATTACGACTGAGCAATGATAAATAAAATTACAATGAAGCATTAGCTGAATTATCACCACAGTGTGGAAGATACAACAAATGCTATTATAGAGCACATGATGTACATACATTTGTTCGTATGTAAGCAAGCGGGAGCGGCTCACAGCAAAACGAAATTAAAACACAAACATTCCAAAGAGTAGCAGTGTCAGTTAAAAGAATTGATTGTATGGGGACGTGCCTGCAACCATTAACGAGACAGCAAAGGTCTTTTCCCCAATTAAACGGCAGTTCATACATACATACATATGTACAAGCGACGCTAGCTGCTACGCCATTGATTACATTAGATTTTAATCGAATGAGCTATTTTGCGGGGGTGACATTAAGCAAATGGTAGCGTAATAATAAACCAATCAAAAGCGAGAAAAGTAAATACTAAACAGTTGCTGTTCTGTGTGCGGTGTCAACAGTGACAATGGTTAAATCGTTGGTTTCGAAACTATCGGCGGCATCATCAAATTTATCGCTCGCTTCAACGCTTTCCTCGGTTGGCGTTGGGGGTGGTAGTGGGAGCAGTGGCGTGCAGGAGACAAATTATGCTAAACGTTAGTATTTGTGTTGCATTTTATTGCATAAATGTATTTAATTTTTTTGTATTAAATTATCAAATGTCTTACGATATCAGCAAATTTATAATTTTGCATATAGTTTACCATTGCTAAAAGATTACTGTGAACACACCACGTACATAGGTTTGTACATATGGATATGTACATATAGCGAAATGTCTTACTCAAATAAAGAACATGCCCAACAATTAAAATTATTCATATTTCAATTATATTAAATTATTTATTTTCAATACAATCATTTTGTCAGCAATTTTTTACCTTATAAGAACAGCCTTAACGCCTGAATGTATGCAACGCATTACCAATTTGTTCTAACTAGTGACTTTCCAATTAATTTTTTGTTGTATAATTAGCACAAGTTAAAATGAATGTGTTAAATTTAAAATACAGCTACATTTAACTGATAAAGCCTTATTCATATGCCTTTGGAAAGAAAAAAAAACGCATTTTTTAATTTGTGGTGCACGTCTCAAACGGATTTTGCTATAAAGTTTTAGGCGCGTACTATAGCAAATAGTCGTGCGACGAAACAGAGGACGTTTCGGCGTGCTTTTGTTGAGCATATGCTTGTATGTACATAAAACCCTGTTTTTGTCCTATTTATGTATAACTAATAAAAATATAATTTTAAGATTTTCATATCATATCATAGACATTAATATTTATGATCTAATTAATTCTCATACTAAAATAAAGAGGCAAGAGTGTGTATTTAAAACTACCATGAAATACATACCACGTTAATACTTTAGATATTTTTGAAAAAAAAAAAAAAATAACTAAAATAAATTTTTTTCTTCTGTTTTCAAGTTATCGTATAAAAAATTAATATTTTTCACACAGGCCGACATTTTCCAGACCCTTTCCTAATGTTTCTGCTAAGCTGAATTTGATTACGGAATCTCCTTTGCTCGCTTGGCTCAGATTTTTGAAAATTCGATCTTGAAAATACGAAAACCACGAAAATTTAAAAGTAATTTTAAAGTAAAATATTTTCCCTTGAAAATACTTTTCACTCAACTAGAAATCTTTTTTTAGCCTGAGGTATTGTTTTTTTTTCGTATCTTTAGGTTGAAATATCTTTAAAACCTGGGTTAATAGAGCAAATCTGTGGGTTCGTATGCTTCGCATCCAAAACCTTTAGAAAAGTATAAATTCTAGTTTAAGCATTTTAACTTTTTTCAAATTCTATAGGCCTCTAATATTTTTATTTGCATGTATTCGAAAAAAACTAAATAAAACTTAAAATAACAACAAATACGTAACATAATTTTCAAAATTGAAATCGCCACAAATATGTATTTTTAGTTTGATTAGTTTTTTTAAATAAAAATATGTAAAAAAAAAAAAATTAAATTAAATTTAAAAAAAAAAGTTTATTTTTGATTTATAAATTTAACGGCAATGTACAATGTGATGGAATTGAAACTAAATTTTAGATATCAACATAATTGCTTGCAAATCGAAGGCTTCGATATGTAATGAAAAGAAATGGTTTTAGCAATCAACTCAAGCCGACAAAATGCATATGAACATACATATGTATGTATACAGTTCCTAAAAATTAGGCTTTACCACTTCATTAAAAAAAAATAAATTATATCTATTATTCGATTGCCGACATACATACATATGTAGTTTAATAAGCGTTTATACGCAATTTTTAACATTTACATATGTATGTATATGCCAGCGTAAAGTAAACAAAAAGCTATAATGCGCTAACCTACAAGAAACTCCAATTCTGAAAGAACGTGCATTTTAATTAAAATTACATATTGCCAAAACAAAAAAAAAATGTATTTGCACTTTTTTGTCTAAACAGATCGCAACGATCCGGGTCGCTTCTTTGGAGATGGCGTTCAATTCAAGGCGAAACTTATTGGTATACTCGAAGTGGGCGAGGCACGTGGTGATCGGATGTGCCAAGAGGCCCTACAGGATCTTAAAATGGCAATACGCGCCGCCGGCGAACACAAGCAACGCATAACCATACATGTAACAATCGATGGACTGCGATTGCGCGATGAAAAAACCGGAGATTCGCTCTATCACCATCCCGTACACAAAATATCATTCATTGCGCAGGATATGACCGATTCGCGCGCATTTGGATACATATTCGGTTCACCCGATAGTGGACATCGCTTCTTCGGCATAAAGACTGACAAAGCGGCCAGTCAGGTAATTGAAGAAAATGATCGAAATTGTGTTACCTGAACTACTTATGTCTTATTTGTAGGTTGTGCTCGCAATGCGTGACCTCTTTCAGGTCGTTTTCGAACTGAAAAAGAAAGAAATCGAATTGGCACGTCAGCAGATACAGTCAAAATCCATACATGAACATCAGCTTGCTTCATTGTCATCGCTTAAGTCGGTCGCTGGCGGTGTTGGTGTAGGATTGAGCGCGCATAATGATCTCAACAGCAGCGGTGGAGGCGGTGGCAGTGGCAGCACACTATCTATGTTAAGTGGAATTGGCGGGCAAAGTCGTGCAATAGCCTCCAATCGGTTGGGGGTAAATTTAGATAGCAAAGGAGCAGCTAAAGAGGTTTGATTTTTCTCTCTGAATTCCACAGTATACATACTAGATATATCTTAAACAAGTGTGTAAATGTCCTGCAGATGTCACCTGAATCAGTTGCAGACCTAGTTGATTTGGAGCAGGAGCTGAGCTCTATACAACGCGGTATAACTCAAATGGAACGCATCACTCCCAATGAGCCATCGCAACCACCACTAGGTGGTGCTGCCGGCAAGGCGACTAACGATGATGATCCGTTTGGCGACTCTTTCACCAACTTTCCTGTACACATTTTTTTTTTTTTATCGAACTTGCTTTTGCAATTAATAGTTTCATTCCTTATTGCAGACTTACAATCTTTTGCCTCCGCCTGAATCGGGTCGCTCGCGCCATAAGCCTACTAAATTGACCGATACATCGACAAATCAAACAACAGCATTAACCAGCGTCGCACCAAATGTTGCACTATCTTCACTACTTTCATCGGCACCAGTATTGAGCAGTTCGCCGGGCACTTTGCAACAAGACGACGATGATAGTTGGCTGCATGAACTTGACCAGCAAAACGATGTGTTTGATACCTCAAAAGCTGGCACCATTGCGATGGTTAATGTTAACATACCAATGGCCCCGTTAGCGCCCAGCGAATCGACATCGACACCAACACAACAACTGAGTGAAAATTCAACGTTAGTCGATGTGGATGTAGCTGCGCCTACTGTAACCGTTCAGCTATCCGGTGGAAGTGCAGTAGCACCAACAGCAGCAAATAGTGGTGCAGGTGTCACCTCATCTTCACCAATATCAATATTGAGCGATGGACCACAACAGACGTCTGCTGGCGGCGCAGTGAAGTCAGGTAGATTGGAAAATATCGTTTTTCATGGAAATTATTTGATTATTTAATTTATTAACACTTGTACATTTTTAATTAAGTTACATTTCTGGTCTAAAGATATTATGTTGTGTATTGTCACTTTTATTCTAACAATGAAGAGGATCTTTGGCAAAATTATCTGAACTCGTTAATATGCGGTCGTTACAAAAAAAAAAGGAAAATTACTTCAGGTTAAGTCGATTTAGGAGTTATTTTTGGCGACCACGTAATTACATATATCAATCGATGAACTTGTTAAGTTAGCCTCCGCGAATCCCCATACCTTCAAAATTAACTTTTAAGCACTAATTTGGCGCATCTCCTGTTCTTCCCTTCCTATGAACTTTCGAATTGTTGACAGTTAATTTCATGAGATAGTCAAGGTTAACTTCGGAGGCCACAATATTAGTGAATTGAAAATTCGTAAATAAGCCAAATAGCAACAGGTTTATTCGAAGGTTTCTTGCATTTGTTCCTCTTGGATCATACAAAACGACGATCTGTGTGGTTGTCGGCGGAAATGCAGAACTAGCGTTCAAGCCTTAAAAGGTCTTCGGTTATAAATATTCTTGTCTCAAGATATTGAAAGAAATCATGCAGTCGGTAATAAACATTTGACGGTTTCTCCGACTAACTTGCCAAGTCTCTGCTACGCGCCGAAATGAGAGGTCTGCCTGTATGTCGCATTTCGGACTGCCACTGCATGCCTTCTGGCAGAGCAACGATATCATAGCAAAGCGCAAATGCTCTCTGTTCACTTTCAATAAAGACTAAAAAGGGTAATGGGTCATATACAAGGCATCTGGTCGGTTAGTTCTAAGTTTAGGTGACCCGGCGTGATCGACACGAAACATTGGTACGCAGTGGAGAAACTATTTCCCGATGACACGGATCAATTTACGGCAAAAGACTAACGCGTTAGCTTAATGTGGGGAAAGTATTGCGCTATTACAAAATTACAAAAAAAAACGACTTGGAAAGTAACGATTAATCGATCTTCAAAATAATCGATAAACCTATGTTATCTTTATTTCTACTCCAACTTTTTTTTATTGATCATGAATTATTAGGTACGTTCGTTTACAATCTCCAACAGCAAAATTCAGTGGAATTGTCTTCTCTTCTCTCACAAAAGAAAAATATCCAAAACAGTACGCGAACGCAAAATTTGCAGAAACTTGCAAATTCAACGAACAGCTGATTGAATTCTTGCCCGCATCCAAATATGCAAAATGGAAAACATTGCATTAGTGTTTTCTTGAAACATTCTACAAAGGAAACTTAACCAAACTAACTTTTACTTGCTACTAGCATGTTTAACACTCATATTTTATAATTTTCACCTTTAAAATTCTTAAACAATAATTTCGTAATTATGCGAATTGCAATCATCTGTTTTTGATCAGCTGTTTTGCTGTTGGCAAATTTCTGCTGGCAAAAATTTTTCCAGCAGAAACCAACAGCTTCCCCTCAAATTGAAATGTCACTTTGCTCTCTCAATTTCCCCTACTTTGTTAGTTTTTGGCGTACGCGAACGCTAAAAGCTGATAGTTTTCGAAAACTTTCAATAATTATCCGTACCCGAACTTACCTATTATCAATTTTGATAATATTATTTGTTTTGTAAACACGCCTATTTTTTGCCAGAGATCCATGCTCCCGAAACAATTTAACTGCATTCAATTTTTTTTTTGTGTATGTACGCTAATTTGTCGAATGTCTACGTAATATTATACAATTTTATTTAATTGTGTTTATTCTTTAATTAAAAAAAAAAAAAAAAAACTACCCCGCTTTTTCCTTTTTTCATTCCACTAACATCTTCTCATCCCCTCTTGCACTCGGCTACGGGGCAATTTCACTGATTCATAACTTTTCCCCTGTGTTAGATGCTTTTACAGATTTGGATCCATTAGGTACGGGTCGTACGCGTCCCTACGTCGACAAGAAATACTTCTTCCAGGAGCTAAAGAACCCACCCAAGAAGGTGCTCAACGACTTGTCCGCAGGTGGCAATGGCACTGTAGACATAACCGCTACTGGTGTACACTATACAGCCGCCTCGGCGGTGGTCGACGAGTTTCTCAGCAAAGAGGGTCTGTTCGAGGACACTCTTGCCAATCTGGATAATCAAAGCGAAGGCGCTCAGCAGTTGCAACAACAGTCACAGCAAGCGCAGCAGCCACAACATTCCTTGCCATCATCACTTAACATTACTAACACTACTCATACATCAGGTATAGCCGGCTTGCAATCAGCCATAAACACTTCTAAAACAATGTCAAATAATGCGATGTCTGCAACAACAGCAGCAGCGACAACAACAACTTTATTAATCGGTGTGCTCGCACCACCACCACCACCACCACCGTACACTGCTAATATTTGCACCTGCACCATAAGCAGTACCAAATACACAAGCACCGCCGCTTCTAATGTGGTTGTATCTAGATTAACAAATACTAACCACCAACTAGTGTCTAGCAACAATTTACTAACAACCTCCACCTACTCTACTAATTCCACAACAGCTTCTACTTTAAGAATGCATCATAACCAGCCGACCTTATCGTCGGCTGCAACATCTTCGTGCCATTCAACAGCTATACCTACTAATCTACATTTAAATCATTACACTTTAGACTCGACAACGACAACGCCGACAACAGTGACGACAGCGGGAACCGGCGGCGACGTTGTGATGATGCCACGCGACACAGATCCCTTCTCGCCGACGCGCAAGAAGAGCGACCCATTCCAGGAAGGTGGTGATGTTTTCGCCAAATTGGATCCCTTCGAGTTTGAATTCAACAGCGCTGAGACCAATCAACGTAGCTCGCCCACCGCAATCTCTGAAGCGCGTCGGTCAGCGGATGTGTTCAATGGGCCACTACAAGTCAATTTACCGCCCGAGTGTAGTTTCTCATCAACACTAGCGCAGCCATTAAACACAGCGGCACAATGGCGTGCAGATGTGGCGCGTTTGGAGCGGCAAATGAGTGAACCCGTAGCGGCGATGGGTAATGGCAGCGCCATCACTGCTGGCAGCGGTGGTAGTATGGTGCGTTCGCGGCCAACGCCGTCGGGCCAATTGTCGTCGATGACGCCGCCCTCTTCGGTTTTCAAACAACAGACGGCTGAAGTGATTTCGAGCATCAGCAACAAGAAGATGCCGCACTTGTTTGGACAGGCGCGTTTCAGCAAACGCGACTCGAATAGCATTAACATGTGTCGCCTGCAGGAGAGTGACTCGCTAAGCGAGAATGAAGCAGCGCCAGAGCCGCCACCACGTCCAGACTCAGTTTTGCATGCAGAGCCACCTCCATTGCCGCCCAAAAAGCAGTTCAATGATATTGTCATACGTCCACGTGTGACCTCAGGCAATGCAGTGCCACCCAGTGTGGCTGCGTCTACCATCAGCAGCCGTTATGAGTTTGTTAATACCACAGCGAAGTCACTGCGCGCCAGCAACATCGATGTTCCACCGATACCGTTGCCCTCTCGACGCGTTGGGCGTTCGGATGGCACCTATCCGGGGCCAGGACGACCACGTAAGCCGGGACACACAGAGGATGATTACTTGGCGCCGGTTAGTGGTGTGGGCAGCATTGGTGGTGCAGCGCAAAGTGATGTGCCACCGCTCTTGCCGCCGCCTACACAGATTTCCACACGCACACGCGCGCAACGCCAACATTCGCTCTCGAAGGCGCAGGACATTTACGAAAATAAATTGGAGATACTACAACAACAGCAGCAGAAGCAACGGCAAGCTTTGGTCGATAGCGGCGGCGCACATTCTACGGTCGCGTCGTCGTCTCTGATACCCGACATCACATTGAGTCAGCTGATGACATTGAGTTTGGACGAGCTGGCCGCTAAGTTGAACGTGCCCGTTAGCAAGCTGAGCACCATGACTCTGGTGGAACTCACATCGTATCTCTCAGAGTTCATTGAGAAATCGAAGCCACAGCGTGCATCCGTAGCTGGCGCCGAACAAACGCTGGCGAGCCATATGAGTCCTCTGCCAGCGCGCCGTCTTGAAATGCAAGCTTTGCGAGCTGAAACATCGCCTACGCCCGCACAACCGCCAGTGTTTAAGGTAAACTTCGACCAGCAGGCGACTTTTGTGGCCAAATTCGACGATACATTCGGCGAAGATTTGCCAAGTCGCACAGTCGTTCGTCAAAGTCAAGATACTTTTGCCAACTTTGAGCAGTTCAATGAACCGCCAGTTGCGCCGCCACCAATACTCGGCGAAACCAGTCACAGCACGCCGCTTGTGCCATCCGCCGATCGTTATGCTGTTTTTCGTGAAATTATCGACAAAGAACTGCAGGAACAACAGGAGAACGCAGATCTAATTGGCGAAGTGATTACAGAACATGATGAAGGTAGCGGTGGTAACGCGCTACCAGTGGGCGCTGCAGATGCAGGAGGCTTGACAAGTGTAGCGGATGACCTTGTCGCGCACTTTGAAGCAAACTTTGATGATGATGATTTCCTTACGGGACCTACAACGACTACAAAGGCGGGCGCACAATTGCAACCACCCAAAATTGATACGAAAATAACAGAAGTAGTTGCGCAAGCAAAGGATCGTTACGCCGCCTTGCGGGACATAATTCTTGTAGAGAACCTGTTCGACAATAAGCCGCCTGCAAATTTGCAAGCTTCACAAGAGTTTCCCGAGTTTAGCGACGAATTCAATGAAGATCAAGACCAAGATCTGAAGCATATAATGGATGGTCGCATAAGTAGTAGCGGTCCAGACCGTTTGGGTTTGGTAGATAGTCGCGGCTTGCCAGCAGAGCCTTCGTCCTCTGCATTGACAGTCGAAGACGATGACGAAGATGACGACGGTGGCGGCGAAAGTAGTTTAGATAGCAATGACAAAGACGTTGATGTCAATGGCGATGTACAAGACAAGTACGAGAAGCTGTCTACGTCCACCCACCAATTGGATGGTGAGAAGTCTGATAAACATGATATAAACGGCAGCATTCCCGAACGCTCCGTCTCCCAGCCGTCACCGAATTTATTGAACGCCAAACAGGATAATAAGTTTCTCACAGTTGCGGGTAGCAGTGGACTCTCTTCATCCAAGGATGACCTGGAAATCGATGAGCTTATGCAACGTGCCATATCTAATTTGTCATTGGACTCGCGTGAGCGCATCTCACCCGCGAATTCTGCGACCAACATGCCGATAGTTATTGTTACTTCAAGCAACTCAATCGCTTTGCCACGTCCAAATGCTACACTCTCGACACAGGCGCAGTTCAACGACGTCAGCACATCACCCATACCGCTCCAGAGGTCGCCTACAGTAGGCGCTGCCCAACAACAACAACAACAACAGAAGTCACCGCTTAGCAAGTCTCCACAGCCTTCACCAGTTTTATCACAACTCTCCGCTGTCTCAAATCTCATTGACACGGCTACAAAACAAATTGGCATCGGCAGCAAAATGCAACAGGAAGGTGAAGTGAAGCACTCTAAGGAGTTTTGGGCAACTTTCGACTCTCCTAAACCCAGCAACGAAAAGATGGATAAACGTGGCAGAGTAATGGCGAAAGCAACAGTCAAGACTACATCACTACACTTGCCACCACCGCCGCCGTCGAACACATCACAGAACGATACAGCGGAATCGCCTTGCTCGTCAGATCCCCGCGATGATGGTTGGAGTAAAAGTGGCAATGTTGGTCGACGCTGGACGAAAAAAGAACGCCATCAGACGTCATCGTCGTCACGTGATCTGAGTCCATGGGACGATGAGCTGTCAGACTTTCAGAAGCAGAAACGTATACCAGGTGGAGGTACCGGAGTACCACCGCCAAGCGGAGCGCACGTTTCGGATCGACACGGCTACTATATGCGACACACGCGGCGCATGAACTCCTGCGACGAGGATTATGAGTAAGTAGCATGGGAAGTGATTGATGTAAAATAGTTTTGCTTTCATTGCAGTAAAATTTAGCTTTGCTATCAACATTTTTAAAATTGCACACAATGATTTTATCGATTACAAATGCAGCGGCGATCAATATCAATATTTAAGTAGAATTTAATAGAAATCGATTACTACAACAATAAAGATACCAAAATTAATATGCAGATAAGAAAGGCGATAACAAACTGTCTATATTAATTTCGGCTACGATAACTAAAACAATAATATAATAATAACGAAAACAATATCGACATTTTGATTATACCAATAACGTTATCTGTGGAGATGACAATATATAAAAATGAAAACAAAAATTATAAAGATAACGTTATTAATATGAAGTCTTTATCGATAACGATGTCAACGTTAATAAAAATGTCGAAAACTAAAAAATGTCGAATAATAAAAAATAAATTTGTGATAAGAATGGCAATACCAGTTTTCGATACTATCTGCATTGATAACGTTATCGATAGTAGCTAAATAACGACCCCGATATCGATAACTGCTACGATAACGATACTAAATTTGTTGATATATATAACCGTTGGTATCAATGCAAATAGTATCGAACATTGCTGTGAATCGGAAAATATCGATAACAAATGACAAACAGTTTTGATAACATTAACGAAAATACAACGACAGTGTCGATATCAATAACAAGTAGATAACGGTGATACATGAAGTCGATAACAATAGCAATTGCGATAATAATATCCCTAAACATAACTGTTATACAGATCTTTTACGATAACGATATTTAAATTAATTAATTAATGTTCAAAAATGGATCAATATCAACGCCCGTAAATTTAATTTCAATGATCCACAGCCAATATTTTTCGCCTCGACGCCTAGACTAAATACACTCACTATTTTCCTAAAACGTTATTTACTAAAATATTTCTTTATTTGTGTACTTGGCAGCTACGAAGATGAATTCAGCGCACGACGCGACCATCGAAAATTGAAGCCAGGACTTTCACGTAGCCGAGACAATTTCGATTTAGGTAAATATGTGTACATAAAGCTGCTTTCGATATTCATTCAACACAGCTTGTCAACATATTTTTTATAGAATCTCCCAGTTGGTATCACCACGCACCGCATCACACCTGGTCGCCACAGGAAATCGAACAAGCTGGATTGCGCGCACGCGCATTTGAACGTAGCGCCTACGAACGCACCACCTACGGTCCTCCTGTCTACGACAAACGAGGCATTGCATTGCCGCCAAATGCCTCGTCTAGTTACGATCGCCGCAGCGGTTACGATAAACGTAGCAAATATTATCGCGACTATGCACGTCCAAATTACGATTTCGATGAATACGGTGATTTGCCACATGATCGCTATCGCGATGCGGGAACGTTTGAAAAGCCAAAAGTTAGTCGACGAGCTGATTATGAAAATATTTACGATGAGGGCCGGTCGCCAATGGGTGGTGTTGGCTACAAGTCACGCGCTTGCGAATACCTATACGACCGCGATCGAAAATCCTTCGACAGAGAGAGCGTTGAATCGTTTGAGAGTACGACACGTCGTCGGCGCAGTTTTGGTAGTGGCGATGTGTATGGTAGCATGGAGAGTCACGAAGAGTTTCGCGAACGCTATGGACCGGAGAAGACGCGTTCACTGCGCAAGAGCAATAAGTTGCGCGCTACTGGCGATATTGAATACGAACAAGATTCGGAAAATGATTTCCATCAACGTACACGTATGGGGAGTAGTACGAATGTTGTTGTTGCGACAGATACGCGCAGTCTGCAGCGTCCGAATCAATTGAGTTCGGCGGGTAGTGGTAGCGCCATAGGCATGGGAGTGGGGCATACGCGGGCGCGCAAAAGTAGCGGTTCAAGTCCGTGGGATGGTGAAGGTGAGAAGACCAGACTAATTGTGCTTCACTTTTGGCTGAGGTGTTCTATATTTTATTTTATGAATTTTCCGCAGAACCACCCTTACCAGGTCAGAAATCTTGGAAGCGTCCTTCAAGTGCCGCCGATTCTGAGCGACGACTGGCCGAAAGTAGACGCGCGGCTGCGCTGGGACAGACTCCGTCTGGCTCAGATGGCGAAAAGGATCGCAGGTGAGTGCTTCAGCATGCTTTTATTGAATTCTCTAAATATTTTTTTGTTGCTTTCCAGATTCCGCAAAAAGCAACGCTCACGTGGTAAAGATATTCCATACAGTAACACAGGCGTGCCAACTAGTACCAGCGGTCGTTACAGCAGCACGGTCTCTACAGCGCCTCATCCACGCGACAATTACGATTACATAACATACGATGATGGTGATGTTGACGATGAGGAAGACTATGTTGACGAGGAATATGATGAACCGCCTACGGATGAGGACAAATTCGAGCGCTTAAATAGGCGTCGTCATGAGATGCATCAACGCATGTTGGAGAGCGAACGTCGGCAACATTCCATGGGCAAAGTGCCAATTAGCTCACTCAAATGCAGCGCGCCCACGAACGCCACTAAAAAGTATCCGACGCGTAGTGGCGAATACGATTTCGATGATTACGAGCAAACGAACACACCACGTTCCAATGCCAGCGTGAGCTTGGCAAGCGCCGGCAGTTCGTATCTCGTCGCCACTGGTGTTGGTGGTGGTGTCGCAGGCGGTGACGGCGGCGGCAGCGTCGGTAGTGTTACAAAATTCAGTTTTGACGGTGGTTTCGAATCAGATTTTAATCAGAGTTCACCACCACCGGCGCCTGCCGGCACTGCGTCCAGTTGCAATTCTACGCCAGCCGCAACCACAGCGAGCGCGTGTGCTACCCCAGCCACAAAATCGTCTTTCCGCTTCTCTAATGATTTCTCTGAGCGCGAAAAATTGCACAGCTTAGCACAAAACTCTACGAGTGTTAGCAGTTCCCAACAGTTCGAACTGGATGCCACGCAATCACCAGCTTCGCACACAATGCCACCAATTATAACACAGAAATTGCGTTTTGATGATAATGTCAAGGTCTCGCAATTCGACGATGCCGCCTTCGAAGATGATTTCTCGAATGCGCAATTCGATTTCGAAAAGGAAGATCAGTGGCATGCTGACTCACTGCAGAACACTACTACCAACAATGCAACGCTTATGACGTCCGCTGCAAAGAAACACAATCTGCGCAACAGCAAGCTGCAACAAAGGCAGGAGCTGATCAAAAAGTCCGAATCAATTAACATATTTGCCAAGAAATCAGAAGACCCCTTCGAAGATGATGAATTTTTTAAAGCGCCAAATGACGCGAAGTTAGCAAATAACAATAACAACAATAATAATGGACAGGCAGGTAACACGGGGGGCGGTAATGGCAGCAGTGTGGGTTTTCAATGTGACGATGATTTTAATTTTGCTAAGTTCGATGAAAATATGTGATTTGATCAACTGTTCGCACGTAATGCAAGAACTGAATATATAACAAAACAGCTACAACAACCACAACAACAACAACAACAACAACAACAACAAGCAAATAACAGCTATCTCAAGTGCATTGAAATGCAAAATAATTGCAATGAGGCTATAAAACGAAATCGTGCTAAAGAACAAAGTGACGAGGAGGATGAAGAGGACAACTATGCGGAGATCAATGTGCTAGCCGATCATGATTACTATTATATAACAAATTTAAATGATTACTACTATCAGCAGCAGCAAGAACTACACAAACAGCAACAAAATACACAAACACAATTACACCAATCTTACAGTACAACACCACTTTGTACAGCTGCAATCGATGGTTGTGGTGGTGTTGGGTGTGGTGAATATGCTAATGGAGTTGTACACAAAGCAAATGGTTGCATTATACAAAAGCAACAACAACAGCAGCAACAACAATATGAGAATCTTAAAGGTACACTGCTAAGGAATACAAAGAAATATCGACGTAAAATCGATTCACTGAATTTTCTTATGAAAAATTTGATTACGTACAGACTAAAATATGATATTCTTTAGGAGCTTTAGGGCGGTCCTATAAACATAATTTGGGTTTTTCGTTTTTTTGGCTAATAGCTTGCAGTGAAGCTTTTCTTAGACTCTTTTTTTTACCGGGCTTAGATTGTGAATTTGATATATTCTGCTTCAAAAGTTTATAACACATTTCCATCTCACGAAAAAGATATGCTCTAGCATATGGCATCCTTCTATTCTACTATGTGGTAGTCAATATTATGAGTACGAATAGTTTCAGATAAAATATTTCTATACCATCAATAACTAGACCGCCACAGTTTGAGGTGTTGCGGATTAGTCGGGACAATAGAAAAAAACATTTTTAATTTTGCGGTAGGGTTGCCACACACGAGGTATTTCGACGTGAATGTTGTCTTTTCAATTCAATTTCAGCGAAGATTTCATCAGCGCTACGTGTAAATATTTTGTGGGCTTTCACGGCGTTTAGTTAAACGTAGTGCTTTATCATTGAACTAATGTTCGCTTAATTAAATTGAACAATTGACGTCGCCTTATCTGAAAATCCTGGCCTCTCTTGTAAATGATCATCAATTCTTTAATTGTTTCGAATATCACTCCTTACTAAAAAATTGTTTTATAAGTTTAAGCTGTCAAATTTTGTATTTATAAACCGGGGTCTCACCATTGTGCCATCTTCTCTTCCGCTTTTTTTTTTGGGTATTTTTATTGTTTTTTTTTTTTTCTTTTCCAAATAATTTTTCTCGTCTGATGTGGGCATGCTCCTTACAATTCCAAACACTTCTATGTTACACCTACATACGTACAGAAGAAAAAAATGCTTTTAGTCCATTTCATAGAGGAACATTTTTATCGTTTTTTTGCCTTATTCCCTCGAATCGTATTTGAAATGTTATATAACACCATACTTGGCAATGAAGTTCATTTCCAATTAAAAATTTGTTGTGTTTCCGATTTTATTATCAAGGCTGGTTGGTGATTGGTTGTCAAAATCTATGTATTTAATACCCCTTTTATGTTTGGAGACTAGTAGCCGCTGGGCAACCATACTAAAATTTCCATTACGTATGGCAACCCACTACAGGCAATCGGCTACGGAAACTATGTAAATTTTTTTCTTTTAAAACGAAATTTATATTTATCAAAATCTGCTTATTATTTCAGGGTTGTTTTTGCACAGATCAATCGCTATACGAAGAACGGTTTTAGTAGCCGTGGCTAGTAGACACTAGTCTCCATACATAATAGGGAAATGAACCAAGTAAAAACAGGGCTGTCTTCGGCTATGCCGAAAGCTTCTTATCATTTTCACTTACAATATTTTGCTAACAATAACTGATATTTGTTAAAAATGTCGTCTTTTTTTTTTTGTATTCTGTAGTTCTTTGGCTGAAACCGCAGGGTTTTCAAAACGCCAGGTTGTCCCTCCTGTTTTTGTAGTTATGTATGTTCCTGAGATCGAAATCTCTCTTGATGGCAATGAAAAAATGACAGTTAGCATCGAAGAGTTTGTTTTGACTGATTTGACGAGTTTGATTGACGTATTGTCTAATGATACTTCAGATTTGTCTCAAATTTTTGTTTACACGTATAAACGAAAAGGGAGCGAGGTGTACGGTATTAACCACTGTTAAACCATCTATGTTAAATTTTAAAATGAGGTTTCAATTTTTTGAAGAAAATCCGCTAATTGAGTGATCTTACCTGTGTCAAAGTTTTGCAAGATTTCTTCGAAGTTGGCAAAGATTATATGATACGAAACTCTCGTTCTCGTGAGAGCGCCCTCAATGTGTACATTTTTTATAGCATTTTCCAATGATGCCACTATGAAAGAAACCAAATGTGGTTATTACCATTGCATTTTTTGGAGATTTTATGAATTTAATACGACCATTGCGTTATGCAGAAGTAAATAATACAAATACAATGAAGTAACAAGTAAAATACAGGTATTAATGAAAAAAATTATATATTTATGAGTTCTGCATGAAAACTTTAAAGTATACCAACAATTTTAACTGAAATAAAACATATTAATTTTAACATAATCAATCAATATCAATCCAATCGAAATGTTTATATGTTTGTATTTATATACAGTATGTAGTTAAAAAGTATTTAAAAAAGTTATATATAAGCAGTTTTCTTTGAAAAATATTTTTATTAGCAATTTTAAAGACGCTTTTTCTAAATAAGTTCTAAATTTTACACATTGCTCTTTATTTTGCGATTGTAACACTTTTTTTTGCAAACAACAAATACTCAATATCTTATTCTGCACAGTTAGAAAGCGCACTGATTTTATTGATAATTTACACATTTTGACTCTGGCATCTCGCTATTTTACTTCTCAGCTGATAATAGGGGGACTCATTCGGTTTTGTTGCCAGCATGAAAAACGAGATCAGTCCCCCTATTTTAATAGCGGTTGAGAGAGTTTCGTATCATATAATCCTTGAAGTTGGTGCAGTAATTAAAAATTTTGAAATTTGCTCTAACGTTATCGAACAAAGTGCAATGAAATGTTTGGTGCAGGAAGTTATACTGCTGACCACATCTGCAGGTGCTGTGGCTGTGTACTTTAATTTTTTTCAGATAGGCTGCGTCGTAAGTGTAGCCGGTAGCCGGTGAGAACCCTGTTAAGGGTTTTTATCTGACTAGGTCTTAAATTACAGCCATGGAAGCACGGTTTTTTTTCTCTGTGTGGTTTGACCTGTGATAGTGTGTTTGGTCTATTGTGCGAGAAGTTACAGAACTCCTCATGTCGGTCGTCATCAATTTTATTTTTGATGTGGTTTAAGACTTCTGTTATTGTTAACTTGGTGTCTACTACAAAATCACTATTTACTGCTAACTTTGCTATATGATCGGTCCTCTCATTACCGGGGATGCCGGAGTGACTGGGAGTCCACACAACCAAACTACCTAGTCAAAGTTGCCTGCTACAATTAGATTGTGGATTTACAGCACAGCTGTTATTAGTTTATGTTTGGTCCAGCAGTTGGCATAACGTGAGGCTGTCAGTAAAGTTGGCAATGTTTTCATACTTGAGCTCCGTGGCTAGTTGTAACGTCTTTTTGATGGCGTTGATTTCACTAAAACTTGAAGACGACTTTATATTTAGTTTAAAGGAGTGTTCGGTGTTGTTTGAGTAGTTGAAAATGCCACAACCAGTGGCATCTGTTCCTTCTGAAGCGTCTTGAGGTTGGTAGTCAAGTCTCTAGCTGATAAAATTTTTGGAGTTATGGTGCAAATTAGAATGTGTAAATAATCGGCTCCCATATATGTAGTACGTTATAGTCGTCCTATCCGGTCGATTCCGACAAATAATGAATACATTATAAAGAGTCAAATTGACTCTGTTTATCATCCTGACCACCTTACATGAATTCGCTTTGTTTTATGAATTACAATATCATTTACAAGCAAAAGAAAACCAAATTGTGAAAAACTGCTATTTTATTGATTTGTTATTAATTAGAAAATTCATTTCGCATAAAATTCGCCATTAAACTGAATCAGCACTTTTAACTGATTTCTATGGGAACAAAACGCTTCCATTAAATTTACAAGCAAAAATAAACAAAAATTTGGAAACAATGTTCTAATACGCATAGAATTTTGTGTTTACTTTTTGTATATATTAAAAAATTGCATTTCCTCTTGATCAGCGGTAAGCCCGTTATATTGTTGTATTTGAGTTGTTGCAACTATTTGCTGCTCAAAATGCTGATGGCTCTAAAATTGTCAGTTATCTAATTGTGTGTACCAGTGCATTGTTTTTTTTATTTTATTTAATATGTAAATTAACCAAGTTGACTCCTAAGCATATAAGATTAAGAACAGAAGTGAAAACTGAAACTACTCATCGTGAATGACCACACCTACTAAGCCACGAGGCACATGCCGACATACATACAAACGTACAAGTAAAATTTGCCACACATACATACATACATATGCATATGTGTATGTATACTCATGTATTTTGTAAGCTTAACGCTGCTTTCTGTATTGTTATATAGTACAACTGTGTTATTTTTATTATGTTTTTATTTTTTATTTTAAACATTTTGGCTAATAGCAATAAGACATTTTAAAAGCCTAAGAAAAAAGCATCTGCATATAAAGGTATTTATGTATATAAAAGCAGCAGATTAAAAAGTATAAAGAAATTAAGCAATGTTTATGTAACTTTATAAAATCTATGTGTATATACTATAGATTATAGTTGTTAGCGAATATAAAACGAAAGTGAAAAGGGAAATTTCTAAAGCGATTTATTAATTGTGTGTAAATCTCAATGTTGAAGAAACAAACAGCATTATTTGATAAGATAAATTAAAACACAAATGTTATCTAAATATAGAAGTTAATACTGACTTAAAGTTTGCAATTATGTATTTAATAAATATACAAACAATTAAAAAGAATAGTACGACAAAGCCATAGTTACAAAGTGTATCCAAAAATTACTCAGTTATAAAAATAAACTAAAATTTTTTTAGCCAAAATCATCAAAACATTTACTAAATAAATGTAAATTATCGAAATGCAAATAATTAATTCCAAAGAAAATTATAAAAAAAAATCCACCATACAGAAAAAGCAAGCAGGCACACTGTTAAACTAACACTACACCAAATTAAAAAAAAAAAAAACTACTACCACAAAAAAAATATTCATTTTATTTACCAAAATTTATTATGTAAATTGTTTGTTTGTTTATCATGTTACAACTTAAATACATAGTATATAAGTACATACATACATATATATCAGATAATAAATCTTATGAGTAATAATCGCGGCAACGCACCAGTCAACTAAAATGTTGGTGTTAAAAAACACAACTCATTAGAAATAACAAAAGCCTAATACAAATGTAATACGAAAAAAGTTACGCATACATACAACCATATGTATGTACATCCACACGAAAACATTCGTAAACTCTTAAAATAAGTAAATTTAGTTAATTAATAATTATCGTAATGAACAAAAAAAAATATATATTTAAAAAGTCGAACAAAATAATAATATGTAATATACGATATGTATGTCTACAAAATACTAATATACTCTATGTATAACGACTATCTATGAAATTATGTAATGGCAATATGAAAGGTAATTAATGCATACTCACTCATGTGTAATACGGCGACGACGATAAGTCAAAAGACAGCAAGCAGTTCTTTTGTTTGTTTCAGAAAAAAAAAATATAAAAAAATAATATGAGGAATATAAATACTAACATACTTACTTATTAAGAACAAATATACAATATCTAATTAAAACTCAATCCTATGCTAAATTATTTATTTCGAAGTTGTGACATTAAGAGTCTGGTAACCAAATTTTTTCCGGGCACGGCTTAATTTAATTGTGTAAACCTGATACCAAAAAAACATTTCCTCGTTGACGAATAGCTTCCGCCCTCTTTTGCCAAGTTTGGTTTTAAGTCAAACCGGCTTCGGCGTTGTGTCATCTTCAGTGTCGTTGTTAATTTTAGATTTTTTGCTACATTTGAGGTTATGTCACTTTATGGCCTACATCTTTCTCAGCATGCCATTGTATGTATCTAATGCAAGAATACAAAATTTATCGGAAACAAACTGAGAAGTGAAAAGCGAAGTTTTTAACTCATCAAAGATTTTAATTTCGGGACATGCTAATTGGTGTCGTATGGAGAATCTTGGTATGTATGACACTTATTAGGTGTGTCTACTATAGTAATCAGAGCATAGTTAAGCCAGAGTAACGCCTAACTCTTTGGACAGGTGGTGGTTTGAACACGATGATGGCATTTACATGGTGAGAGTTTTTGAAGCTGAATGCCGTCCTATCCAAGAGTTGTTGGCGAGGAATCCTGTCGCTGTACGAAAGGCAGTTCCGGTAGGACTACAGTTTCATCCACCGGTTCCGGCAGACCAATTTGATATATGATAGTTCATAACCAAACGTCACAGTTTCGTTAGTAAATCAATAGACGATTTTTCGGAGACCAGTGTTGGGCAAATTTTAACTATCAACAATTAATTTTAATTATTTAATTGTTAATTACTATCACTACAATAATTGGTTAATTGCAATTTTGGAGGATCGCAATTGAAAATTAATTAATTAAAAAACCTAAAATATGTATTTGAACATTTGTATCTTTTACAATTATTGCATTTAGTTAGCTAATTGTTTCATAAAACCATTAAATTAATTGCATGGAGTCTTAATCGCAATTAATTTAATTCAATTATTTAAATAAATTTACAAGCTTGACACGCTAAATACACTTTTTACTACAGTACGTTATAAAGTTCTAGCTGATAGAATCAATTTAAAAACAATTTTTAATTTTTATTATCAATGGATCCATAAAACTTCCCGCTTTGAAACAGTCGTTTGAAACGTATCAATCTTCCAACTTAAATTCAAGACCTAGTCTTCTAGCAGATGTATTCTCTCGAGGTAGTTTAAACCTCATTTTTTGAAAAGTAACTTTGAATTGTCTGTGTCAAACCTTGTTTGATTACTCAGGATATTTTGATGTAACAAATTCGCTTTTCAGCATAAAGAAATTTGTACTGCGCTCTTCCAATAAATGACTAATGTTGCGTTGATGATGACATATTAGTTGGACGAATAAAGAGGGTTTTATTCAATGACCCGAATAAGCTGTCAAAGTTGTTACCGTTTTAAAAATATCAGTCAATTTAACTAACTGAGCCTTTATGCAGAATTTGGTGCTATTTGTTTCACATTTGTATAGATCAGTGTATTAATCGAGCAAGATCTTTTTTTTCTATCCAGCTTAAGGATTTTGTATAACATATAAGTTTAATTCCTCAGCTCCCAGTCCAGCCGTATTGCCTTATTTGGGCTTACGCTTAAGCCACTTATGGCGGCCGAAATCACAATAAAGCGTTAACTGTCAGCGCTATTGGCTTATTAGGAAGCCTTCTTGTCACGCCAACCTGAATCAGTTTGTAGCGGAAATACAATTTGGCGATGTACTACGGGAAATTTTTGTGGCGTCTATAGTTGGACTCGGTGGGGAGTTCTGCCTGGAGAACTATTCTTCGTATGCATTGCCTTTGGGATGTTGCGCTAATTTCGATGAGACTGAACTTTGCCACTTCTAAAATACTATTTTTGTCGCCAACAAAAGTTCTTGCTTTTCGTTTCAGCGTGACAAATTGTTTCTTCTCAAACAGCATTATATTCGTCCTTATTATTTGTTGCTCGATAGAACTCATGTAAGCCATGAAGATCCCTCGTCCGCATCATCGTTAGGCATAGAGAAAACCGGCAGGATAAACGGTCAGTGTGGGCAATAGTACCTGTTCACTGAAGTTCTATATTAGAGTGTTCGGAGATATCGCACTTCTCGAGGTTAGAGCGATGATGCGGAAATTGGTATGCCGTAGAACTAAGATATTGTTGAGCCCAATGATAGCAATTGGTCGATTGTGAGTGACGGATTTAGCCTTGCGGATCAAATAATATGCTTCAAGTTGAAAAAATCAAAGGATATTAGAAAAAATATGTAAAACTTTATTTGTGCGATCACATCTAGTTCTCATCGAGCTAATGGTGTTAGTTATGAAAATCAACAGCAAGTTTTCTAAATTTAGGTATCGTGGTATATTTTATTCAAAAATATTTTCTCGGATAATTTTGAAATTTTCTTATATCAGTACCCTGAAAGTGTGTTCAGGCCTTATTATTTCCCTGTCGGAAATCAAAGTACTTTAAAAGCAATTTTAAAAGTACTTTTTTTCTAACCACAACTGGTTTAAATTCATTCTATTTTCTTGTCATCAACTAACTTTTTTAACATGGCGATGTCCTAGGAGCAAGTCAATTATCCGACTCTGTATTTGATTTCAACCACTTTCAAATATATTTGAAAGAAAGAACATTAAAATTACTTTTTTTGCAACTGCAATAAAATGTATGTATTTATTTCCAGCTACTTTAAAACTGTTTTTTTACAACCATTTTAAACTCGATTTGTTTTTAAATTTCTTTATTTTATACCTACTCTTTTCTAACTTTTTAAAAACGTATTTTAGTTTAGTTTTTATAAAATATATTTAGATATTTATTTTTGTTTAAGTTTTTTTGTAAGGAATTCAGTTCATTCACACGTTTTAAATAAAATTTAATTTAGTTTCTTCTGAATACATACTTCGTATAAACATTGTTTTTTTTCCCGCCTGAATGGCCTTGCGAGTAACTTCCTCTGGGTTACGATTTTCGATACAAAAGGCATCTATGTTAATAATGATAAAAAAAAATTGAAATATTTTAAGAATCACGCATTCTATGGGCTCGCTCACTGTCTTACTTTTCAAAAGGGGATAGAAATTAACAAAAGCTTTTAATCTTTTTTTATCGTGAGTTCCATCGAGGTTGAAATTCATTACAACGTTCTTGGATAAAAGAGCCAAAAACATCTTTTTAGGTTTTCCTTTCATTAGGGACTTCATTCCATTAAGCTATGGAATATATGGAAAAAAGCTTTAGATATATATTTAGAATTTTATGATTATATTAGCTTCTCACGTAAATTGTTTTGTTTTCTTCGTAAATATTTTCGACAACGGCTGTCAATTCGTCATCTGTTTTTATTGGAAATTATAAGTGAATGACACAACAGCCTTCTGCTGTCGGATGAGAGTTTTTATGAGTACAGTGTATGTATATACTATACACATATGTATACTATATGGATTCAATTAAAAAACTTCCTAGTTTCTCTTCACTACAAATGTTTTTAAATTATTTTGTATTACGCTCATATAAATATACGAGTACGAAGAATTAAAGACTCGCACGCTGCATTTGTTTCAAAGCAGTTGATTTCCAACTACTTTAAAATTGGTTAATTTTTCAGACTGTCTGCTTTTTTCCGGCAGGGTTTTCACACAATGCGATAGTACTATATTACAGAATCACTCTAACTGTGAATTCCAACCCAGATCTAAAAATAATGTAACTTACCAGCTTCTCCCTGCCTTTTTTGCATAGCTCAGTTTTTAAATGTACGCTAAAACCAAAGACGAAAACTAAAACAATTAGCACCATAAGAAATTGAGTGCCTCCCGGGTTATAAGGAAATTTGGATTTTCTTTATTATTATTACTAATTCGAAATATCCAAAGTACATGGTCAATGTCAAATCAACCGAACATATTAGTTTACACCTCTTTGACGTTAAATCTTTGGAAATTGTTTGTTACTCCTCATCAAAATAGCACGACTTCATAAAGACATGTGTTTACTGTCGGTAGACGAGTATAAGTTTTTGTAAATGCATGTGATATGCTGTCCGCTTGTTGTAAATGTCGTCCGCTACCGTTGGTGCATAATAAAGAGGCGCACAGGGTAACAAAAATATGTTGGTAAATCACAAATAACCCGCACAAAGCCACACGCTTCATGTGGATATAACTTGTGTGCGTGGTAGCTGAAATTTTGTCATGGACAAAAGCCCTCAGCATTGGAGGCCATGGACTTGCAAGCAGATACATATAAGGGAGTATACAAAATTTTTACTATAAAACTGTTGAGCTCACAAGTAGCAGACATCAATAACATTTACAAACTCAACGCGGTTACAAAGCACGAGTAGCAAACCAAAATAACTGCAAAAAACCAAAAATTCAAAATGTTCAAATACGTGAGTGTTATTTATTTGAGATTTTTAAAGAATTTATTCATAATTAATTAATTTTTGACATCATTTATTTAGGCCATTGTTATCTTTGCTGTCATCGCTTGCGCTGCTGCCAAACCTCATATTCCTTTGGCTGCCGCTCCCTTAGCCTTTGCCGCCCCTGCACCTATCATCACCGCTTCCAGTAATCAAGTTGTGGCGCGCAATCACAATGGCATCGCTTTTGCTCCAGTTGTTGCACACGCTCCCATCGCACCAGTAGCACCATTGGCTGCTCCATTTGCTTCTCTTGCTGGCCCCGCTCCTTTGGTTGCCCGTTATGCTGCCGCTCCTGCACCACTTTTGGCACGCTACGCAGTTGGCGGTCCATTGTCGTATTCCGCTCCATTCGCCGCTTCGTATGCTGCTCCGCCAGCTTTTTCGTATGCGTCTGCGTATGCACCAGCTCTGCGTTATGCAGCCGCTCCAGCTCCAGTTGTGTGGTAAATAAGGCTACGCTCAAATCAATGGACTGTGATAGTTGTTTAGCGATTTTAAAATATTAAATAAAAGATTTAATAAAATTTACCGTAATTTACTCAAATTGCTTGTGTTTATGAGACTTCTTAGTGATTGCTGAAGAATTCTTAAGCATGACTTTCGCAGGATAGTAAGAAAATATTTGGAATAAGTTCTTATGCGTAGTAACCTCACCACGTTAGGATTACAGTGTGTTAAAATATGTCCCACAAATGACAAAAATACATTTAAATGAAATTAATTTAAAGTTCTTTAAGGCAAAAAAAAATACCTAGTGAGTATCGAGCTACAACATCTGGATATGATTACACGACGGATCTAAAAAACCGTTGTCTTCTCGGAAGTTTGTAGCCGAGTTAATCGGTCCACCCAATACTAAACTGTTTTTACTTTTTATAAACGATATTTCTTCTGTTGTGAAATATTCAAAAATTTTGTTGTATGCGGTTGATGTAAAGCGTTTTAGATCATTTAACACTGTTGATGAAAGGTATTTACTACAAGCGGACTTAAATAGCATGTCTAATTGGTGTGAAGTAAATGGTATGCCGCTAAACCTTAAAAAATGTAAAGTAATGTGCTTTTCCCGCAGGGCAGTTCAACCAGCTTCTTATGACATAAGTAACTACAACTTTGAACAAGTATATAACTTTGTTGACCTAGGTATCACAATGGACCCAAAACTTAACTTTAATCTTTGCATTTGTAACACGATGGTCAAAATAATTCAGTGATCCCTATATTACGAAAGCTCTTTTTACAACATTAGTGAGGCCAATACTAGAATATGGTTCCATCGTTTGGAACCCGAAATAGGGGTGGGTAACTCAGCTAATTTTCGCGAGTTGACTCAATGGCTCTTGCTCAATTAAGTGAGTCAGCTCAGTGAGGTAGCACAATTGAGTTACGACTCATTTCATAATAGTGTCGCTCTGTGCAACTACGAGAGCACTGTTATCGTGGAGAGGTGCACGTTGAATAATTAAAGTGACAGCACAAGTGATAACGCGCCAAAAGGAAAAAATTTCGCGCTAGTTCTTATTTTCTGTCACTCTTTATTCTCACCATAGGTTTTGGGTTGGAATCAAATCCCAATCATGGGCTGGCACGCAAAAAGGCTCTTAGAATCATGGCATTTTTATTTGGCTAAAAAAGCTAGTTAATGTTTTTATTTGTCGAAATACGTGTTGAAATCTTTGACTTGAGAATGAAATTAAATACTCGTATTTTAATGATTTACATGTAAATATTGAGTTTCATTTTAAAAAGGTGTCCGTAAAACTTTATTTCTAAGTGAACACGCATGTTCATCACATATATTTTTATAATTATTTGTTTTATGCAAGTTTAAAAGCTGTTATTAAACATTTTTGCAAAATTTAAATTTCTCCTATTTTATAATTGTGATCATGTTGATTTCATATATTTATTTCTTATACTTATTTTTATTGCGTTTACATTTATACTGTTTGCATACCTCAAAGGTGGCGAAAAAACTGCAAAATCTCCAAAAATGCAATAAAAAACTCCCAAATGCCATTTCTTATAGAGTGTCTGTCCACAAAACAAAGAGCTTCGTATCAGCTCATCTTTGATTCTCAGTGCTGACACACTCATCGACTCGCCGCTCAGTAAGATGGCTGAAATTTATAACTGAGCTACTGAGTCACAATTTTTTTGGGTAGTGAGTCTGAGCGAGCGGCTCATCGTTAAGAGTCAGCTCAGCAACTCAACTCAGTGCTGAGTTACCCACCTCTAACCCGCACTATCAAGTTCATTCTGACCGGATAGAGTCAATTAAAAAACAATTTCTGCTTTTTGCTTTAAGAAATTTTCGCTGGGATTCCCAATAGAACCTGCCACCCTATATTAATCGTTTAAAACTTATTAATCTTCCTACGCTTGTTAGTCGCAGAGAAATGCTAGGCATAATATTTTTAGTCAAGTTACTGACAGGCTTGTCGTCTAGCTCACCTCTTCTGGCCGAAGTGAAGTGGAACGTTCTATCCCAAATTTCCAGGCATTACCGGCCTCTTTTCCTGAAACCTTGCAAAAATTATTTTGAAGTAAACGAGCCACTTCGTTGTTTAACTTTCACTCCGGTTCCTTTGATATTTCCTATTCACTATTTTACATAAAGAATACCATACTTTGTACTCTTAATAGATAATGGATTACATACACAATTTCGCTTTAAAACAATTTTTACTATCTAAAATAATTTAAATTTAAAATCAGCTGATGAACTTTTATTCTGTAGCTGAACAATATTAGAGTCTCGACACCCAACAAACTCCTGCCTTTCATGACTCGGCATGCAAACAAAAAAAAAATTTAAATCCGTACGTCATGCGGAAGCGCCCCTCGCGTCGGTCGGGCGGGAATGGAGTGTAAAAACCGTTGGGATTATTATATATAAAAAAGTCGACCAATCCACTGCAACTGAATTATTTGCTACCATAAACTGAACTGCGGTAAATCGCTCGTCAAAAAATCTGGTTTAACAAACATACCTATCCCATTACGGAAGGTTTTTCTTGTTGCCACTAAATTAATTGGCGCTATAACCTCATAAAGAATAAAAGCCGATGCCAATTAATGCACCCTAGTCGTTTTCTATTTGGTCTTTTTACTGCCATAATAGTAGTGTTCTCGAAGTCAATAGTTGTAACAATTGTTACAAACTATCACGTTTTGGCGTTCTTGTACGCAAAAACTTGCAAGAAACTTGCAAAGTAGGGGAAATCGAGAGAGCGAATTGACATTTCATTTTGAGGGGAAGTTGATAATTTTTACTGGACAAATTTTTGCCAGTAAAAACTTGCAAGTGGAAAAACAGCTGATCAAAAGCAGCTGATTGCAATTTGGATAATTTGGAAATTTTTGTTTAAGAGTTTTAAAGGCGAAAATTATAAAATGTGGGTATCAAACATGCAAGAAGCAAGTACAAGTTCCTTTGGTTAAGCTTCGTTAGTGGAATGTTTCAGGAAAACACTAATGCAACGTTTTTCATTTTGTATATTTGGATGCGGACAAAAATTCAATCAGCTGTTCGTCAAACTTGCAAGTTTTTACTGGTTTTCCGTTCTTGTACTTTTTGGTATATTTTTCACTCTGAGAGCGTGCTACTTTCCAAATAGTAAAATATGACGAGCATAGTGAGAGACTTATAGTAAAGTTTTGGTTAGTGGCGAGTGGCTTGTTTGTTTACTCAATCCAAAGTAGGATTAGTTGGTATGAGAGATTCTCCGCTTGCCTTGAAGGAAGTTCTCTACTTTCCAAAATTGTCTGTAACAACAGTGATGAGGTTGATAAGACGCATTGTGCTGATTATTTATTAGATGACAGAAATACTTCGTCTTATAGATCAACTAACCCCGGTGTAGTTCCTTCCGTACTTGCTGCCCGCGTCAATATATCAAATCTCAGTTGATAGAGAGAGAGAGACCATCAAGCGGTGTTCATTTTCGAAATACGGAAATCCCATAAGGTAGATCGTGTCAGCTGATATATTCGCCGATCTTACGTCGTTGAGAAGTTGAACCATTAGTATTGTTCCCCTTTATACGGATTCTTTTCACTTCTTAGGGCCAGTTTTTCAGTGCAAGTTGAACTCTGTTTGTCGTTTAAACTAAGTTTAAACTCAGTATGCAGTTTTTCAGTCAACTTTAAACGGAGTTTAAACTAAGTTTAAACGGCAGTTCGCGCACGGTTTAACTTATCAGCTCTTTGCTGACTACTTCGTTTTGGTTACAACAAATATAATTCAAATTAAAAGAGAGTTGATTATAAGCGAGTTGGACGTTCTTTTGCTAGTCGCTTACCAAAGATGAAGACTAATGTTATCGAACTCCTCCTCTAAACGTCAACATACACAACCGTATTAGTTTTACCGTACTGAAGGCGACAAAGAGATGGTCTCGCGAGGATAAAAGTCCGAGACGTTCCGGTAGCGTAGACGTAATTATCGTAGGAACGTCTGGTGTCTATATGGGGTTCAGAGAGGGTCTCATTTGCCATGTGTCTATATACAAATAAGCGACGACTACAATATTCAAATTCTAAACTGATATCGAGAATTGAAAGTTAATCTTCAAATTTGAAATCAAGATACGATAATCCATATGTCCTAACTATTCGATCTAGAATTTCTGTCGGAAACTTGCGGCAAGCAAACACAGCTTTCCCTAACCAAAAATCTTCTATATGAAAATATAAAATTGGAGCAAATCTCTTTAGGTATTCTCAATTGCAAACTTATCAAGGATGACAATTTCTTAAATAAATAAGTAAATACCATACTAGAAGTGAATTTAGTCGAAGTATGTTGAGGTCAAACCTAACAACTGACCAAAAATACCTTTATAACCCATATTTTATAGTTATATTGTCTATTTATCATAACGTTTCGCAATCTGTTGAATTAAATCCCATAAAGCACTTTCGTGCTATTTAGGAAATTGGAACAAATATGTCTGAGTTGATAATTGTCACACAGTGTTCCGCATATGGAGCATTTTCACTTCCATCTCGGTGATTTATTTACAGTTAAAATAATAACTCTCTCAGTTTGTTTTACTTTTTAAAAGCGGTTAAATTCTCCGGTAAGAAATTAGAAGTCGCAAATGCTACGCTAAGATAATTCTAAAATAAAGTGTTCTCCATATCGAAAGTACCACTGTGATCGAAAATATCACAATTCATTCACAAAAAAAAAGTGTAACCACAAACTGAAAGTAGAAAAATTCAAAATTTTTATTTGGTCTCTAATTGGAAACCTCGAAATTTCATAAGTTTCATTGAAGTGATGAGTTACTTTATCTTTGTGGTGTGTCGCTTTACGAGTATATTGGCGAATTCAATTTAGTCCTTTACAAAATGTTAACTATCATTTGCGCCCGCTCATTTCTTACAAGAGGTGGTTAGTTTTTCTATTTTCAGACTGTGGTTGGTAACTTTTGGTGGTGGATGTTGTGTTTTCGTTGTTACTGTGGTAACGTAATGTTGACGTGGTGAAATCCTTCAGAAATAAATTGTACTAAAATAGTTTAACAGTAAAATTTGGCCTTTCTCATTTCATAAAAGCTCTCTGCTAGCACCTTCTGATTGTTATACTTCTCTGATTATACGCCCTCTGTACTTACACAATTGTATATTTAAAGCACTGGAAGTCTGAAAAAGCTAGGCGCGTTCATATCCTTGCTATTCACGCTTCGAATTCGAAAAAGGTATCTTGTCTAAGGAGAAAGCTTTTTCGAAAAATTATGGCTCAATATTCGAAGCACACAAACAAACATAAATTATAGCAAAAATGAATTGGGAACAGAAAATGACGTCACATTATGGCGCACTGCATCCTCTAAGTCCACATCTTCCAAATGTTACGGTCCAATAAATGAATTATGGATGTCACTCAATTTAGACCAGATGTTTGAGTGAATATTGAATGCCACCTCTTTTGTTATACACACGGATGCTTATGCCGGCAAGTATATCGATGTGTGTGGGCGTGTGAGGCTGTGTGAGTGTATGTTTGTGAGTGTATATGTAACTACTACTACTACTACTACATACTTTAGAAGCTTCTGCGCTCTACACAACTTAGTCAACACGTTTTAATTGCTTTCACAATCAACCCCCTTTTAAATCATTTTTTATTCCTGCAATATTAATATGTACGAGTATATGTATATGCATTTATGTATTTATGTACATATGTTCTTTACATAGAATTGTAAAAAAATTATAAATACATACAATAAAGTACAATAACGATTTTTGGTGCATTGCCTGGATGCTTTTAGCTTCTCTGCGAAACACTGAGATGCAGCAAACTTTTCTAATGGTACATTGTTTCGTAAGCCGGCATATTGAAAACTCGCCCACTCCCACTGGTGAATGTATGTACACATGTATGTATGTATGTATGTATGTATGTGTGCGTGTAGAAATTCATACATATGCAAATACACACATGTTTACGAGTATGTGTATTTCCGGTGAAATTCCTTCAAACTAAATTTAATTTGTAAAATAAAATGGAAAAAATAATTGCAAAAATAAAATGGAAAAATTCAAATTTGAAGTGTCTCTGTGCATGTGCAAGGAATATTTAATTCATTTAAATTTTATTAACTTGCAAGTGAATTCTAAAACCACATTTAAAAAGAGGTTCAATGAACCAATTGTAGTAGTTTAACCGTAGATAGTTGATAGTAAGTAAGCAGTTGGAAAAATTTGTTAATTTTTGTTAAATGCTCATTGGAGCAAGTGTTTGGACAAAAAATTAGGAAAAATTTTCCGGAAATCGCGGTTTTGGAAAATTTAAATCTTGATATTATATTCCAAAATTTGAAATCGTGAAATTTTAGTAGGACGAGACAATTTTGCAACTATAGTTTTTTCTGATAACACTAACGGTTCTGAAGACCCATTTGTAGTATGAATGGACCTACGAGCGTTAAAGTAAAAGTAGTTAGAGAAAATATACAGTATTCATATTTAATTGCAAAAACTCTATTACAGGGACGCATACAGGGTGGGCCCTGGGTGTCTGGACCTCCCCCCAAATATCGGTGGTCTCAGAAAATTTCAACCGTGTTTTCAAATTCATAGCACACACCAAAACTCACTTTAGACAAAAACATTAAAAATTATTACCCAGTAACTGGAATACAAATGGATTGCCTTATTCAAATTGAATTTAATTGATTTTGTTTGTGAATTCTCAGTATAAGACAATTAGTTAAAATATTCTTTTTTTTATTATATTTGATTAACTTTAATTGAGTGGTGCATATAAATGAATTAAATAAAATATAAATATCGCTATTATAATGCCCTTAATTGGCGTCTATATTATACGTATAGTCGTTATACAAAAAGTCGTCGATAAAATCCATGGAATGATATTTGATGGCCGGAGAATGAAAGTGCGTGACGTGAGTTCGGTTGTAGGCATCTTATCTGAGAAGCAACATCACATTTTACACGAATATTTGGATATGATAAAGCTATTCGTGCAATGGGTGATTGCTTACACTCGAAAAAAGCGGGAAATTACACGTGAAAATCCATGGGACTATTTTCTATTTCCAAACCTGAAGAAATGGCTATGTGGTAAGAGGTTTGGGTCAAAATAAAATAATTGGAAAAAAGTTGGACTAAGTGTAAAGAGTTTAAAGGAGATTATGTTTATAAATGGAATGTTTTTTGCCGAAAGAGTATATTTTATTCGAAAAGTCATTATCAAACCGCCTTCGTAATTTGCAATTTTACAAACAAACTTACCGATTTTTTCAAATCAGTGCCACGTTGCCAGTCACGGTGGCTTCGAGTGAATGATCCTTATATAATTAACGGAGATTGAAGACTGCTAAATATTCATCGAGACATTAATATTACTAGTCACCAAATACTAGATATTGTGGCACTTTAAACCCCTGACGATTTGTGATTCTACTGATTCTACTGATTCAAATGATATATTCATAGCCCAACGATGGCTTGATAAAAATGCATTAAACATTTTACCCAATATTATTATATTCATTTTTATAATAGATTATAATCAAATATCTTAAAATATGTAAAATATCGTAAAAAGTTGAAAATAAATGGAACGCGCCCAAAATATTTTCTGGATCCGTCCCTGCTTTATTACATTTATATTTTAAATGGGTTGCCAGTAGTTTTTGAAATTTAAATGAGTTTTGTTATCCACTTCAAAAAATATTATAGAAAATAAAAAAAGTTTTAATCAGAAAGTGACGTATAAAATAGTTTTGCAAAAAATTCGATCGACTTGGGTTTTATACAGCCAAATTCAGAAAAAAATGTTTTGAAAATATTTAAAAACATTTTTTTTAAATATTTATATATATTTAAGCTAAATTGCTCTTTTTCAATGGATAAAAGTTCTTGCAACAGGTTTGTTTAAAGGCTTTAATAAGAGAGAGTGCAATAAAAACAGACAACTAGAGTTATATTTTTTTTGTTGTTGTTTTTTTACTCCGACAAGGTTGAAAGTTGATGTATTTTGGAACGACTTTCCGTCGATCCTTGTCAAATTTCATAGAGTTATATTGTTTCTTTATTGCGAGGAAAACAATAATTGCTTTGCAGCAGAAAGGCTATATTTCGGAATAATATTGGTAAAAATCGGGACGTATTCGGGACTATTTCAGTATCAGTTTCGGACAAGTTCATTACTATTTCGACATCATTTTAGGACTAGCCTCAACAAGGCTCTGAACTAGTCTCGAAATGGTACCAAAATAGTAACGTCCTGTAATATTTTAACATAAACTGGTCCCGAAATGAGCTGTACTAATTCCGAAAGGGTTCTGAATCACACCAAACTGTTACCGTCCTTTAAGATTTAATAAATATTGCCTCATTCATAACTAATTTTTTATTAATTTCCTTTATAAATTGTGATGTATCTGTGAAAAGTAATTATTATCGAATATCATTTCGAATATCGAAAATTTTTGATAAATCTATTGAGTCCAAAAAATAATTAAATAAAATAGTTATATGGCTGAACAATAATATTAAATGTATGTTTTTATTATTTTTGATAATTTTCTTAGTATATTTCTACGAGGTTTGTTAAATAAGTAATTATAATAAACATCAAAAGGAAAATGTATTTTATTTATTTTGTATCTCCGATACAAATAAAAAATTGTAAAGGGTCTTGAAAACAATGAATTACATTCAGAAATATTCAAGAAAAAATAAAAAAACAAATATTTAAATAATCAATAAAAATAAAATTATTTTTTTTTATTTTCCAATTTTTTTAATACTAGTTTAACTCAATATTGAAGAATTTAGTTGATGACTTTTATATGTAGTACTTTAAATATATATTACAAAATTTTTAAATTAGGTTAAAGTCCAGCAAGAATTGCCCAGAAACGAAATTTCCAAGTGTTTTGAAGTTTTCTCTCTCAAAAACGCGAAACGAACAGTTGATTGAATTCTTGTCCGCATCCAAATATCCAAATGAAAACCATTGCATTGGTGATTTCTTGAAACATTCTACTAAGGAAACGAACAGTTACTTGCTTCTTGCATGTTTAACACTCATATTTTATAATTTTCATCTTTAAAACTCTTAAACAAAAATTTCGTAATTATACAAATTGTAATCAGCTGTTTTTGGTTAGCTGTTTTCTTGCTTGCAAATTTGTGCTGGATAGAATTTGCAATTTGTAACAATTATCTGCAATTATCTACATGCTTTTGAGGTGTTGGATTTCCAGAACCGATACAGAAAGCAAGCAAAGGGACTTCAAATAAGACAACGTAGCCGCTTTATCCGTAGTTTCGGTCAATCATCGTTCAATCAATCCATGTAAGAGTTATTTAAGAACTTATAAAAACTTGTATATAAATAGCTTGCAAACATGTAGGGGATTAAGGTCTATTAAATCTATTAAATCTAACTGATCAAAGGGATATATGTTCATATGTTCATACGTAAATATTTGCCTTTTACGTATTATTTTAATATATCTCTAATATATCACACTGTTAGGAAAACGACGTTGCAATATTCTCGACGGACGACGCCTCAAGCCTAAACGGTTGCGTAGTCGCGAAGGTATGAGTGGAGCGAGCGGTAGACGTGCCGACGTAATTGTGAGTGCAGCAGCTGGAGCGAATAAAGTTGGATTTGAAATTAAAGGTGCGGGAATAATTCGAGGCGGTGAAAATACACCAAATGATGCCACCAAAGGCGCTAGTTGTTGGAATACCGGAGCTAATGCGGCCGACGTGCTTGGCACTGAGACTAGTTGCGTTCTCAAAGGTGCTAGTTGAGTTGATAAAGCAAAATTTGAGCGTATTGCAGGTACTGGAATGAAAGGCGTAGGAAGAGTGCTCAGAGGCGCAGGCACAAGTGCCGGATTTCCGCCAGTAAAAGGCGCGACAAACGGTGCACCAATCAGCTTATTATGAATCCGCTGTATGAATTGACTGCTTACAGCGCCGACTGGTGGTAGGATCTCTACGTCGGGGTTAAGAGGCGCGTTAAAGAGTTGCGCGTCAGTGGGTACTGTAGTGAGCAAAGCGCAGCAGCAAATGCACAACGTCAGTAGCTGCTGAGAAAATCGAGTATCGAATTAGTAAAAGTAATAAAATATTTTAAATTTTAACTCCAATAAACACAAATATATTCACTTTTTGGTACATTTTCCCACTGTGTATGTAAAATCCTTGAGTTGCGCGCACTACGCGTTGACGATTTTCAAAGTGATTATCATTTCCTGATAAGCTTTTGCTTTTATAGCGAAAATACTTATCCATTCAGTTTAAGCGAGAAATTGTGAGAAAGCAAAAGTATTGATAACATTTCACTCAAAAAATAAAAATAAAAAAATTTTTTTTTGAGTAAAATTATTTTATTAGCTCAAATGCAACTTTTGTTTTATCCTACAAATTGTTTGTATTTGTTGTTTTGCGTGACTTTGCATATTCGCTTTCTTATTTAACGTTATTTAATATTACAAATGAATTTGTCATTTTTACTTTCAATCAATACCATTGGCGTTGATTTGATTGCGGCAAATAGCCGCAATACGTTGACAGGCAAGTGTCAATTAACGCTCCCAACACTACTAACCTACAAAGAATAATTGCCAATTTTAGCCAACAGACAGCAGGCAAAGCGACGCACTCGAAGTCTAATTTTTGCTTCTACAACAACAACAACAACAACGCACTCGAAGTGCAATGCAGATTGTGAGTATTTTGCTGCGCATGCGCAACATTTGTTTATTTTGTGCTCGTATTTAACAAAACTTATTTTTAAAAGTCAGGCGCGCACTTAGCGGGGGGTTTGGGGGTTCAAACCCCCCCCAAAATCATATGAAAAACAAAATTAGTCAAAAATAACCATATAAACTTTATTTATTACATAATATTTAAACATATTTTATTTATTTTGTTCCTTTGTACTGTCCAGATGAAACATTCAAAGCAACAATATTTTTGTGCATGGGCTTTAGTGCTCCTGTTTCTACTTACAATGATTTTAGCTATGACCCAGCACAATGTACAATCTATCTCTCTGCTCAGAGAGATAGGCTGTACATACATACATACATATGTATCTATTCATGAAACTACTACAGACCAGAGCTCGGACTTTAGCACTACTGTGCTAGATCAAGCGCTATTTTTCAAAAATCTAATTTCTATTACTCCTACTTCGCTTGTCATTTCAACACTCACATATTTAAAATTTTTTAGTTTGTAAATTAATTTACTTTTAATTTTTTTCTTTGATCATTGTGAATGATGATAGGTAAGAGAATTCCCAGCTGACATAATACGTACATTATGTTGCAAGTCCAATATTTAGTTTTACAATATCTATTTCATTCCAACACGCTTCTAATTTGACAGCTCCATTTAGCCGCGTTATGTGCAGGTTTGTTTATAATTACATATTTATATTTTAATTATTAATTCGAAATTTTTAGAACGAAAAATAATTGGACTAAACTTTATACACATGCTGTGGATAGATTTACTATAATATTATATTATTATTATTCTAGTCAAAGAAATGTCAGAAAGTACTAAAAATATAAGAGAAGTCAAACGATATGATACGTCTTTATAAAAAATTCAAATTCGTTGACGGAAAATTTGCCTCTATAATTTTTTTTTATAACATTCTTTATGTTATTGAAATCACCGAACTGTTTTATCAATATGTTCTTTATATAGATTGAAATATGTATTTATTTATGTGGATGTGTATTACATATACATACATACGTATATATTGAAATGAATAAATTTTTCGTTCAAATAAATTGTTTATTTCATATTCAAATAAAAGTGTTGTGTTTTATTCCATTTCAAATCTACCTCTTGGTGTTGAAATCTAGCACAATTTTCAGATCGATCTAGCACATAAAATTTTGGAAGTCCGAGCACTGCAAGAGACTGTATCGTTCTCAGCACTCTCAGAGACGGAGAGCAGCGCTGCGAAATTGTTGTTGTCTTATTTTTGAAAGACACGCGCCAATTTTCGTTAAAGAACCGTTATCGCTGTAGCGATTGACTGCAACGTGATCCGAAGTTATAAGTATTTAGTTTGTGTTAAAGTTTTAAAGTGATAACATCATAACATATAATGTCCAATTCAATTACAAACTATTTCCACAAAAATATATTAAAACGAGGAGCAGATAGTAGTGCTGAAACTTCCAGTGCACCTAAAGTTCGCAATGCGGAGGTGGCAACACAAAATGTAGGTTTTTTTTCTATTTACGTGTTTTGATATTGTTGTTATACAAATTGTATATATTTATAGAAGTTTTTAAATGATGTTTGCAACTTTACTAAAAACAATAATGATAAAGAAAAATATGAAGTTTTATCGAATGCATGGGTACCTGACTTATCCTTTAAGTTCCCGTCGTCTAGCGACCGAAACCTAAAATTCCAGTACAAATGGTTAACAACTTATTCCTGGTTAGTTTATTCACCATCTGAAGACGGTGCCTTTTGCAGGTTTTGTGTTGCTTGTGGGTGGGAGACTGTTGGACATGCAAGCCACCAAAAAACCAATGCATTTGTGCAAAATTCATTCCGCAATTGGAAAAAAGGAATTGAGAAGTTTAACGACCACCAGCAAAAATATTATCACAAAAGGGCAATGATAGACGCGGCAAATTTTAAATTAATTTACGAAAACAAAAAAAATAATATTTTATCTGAAATCGACACAGGACGCAAAAAACAACAAAAAGAAAATAGAGACAAATTGGCATCAATAATACGTGTGGTTCTGGTATGCGGAAGGCAAGGTCTGGCTTTAAGAGGTCATAGAGATCAAGGACCACTCTCTCTAGAAACGCCAACTGAAAATGACGGAAATTTCAGAGCTTTATTACGTTTATCTATGGACAGTGGAAATGAGACGTTAAGAAAGCATTTTGAAGCTGCAGCTGGTAATGCTAACTACATCAGCTGGCGGATTCAAAATGAGATTATTGTAACAGCAGGCGAGTTGATACAAAAAAAAATTATCGACCGTATCAATAATGCCAAATGCTTCGCCGTTATTGCTGATGAAACAACAGATGTAAGCGGTGTTGAGCAATTTTCACTGTGCATTCGGTACGTCCATATTTTCGAAAACGAGCAAATGCTGAGAGAGGACTTTCTTTGCTTTGTTCCAGTTGAAGATACAACTGGAAAGGGTCTTGCAGGCGTAATCATGGAGAAACTAAAAGAACTAAACATTAACCTTGCATATCTAAGAGGCCAAGGTAAATTTATTTATCATATGTTTTATTTTCGAATAGTCATATTATGACATTTTTTTAAAGGCTATGATGGTGCGCGTTCCATGAGTGGACAATTCAACGGTTGTGCTGCGGTCATCCAAAAGCAATATCCGGAGGCTGTTTATGTTCATTGCGGAAATCATAGTTTGAATCTAGCCATTGCAAATGCCTGCAAAATACCAGCTGTTAGAAACTGTATTTCTTCAATAAAAGAGACGGTCAATCTGTTTCGTTCATCCTCTAAAGCTGGTAAAGTCCTGAAAGATTTCATTCTGCAATCGGCACCAAATTCAAAGCAGATGCGCCTTCTGAAATTTTGCGAAACGCGTTGGGTTGAGCACTTAGACTCCCTGTCCTTATTTTTCGATGTCTTTCAATGGATATGTGCGGCTTTGGAGCAGCTTGATAACGAGCATTTGAGGTCTGACGTGTCAAAACCACATGCTCTTTTGGCGGCAATCCGTACGCCCCAATTTATTATTTCTATCGCGGTCCTTAAGCCCATTTTCGCTCTGTCAAAAAACTTAAGCATACTGTTACAACAAAAAAACTGCGATTTAAGCAGCTGCGTCGCCTTTTCCAATAATTTGTTTGCCGAGGTGAATGAGATGCGTGAGAATGCCGAACAAACGTTTAGAGGCATTTTCGACTCTATACAACAAATTGCCAAAGATGTTGATATAGAAATTAAAATTCCGCGTTTAGCTTATCACCGGACAAATCGGGATAATTATGAAGGTGGGCCAGAGGACTACTATCGGCGGTCCATATATATACCATTCTTGGATCATTTTCTGGAGCAACTCAAGGAGAGATTTGTGAAACATGGAAAGCTGTTGTCAAAAGTTGAAAATATTTTGCCGAGAAAATGCGTTACACTCAACGATGCACATATGTATAGAGGAAACCGTTCGGGTTTTGGCATCGCAATGGCCTAATGATTTCGAGGTTGCTGAAGAATTTGTGCCAGAATTGAAAATGTGGAAGAGGTAAATTATATAATTAGTTTACTTGATTTCAAATTATTTCTAATATATTTTTCTTTGAAATGTATCCTTAACGTCTATTTGCAGGCACAACTTGAATCAGACAGATCCACCTGGAACATTTATTGATGGCTTAAATGTGTGTGATGCCATGATGTTTCCATACACAAATCGATTATTAAAAATCGGTGCAACTCTACCAGTTTCTGTGTCTTCGAGTGAACGGTCGTTTTCATCGCTTCGAAGACTCAAGACATACCTAAGAAGCAAAACTGGTGCAGAGAGGCTCAACGGTCTGGCTCTATTAAATGTCCATAGGGATGTCAACATAAGTATTTCAGACATCTTAAATATAATGGCCCAAAGCAATAGAAAAATTGACATTGTTCTATAAATAAAAAATTATTGAAGAATATTGAAACCCCCCCCGAAATATTTTTCTGTGTGCGCGCCTGTTAAAAGTATATACCTACATACATACATAAACCTTTGAATATTGATATTACATACATACATACATAGTTTGAGTTTTAAAAGCTTTAAATTCTAGTCACATACGATCGCTTCGTCTGTAAGCCAATCAATCAAGCAGCCAAAATATCAGCACGGCGACCGCCACACGTCGCACATGGAATTTCCAAAAAAAAAATGTGTATATGCGTGTGTTCGAATATTCACTTCTTCGAGCACTTTGGATAACTACAGTTGGCTGAAAGTGTCATATTTTTCGAAAAAAATAAATAAGCTCCCGGTATGGGCAGATTTACTTCTTGTGTGTACAAGTGAAAATAATGGAATAGTTTAGGTCTATTTTAAAACCATTTTGGTACAAGCTTAGAATAATTGCTGCTGCACTAGTTCGAGATGATTTCGGTACAATTTTTGGACCTGAAAAAGCTATTTGGGGATATTTTTGTCACCGTTTCGAGACCTGTAGAGAACCATTTCTGTAGAATTTTACCACTATTTTATGAACTTTCCTGTACTATTTCGTTACTAGTTCGAGTTCGTTTCGTGGCTATGCCAGATCATTAGAATAATATCTCAAGCTTTTCGTGAACTGTTCAGGACTATTTGAGAAAAATTTTGAAATAAGTGTTTTATCATTTGGGGACTAATAACAGATTATTTCGTTATTGCTGCACACTAGTTTATGGAAAGGTTTTCTTAACTTTTTCAGAAACATTTTAAAACCATTTTTGGAACTAGTTCGGAATCATTTCAAGATACTTCGAAAATATATATAAACTAGTTCTGAAACAATAATAAACTATGTATTTCTAATGTTGCTATAAAAAAGTTGTGGACTGATCCCGACCAAATAAATAAAATGAAATGACATTAAAATTTAATTTCAAACCTAACCTCTTAATGTATGTCAATGAAACGTTTTGTGCCTTGCTGAATATTACACATCAAATTTGATCAGTACCTAGTAGGGATGTCAATTTTGGGCATTTTGTTGATATCGGGATTTTCGAGATCTGAAAAAGAAATCCCAGGACAATCCCGAATTCCACGAATTGTTGATTCGTAATTTTTAATTTGCCAACACGTCTGTAATAGTTGTATTATATACAAAATAAATCATGCATGTATTTATTGGTCTTTTGAAGAAAAAAAGGAAATAAACGTAAAATTTAAAATATGATAGATACAAAATAATTTATACTTCAAAAAAATTATTTTTAATCACTGTTTGAGACCAATATAATATATTAATATATTCAGTGAAAAAAGAAAAACATCAAGTTCGATTATTGGGCAATTGCGAGCTGCTCGTTAAAACTTGATGCCATTTATCTTGGAGACTTTCTGCCTTACCCATTCAAGCACTTCGTCGTTAGTTCTATTAACATCGCTTTCATAGTGAGGTTAATTTTCTACTCGATTGGGATATTCTCCAGCTCATTTATAATGGCAAGGACAAAACAAAGCCTTAAGGAAGTTAACAAGCTGTGTATTTTTCGATTGTGAACTCTCTAAAGGCTTTGTTTTGTCTTTGAAAGGGAAATTTTTAGGAATGATACAAAATTTAAAAATTAAATGGTTATGCAATTCGCTGTTTTCTAAAAATCCGGGATTTGAATAGACTTATCCCGGGATATTCGGGAGTTAAAAAAGGCCGGTATCCCGGGATTTCGTGATACCGGGAATCACATGCCTAGTACCTAGTACTCACGTCTTTTTTTGAGCTGATCAAATAAAAACCTCGTCCGTTCTTCGTTATATGTTGAATACTCCGATGGGAACGGATGAAAAGATTGAAAGGGTTCTAATATGTCGAGTGTACTCTATCAACTAAGACGAAAGTACTTCAGATTATTCTATTACACCGCGTACACGTCAGAATTTGTTTTATATTTTTAACCCTTTTAACCCTTTTAACCGATTTTTAACCCTTTTTCCGTGATCCAATCGAGCTGAATTTTTCCAGGCAGACTCGTGAAAAGTTCACATCATATTAAAAAAAAAATAGATTTTTAACAATTCTCAGATTTTCCCGAAAATTCTGACGCGTTCATGAAAATCGCCGATAAACATGTATTTTTATTTTTTCTCCCCTTTCCGAAAAAGTGTATTGGTTCATAGGACAGAACTAAAGCTCGTTTTTGTAACGCAGTGTTATGTTTTAAGCAGAGGTTGCCGTTCCTTAAGATAACAATTAATAATGGCAATTAACGCTTTATAAACTTAAATTATGCTGCCAAAATTGTTATACGAATTTTTGTCTTCCGCTTCGCAATATAACGAACGATCAGTTGTTATTTTTTTGAAAATAATGAAAAAAGTACACATCATTGGAAGAGCTTGAATCTTCAAAAATGTTCTTCATCAAATTTCACTTAAGGTTTCTAAATTTATGATGTGTCTAAACTGTAAATAAAGTTGAAAATGGAAATTTTTTGACTCTTCCTTAGCCACCCTAGGTGTGGCTGTCATTGATAACCAGCGACAAACTTAGGCCATTGGTTAGAGGCCCGAAGTGATACCTCCTGCTTATCGTTCGCTCCCATTTTGTGAACCATCTAGATCTCTTGACCCCTTGAAAGCATAGCATGCTTCTCGCTAGCATAGAAGCTAAAGAACTCATTCTCATAATTTTTGCAGCTTCTACATCATCTGTAAAAGGGTATATAAGACTCCCCGCGTGATAACATATGAGGCAGTGCCTTGTACATATCCTAATTTTTTTTAAGGAATACAGACTATCTGACCGTTGGTCAACTGTGTCTCAAGTTCCTACAAGTCATACTTCGCACCCAGCTATCTTTTAAAAGCAGTTTGCAAGTACCAAAGGGCATACCAATGCATTCTTGACCGGGAAGCATGTGCTTAGTTGTTCCATCCCTCGCAAGTACGTCCGCCAAACAGCTACCCTTAATGTACATGATGCCGGGAACCCAAATCGGTTCTGCTTAGCCAACCCTTGTAGAGATCGGCGGTAGTCCGGTACAATCTTTGATCGAATCGTAGCTGAGCTCACAGCTCTATTTGCTTGGTTGTCACACAGACATCGTTGCCCTATAGTTTATATTAATAGTTGACATCTCAGCCTGAAAGACTCTACAGGAGTCAGGCAAACGAAAGGTGAACTGCACCATCTGCCATTCAGTTTTGAACCATTCGTAAAGAACGCGAGATTTCCAGGTGGAGTATCGTTATTGTCCACTCCTCCCTAACTGGGAATTTTATTACAAATTTTCTGTCCGGGACCATAGTATCGACGCATTAGGGCCACAGAAGTCTTTTCATGACGCTTAACAACGTTATCCTTTCAGCTCAGTTTCATGTCTAGCGTGACGACCAGGAACTTGTCTTTATTATTTAGATTGAAACAAATTTTATTAAAATCCGGCGGAATTATATCCAGCCCTTTATACTTCATAGTAAAAAGTACAGGCTGCACCCTTCCCGAGTTGATGCTGAGAACACAGACCATCTGACTACGTCGCGGAGTGATTGTGCCCATGTACCCTTAAATAAAACACACAATTTGCGGAAAAGCGTCAGTAAAAATATTATAAAAAAACTATCGGAACATTTAAGTCGTTACAAACTTCAACATTACTGTACTTAAATTGAATGAGCTCACACAATTCAAAATAAAGTGGTCAACATAAGTTTTTAGAATTTTGAGTTTTTGTTAGAAAGTTTAAAAATATTCGAAATTTAATAAAAGAAAAATAGGTAGTTTGAATTTGCCAAAATGTGGGTGACATAGATATGCATATGTATATTGTGAAAAGCAGTATAAATTATTTTATATCATTTATTAAAATTCAATTTTCATAAATCGGCTGAATTGAAAGGAAAATTGGTTTTACAACTAACTTTACGAATTTATTATTTAAGCCTTGGCAATTATAGACAGATACATTTTTTTTTGTAATTTTCTTAAAATTATATTTAGCTTGAAATACAAGTCATTAAAGATTCCAATTTAATGAACTACTCGTAAAATGATTTATTCAACGCCTTAGTGCAGATGTCATGGCTTTGAATCATTAAAGTATTTTACATTTTATTGAAGCGAAAACCGAAATGGCGTCTCTATTAAGAGGAAACTCTAATCATTCCACGAAGTCACCGTATTAAAATATTTTCGCCTTTATTTTTATTGCATACATATAGAAACGAGTCAGCGCATATATATACATACATTTGAATATGAATGCTGGCATGTAACTACATAATAATGTATGTATGTATGTACGTATATATATACTAACATAAAACTAACTTCTTGCTATAGAATTCCTTGATAATTTGCCAACGGCGTATAACGATGGCAAGTCCTTGAATGACAGCAAACTGAGCACTTTTGTATTGTTTTGCAATAGAACGCAATTTGTTACTATACACACTAACATTTCTACATACAGTTATATATTTATGCATAGGTATGTACATATATATATATATTTATGCATATATACATATGCGAGCACATACATACATACAAACATATGTACATACAAAGCAACCACATAAAAGCCATACAACCGACCATACCGTCACTCAAAGTGCTACGGTTTTGACAAATTGATGTCGCAGACGACGAACATTTGCATTAAGAAGTTAACAAAAGTTGGCAAAGCGTACAACCAACCCAAGGAAGATGAAGGAGGAAAATACAAAAAAAAAAGCAGAAGTAAAGCCATAGCAGAAATTTGCACAGGCAAAAGTAGAAGTACATGCAGAATGAGAGGTAAGACGAAGATGGAGCAGACGAAGAATAAGCGAAATACTCACTAAGTAATACAGTGCAAAATGCAATGAGAGTACCACCACCCTATAAAATGCGAACGATCCACTGTACTGGAATGCATTCTATGCACGACTCAGCGCACCATCGTTGATTAAAAGCGGCAAACTCAAGAATTCGCCACGAATAAGAAGCAAAACACGAATAAAGAAAAAAAATAAAATAAAAAAATTCAAGTTTCACAAATAAAACACCCATCAAATATTACTCAGGATGTCGAAACTCGTAAGTGGTTGATTGAATTGAGGAAAGGACTTTTTGTTCGCACAAAACAAGCATACCAGTTATTTATTGAATTCTTTATACTTACATACTATATCTCGCCTCTTACATATGTAGTTGTTGGTGTTGCTGATTGCTGTGTGCGCTGCTTACGTAACTGCTAAGCCCCAGCAAGTCGTCGCTGTAGCTGCGCCTGTTGCTGCCGCTACTCCTCCAGTGATTGCTGCTGCTGCTGCTGCTGCTGCCAATCCATACGCTTCCGCTGCGTACATAACTTCTCCCTATGCTCCCGTTGCCGCCGCTTACGCCAGTGCTCCACCGTATGCCGCATACTCGTCGCCCTACGCTGCGTATACATCACCTTATGCCGCACCCTACGCCGCCACCGCCGCATACACGAATGCTCCATTGAACTCTGCGTTTGCCAGTCAACGTGTGGATATACAGAGCAATTACTATGCAACACCAGTGATAGCTGCTGCGGCACCTGCCAAGTTGGTCGCACCTACAGCTCGTTTTGTTGCCGCGCCACCAGCTGCATACCCTGCACCTATTGCACCTATAGCTGCGGCGGCGGCGGCTTACACTGCACCATATACACCCTTTGCCCCAGCTGCTGCGTACACCAATGTTCCATCCTTTGCATCTGTAGCAGCCTCACCAGCTTCATATATTGCCCCGGCGGCAGTTGCTCCAGTTGCTCGTTATGTGGCCCCTGCCGCACCGGTAATAGCTGCCCCGGTTGATGCTGCACGTGGAGCAGCTAAGCTCATTGCACCAACTGTTGTCGTCTAGTTACGAGTATGTGCGTTGCTGGTAAACCGATAAATAGTACATATTTGGCAAATACGTGAATTCTCTTTAGTAGCTTTAAGTTGACACCTGTTAACCTTACCAATCATTTTTGTTTTTGTTCTCCACTTAGACTAAGTACGAGTGTTCATTATTAATATTGCAAGTACCTGAATAAAAGGAAAGAAATATGCTCATAAAAGCGCCAGTAAATTGTTTAGTAATACATATCTACATAAGAATGTATTTGTGTGTGTGTGTGTGTGTGCGTGTACTCGGCAGGACGAATTTTTTATTGATTTCTAAGCACACCAACCAGTTTCTTTATTACTTTCTAACTAGTGTTAAATCTGTGGTGATTAAAAAAAACAACTTCTCTCGAGTTAAGACAATTTTCCAAGTGTTCTACCATTTACGAGTACATGAATTTTCAATGCGCGTGTTTCTGTCATATTGGAATATTTTATTTATTTATTTTATTTTATAAAAGTTGTACTGGAATATTATTATACTATCTAGTAAATATGTAACCCCCGATAATCGGATGTGCTTGACTCAACGGTTTTACGTTTTTCTTAAAAACTTAAAAATCGATTTCAATTTTATACTTTTGTGCAAATGTAGGGAAAATCGGGGGTTGTGAGACACGGTGGGTCGTGAGACACGCTCATAGTACTGAATTGAGAATGCCGCCATCTACCAATGACTGTCATTACTATTATTGCGTTGCTGTTGCTGCGGATTCGTTGTGTCTCTACTGATAACGATTTGAATTTAGTGTTTAAAATTTGTATCGTAGTCTTATGACACCCAAATAGAAATTTGCGTAAAAATTCAATGAATCCATGAATCATTGGTCATTCTAAAAATATTAAAAGCGGGGGTCGTGACACAACATGTTCGGGGGGTTAAGATGAGACACGCTATTTAGAAAAGATATCCAAATAAGACCATATTTTATAGCCGTATTCTGCACATATGTATTGGAAATACTTCGAATGTTTTATGCAATTTAAAATAATTTTTTATTAATTCCTTGTTTTTTATGAAAATTTTTATATTTTTTAGTTATTATGGTGCGTCATAAGTATTCGTAAAAGTAATAGAATAAGTATAATTACTAGAATACATTGTTATGTACAACATTCATCTGTTTTGAAAATGTAAAAGAACAATTTAAAAAGATATCAAGCGAAATAAGTATAACGTATTTTTATTAAAAGTACTTTTCTTTATGTATCGTCTGTGCAATTTCTGCGCTTCGCATTTGACATGACAACCTTTTTCGATTGAAGTTGTTTGGCCAAATGATATTGTAATATTTTCATTCATGAAATAAAAGCAAAAAAGAACCATTTACTATTATTATATAAGACAAAACAACTTGTTTGAGCAAAATTTTTTTTTACAGAACGTCTTAGCAATTTATTTTTTTTGTTATTTGAAAAAGTATGATACGTGTCCAATTTTAACAATCTTTTTTCATTCGTTCATTTTGTAGTGACAACCAAATAATCTTTTTTTTTCGCTTTCCTGAAAATTTTGCAATTTTCAAAAAGGTTATTTTGTCAAATGTCCACAGAAATAGTTGTGGCCAGTTTAGAATTAGCAGCTGAGACGCTTCGACTACAATTGTAACCAACTAAAAGTAACATAATAAAATGCGTGATATCATACGATTTAGAGAACACTACACCAGGTGATTTTAAAATAAAATTAAATTAAATTCATTATATCAAAAATTAATTGCATAATCTTAAAACACTTGGTGTTGCATGCATTGCCTGGACTTGAAAAAATTTTGAGAATAGTTTGGGACATTATTGTTTAACCTTCTAATACATACATTTTCAGTACAATATGGGTACCATTTCGGTAATTTTTCGGTAATTTTTCTGAACTTTTTCGATACATTGTCGGTACTTTTTTGGAAGTTCTTCGGAACTTTTCCAATACCTTTTTGATTGGGCCTCAGTTTTGGACTCATTCGGGACTAATTCAGTCCTTTTTCGGGTCGAGTTCAAGGCTAGAGTTTGTGACTGGTCCCGAAAAAGTTCTAAACTAATGTTGTCGTCCCGATAAAGTTCTGAACAAATCTTATTCCAAATATAATCAGAAAAAATTCCGGAACCAGGCTCAAAGTGGTCCTGAAAAAGTCCCACCCAATAGGTTTTATCAATTTTTTCTCCCTATTCATTATTTTGAAAAGACTTTTCTTATAAAGTCTTAAAATAATAGTTTTATAGGCCTCAAACAAACTTAAACTTACCATAAAAACCACACAGACAGTTGGACGGACAAACATATATGGATTAAACGATTTCTCCTTTCATTCTGATCAGCTTGGTGTATACAAAAATCTGTGTCTATATCGTGCTGTATCGATTTAGTCTGTTCAAATAAATGTTAAGCGGACAAATTTATTATATTCTGGGCACAAGGGTGCTCGTGTATAAAAATTTATTCAGTCGTTTTTGAGCATTTTAGAAAAAAAAAAAATTACTCATCATAGTTTGACGAAAATATTACTATGCTTAAGTTTTTATTAAAATTACTAAAGGCCTTCTAATTTTTCTCGTAAAATATGGTCTCCCCGATCCTTGTGGATCGAATCTCTTCTTCACTCTCTATAACCTTTGAAATTGCGATTTTTTGTGTTGATTTTGACACCTTATGATGGAAAACTGGTCTGTTGTAATTCAATCTTACAATAAAAAAGTAAAATTTACTACCAAACTATGGATTTTCGTAGTAACAAATACACTCCCAATTGTAACAAAAGTTGCGGCAGAGTAAGCCTTAGGAGACCTGTAGTCCATTTACTTAAATATTCCTGTGGCGAAATAAAGTTGAAAAGGAAAAATTCAGAAGTTACTAAAATGGAATTCAGCTATAAACACATGTAATATCGTATCGTTGTGGGTTGTCTACAGAGTAGTCGTTAAAATTTTAAATGGAATGGCGGTAATTGTCTCACTTGTCAGGTAGCGCACGTGTCGAATAGCTACTAAATATACTCGTATGAACAGGAACGGGAAGAGAAATATTTTCGAAAAAGACTTACTCACCGAGTACTTACTTAGATTCGCACAAATTTTGCTACGTATTCGAATGTCGCAAAGAGAATCGATGAACCTGCATGTTAACGTAGAGCCACCTCGAACTCTACCGCGTGCAGCGTACTACTCTAAAATAGTTAACTACTCTGCTTGTGCTCAGATAGTCAAAATAACTGTTTGGTTTCTACATTTTTGTATTAGAATGCGCCTGCCTTGTTAGGAATTCGATGAAATTCTTGCTAGACTTTTGTGTTGTTGTATAGGTATTGTCATGCGTTAAGAGTGAACGAAATGCGAACGTGAAGTTATGGCCATTCTTCTTAAAATGACTTGCTTATACTCATAAGGATGTATGTATTTATATATGTACATCTCTATACATACATACATCCATATGCCATACATATTTTGCAAGTTTGTATGTTGTTAGCATGCAGAAAGATTGAGGAGCTCCATAAAGCAAAGGCTACCTTATTTCATCCCCGCATAACTGCAAGACATTTTATCTGTTTCGGCCACATGAAGTAGTTGCTGCAGACCATCATGGTCTGCTCCCTTCACTACTCATCTTAGCATTTTGATTGAAAACTTTGGGTTTGTTAATAAAAGATGTCATTTCTGTGGGTTGGTGTAGTAAAGGGTTAGTTAGAACTTTACAATTTTTCACCGGCTTAAAAGAAATGGTAGAAATACTTTCGCAGTGAAGTATCTCAGAATCTATGTTTTGCATTTTTTTTATGTATTTATGAACATCTTTTGGTTAAATTGTAAAGGCAAATTAAAGAGAGTTTGCATAAATTTTAAATAAAAGGGGGGAAAAAAAATATTTTGCGCTGCTTTTCTGTATCTTTACTATATACGAACATAAGTACATAAGTAATTTTTTATGAATACTTTTATTGCATGTAATTGTTTTCGTTGTTGTGACTTTGCATCAAATATGCTACGTTTGGAGGATTTTGTGATCTCCTCTAATGGAGTTATCTGTTGTGTTTGAAATGTTTCAATAATAAAAGATAATTATTTAAGCTATTCGTAGAATGCGTTAGTTAGACCGTCTAATGTTACTGGGTTTAGACTATTTAAATCTTCTTTGGTTTGCTGTGCCAAATTTTCTCTTAAATCCGGAGATCTGAACCTGGCGATCATATACATATGTATGTATGTAAAATGTGAGACTTTTAAAATCATCGCCTAATTGACTGTAAGCCAAAAAGAATGTCTCGTAGCAGTTTCAGACTTTTCTTAAATTTAAGAGTGTTGAACCTTTTAATGTTTGGAATTTGTTCAGCAAGTTTTTTTCGTAATTTATTACACCACAAATTAGGAAATTAGGATATACCATCAGTAGTTATGTTTCCTTTATTTTGCAATTCAAATACATATAACTCGGGAGCTTTACCAACATGAGGATGTGCTCGCAATCTTCTTCAATACTGAAAATATTTCTTAATAATTGTTAGCGACTTCATGGTCTTCAAAGTGGATATTCTCTATTTCTTACCAACCTCACAGAGTTTAAGCATTTTTTGTACAATGCTGATATTAAAATGATTAGGTCAGCCAGCTTGTTTGGGGCTGTGTTGGTAGGAATGCCTCTGTGGCTAGTAGTCTGTACCAAGGGGTTGTGTGACTTCCTATAAACCAATGGAAATTTAGGAAAAGTATTTGTTGAATTTAGAGATTTGTACCGTCGTACAAACATTGATATTTTACACATGTCAATAATTTATTTGGACCACCACTGTCCTAATGTACATATACATACATACCTATGTATATATGTTGTGTAGTTTTTTCTTAGACCACACAAACGTCATTATCCACTCACCCAGCGCCATCAACTTGTGAGAGTTGAAGATTATGAGTTTTGTGAATTTTTTTCGTAAACATTAAATTTTAGAAAAATGGTACTTTCCCAAATAGAAACTCCCGTATCACTAATATTTAAAATATATATAGTTATACCTTGTTTTTGAGAACCTTTAGTTCTTAATTTTCTAAATAAGAAAAAAACTTTACTACTTAGTTGTAAAACCCGTAAAAGTAGCAAAGTTAGTAGGGTTGCTTAAAATGTCATTTTCTTTTTGACTGAAGCTAGGCTTCAAGTTGACTAACATCAGCCTTTTTCGATTTGGACCGGCGTGGAGTGAAGTTCTACACTCCTGACAGAAGTCTTGTTTCTTACGATATATCCATATCTTTTGGAATTTTTAATTGGCCTGATACAGTCACCTATACTGGGGCTTAAAAGTTTAAAGTAATAGAAACATTTTAAAAAGATTAGTGGTAATAAGAAGCCAAGAAGTGGCCTACAAGCTATTAAATATTCATCCGATTGCGAATGTAATACCTCCGTTTTCCTGACAATGAAATCCATCCACGTGGCCCAAGGAATACTTCTGCCGCAATCCTGATCATCACCATCAGCAAGTACGAGTTCAGCTTCAATTTAAGCCGATGCAGCAGGCAGCTTTAATTCAAACCGATCCGTCCATAGGAATATCTATATTTCTTTTCTAAAGCTAAGTACTTATATTCAATATATGTATACATATATAGATATCACAGATAGTTATCACAAAAGATGTCAAGGGTAAAATTTATTAAACAAAAAAAAATAGACCCAAAAGGGGAGAGAAATAATTGCTAAACATCACAGTTTCATTTGTGCATAAGTGCATATAATCTCGTATAAGTGAAAATATAAAATATGCAAGCCTCGTAGTAGTGCGCTAATAACAGGATTATTATGTTTAATTATAGCTAACTACAAAGTTCTCGTTGGCGCAGAATCTCTTTTTATCATTAATAGAACACATGCAAACAAAAAAACAAAAAAGAAATGCATAGCACAGAGCGCATGTATTGACATTTGAACAAAAACAAAACCTAGTTAGTGCACACCGTGGGACCCCCACGTGGGTCCAATTTTAGTCTTAGGTGTAGATAAAAAAAAAAAGAAAAAAAGGAAAATATCGAATTTATCTAAATAAAATAAGGTGAATATATGTATATTATTCATGTAAAAGGTTGTAATATACCTTCAAATAAGCAAGGCAAATGAAATATAGTGCAGTAATTTAATAATATATATCCATAAGTGTAAAATAAGAGCAAACAGGTGGTAGAGAAAAAAAAAATTTTTCTTAGTGAAAGGAAAGAGAATGCGGAAAATAGGGAGTGAAGAATTAAAGAGTTGGAAAATAAGTGCAAGATTGAAGAAAGAGAAATAATTTTTAAGAGATTTTTCCAGAAGAAAAAATATGCTTAAATCAACAACAGCAACATCAGCAACCGGCGCATACTCTAGAGGGCCTTCGGAGCGACGCTTGAAGCATGTATGTATGTAAGTAAACGCCTAATATTATAAAATTATTTCTCTTCAAAGTTAATATATATATATACATATGCACGTATTCGTTCCTAGATCAATGCATAGGAACGATTTAAGTTAGAAACGCTCCTCTTTTTTTTTCTTTTTTTCTTTCATTCTCACTTACTTATTTCGCCAGGTCAATGACCACAAAAGCTGCCGATCAGCTGCTAATTTCCTTGTATCACCTAGTAGGAAAATTTTATACTTTCTTCACCTACTAAGATTAACTATAAGTTTTTTTGAGCTAAGATTGTAAAAATGTAATAACTCCATATGATAATTGAATAGTGTTGGAGAAAAAGAAAGATATCCTTAATTATGTAAGTAAATTGTGTGAATAAACATGAATATGTAATAGAATCAAAGTGGTCTGAACTCTTAAGGATTGTTGGTGTGTAAACAAAAAGGGGTTTCAGTTCTAGCAGAGAAACCATGGTAGGGCGGGCCTGGAGTAGCTTAAAAATCACCATAATGCTACTAAGTAATTTTCTACTTTCCGGCGAAAGGGAGTTTTGAGAGATGGGTGAAATAACGAATCGGTTCGTTTAATTTCGCTTGAATAATTTTCTTATAGTGTGCAAGTTATTTTATCGTGTTTGTCCTTACTGGCTCGGTACCTTTTTGTTGTGTCCTAATGACCACGAATAACTGATCCCACGATGACTGAAGCAGCTGGTAATGCGAGTGCACACTATATGGTTGTTGGGATAGCCTACGGAACAAAAGGGGCATGTGTCGTTGAGTAAGTTTTTTTTTTCAGGTAGATGTGTATTCGAGCCGGAAGTTCATAACAGATTTAATAAACGCGTGACTGTCTAAATACAAAGAGCGGAATTCGTTTTAGAGGTATCAGTCGGGCTTGGAAGATACTACTCATAGAGTCGGCACTAGATCTCAGCTTGAAAACGAAAAACAGTGTTCGGAAAGTTGCTGTGACGAAAATCGTTCGAGGCTTTAAGTCATTGTTAGTGTTGTGGAAGCTTTTTTGGCTTGTTGATTGTCATCGTCGATATTAGTTCGTGGCAGGCCTCGGAAAAACTAGGTAAGTTCCTTTGGACGATATTTGAGTGTGTAATAGGGAAATGTGAAAACGTTGTGAATTTCAGAAGTACTTCATATGCAGGCCGCACTTATGTAAGCTGAGTGTGGTGAGGTCAATTGTGAAAATAACATTTGCGATATGAGAGTTTCTGAAGGTGCTAACTCTTTACGCGTTAAGGGTATATCTATAAACTGTTTATTTAAGTGCTTGCTGAATGTAAATTAAGGTTATATGAGTGATTTTGTGATGCATAAGATACCTTCTGTTATGTCTAGAAGAAAACTTCAAATCCAGAAGCTGTCTCCTAATATTGTTCCATTAGTGGAATGCTTGCAAGAGTTGGCATTCACAGTCGCTGAATCGTTAATCATTAAGCCCATAAATAGTGATGTACTGATTTGTCGGTACGCAATACTTGAAAAAAAAATGTATGCACCCAATAAAAAATTACCAATGTTCATTTCAGTGAAGCAAGCTTCGAACAAGAACCCACTTAAATGGTGGAAATAAAAAAAGTATTTCTATCCCAGATTGGCAGAGTTTGAAAAGTAGTTTCTTTCCATTGTGACGACGAGATCCAAATAATGTGGAAAAATTTAACTTTTTAAATAAAAACTGAATTTTATCCATACCAACGTTAACGATCTCCTTGTGTACCTTATATCAAAGAACGTATATTACAAAGAAGGGGCAAGTTCCGTTCCGTTCTGCTAAAAAAATAGCTCGGCCTTTTTCACCACACTGGAACGAATGCGACGTTCGCTGTCTGATAACAGAATATAATTTGATCCATTTGGATTTCGGTGTGGTGAAATAAGCCGATATTCGAATTTTAAAACGTGAGGTTCCCCTGAACTGCTTTTACTCCACATATTGGGTTGTTTTGCCTGCTTGTTAGAAATCTAAATATTTCGGTATCGAGTATCGAAAGTATTGGATACCTTTAAAGTCGGTACTGAGTATCGATCAATACATAAGAGTATCGATTCTGCACATCACTACCCATGAAGAGCTTTTTTTTTGGGCGGGCCAAACCTGTTTAATTCAGCAATCACCATTGAAAAGTAAGTTTTAAATATTTTGAACTGCTCGGCAGACAATGTTTACATTTTGTTTGTTTAAAAAGCTTCTTATACAAACATCTAGCATTCCCTGTCGACATCGGAATATTTACTCAACTCGAGTTTGAGATTAAAATTTGTAAATTAAAAAAATCAATCCTACCCATTCATGTATAAGCTAACCCGATGAATTGCGCATAGTCTATCCGCACTTTGAAGCAATTTTGCCGACGTTTCAGTGTCGTAGAAGTCGCATTTTATTGTTCCAGAGTTCCAGAAATATTGCATACGAACCACTACAGAAAAAAATTCACATCTTTTCTACACTTCATAAACTAGTAATTTTGTTTTGCAATAAGCAACTGTGTACTTCACAAAAATTATTTGATACAATTTCAGCATGCTACTATATATTTTAGAGCATTAAATCAAATTAAAAAAAAACCAGCAAATTAATTTAAATACTTTTTAATTAACTTTTATTATCATTACTTTGTCCGTTTACATAGCAACTAGACAAATTTCGTTGTGTCACAGTATAGTTGAGTGAGTATTCACAGAAAAATTGGCTTTGCTGCGGCAGCATAGTGCAGATGAGCGGATGGCGCAGCTACAAAGGGTGTGACAAGTGGAGTGACAACTGGTACAGGTACAGCAGCAACAAACGGTGCAGCAGCGATGCCATTATGAGTTCTAGCAATCACTTGGCTACTGGTGGAGGTAATTACAGGCGCTGGAGCGGCAAGCGACAATTGTGCTGCTGGGGCGGCAAATGGCAGTCGTGGAACTGCGGCGAGTGGTTTGGCGTGCAAGATGCCTGGCTTCGCCGTAACGCAGGCAACGAGGGCAAAAATGACAATAGCCTGAAATAAATTTGATATCAATTAACACTGAAAGTGACTGCGTTTCCTTTTGGGGCGTTGTCCTCTTAGCAACTTACGTATTTGAACATTTTTAATTAGTGAACTAATTTCCGCTGCTGCTGTTTGAGTACTTCTAATGTTGGTGAGTGCGTTGACAATTTAAGGCTGTTTTGACAATAGCAAGTCATGTCTAATTTATATTGCTTGTATCTAATTATAACTACTTTACTAGCTCACATTTTGGTTTTGTATGGCGATGTTTTAAAAGTGTAACTTCCATTTGATATACGACTTATTTATGCTGGGCTATGTACGAGTACTTCTTACATTGTACTAGTAACTGACCAATGTCAACAAAATCACCCACATTCAACTGAAATTAAAGCTTAGCTTTTTGTAACGTTTTTACATTATAGTATATGTTTCTATTTTTTTTCTCTGTCTTTGTTTTAATTTTTTGTCAAATACTAACTTAGTCGTGCGCACATTGGTGGCATGCGAAATGTGGTATGAAGAGCGTATTGCTCGCTTTTACATCATAAAACCTGACAGAAATTTTTCGCGAGCATATGCTTTGAATTTTTAATTAGTTTTCAAAGTTTTGTACAAACACTCAGATGGGACTTACAAACACACATACATACATACATACATACATATATACATAAATCGCAGACTTTCTGCGCTGCAGCTGCAACTCTAGAAAATGTTTGGCCTTTTCGCATGAAAAAGGTCAATTGCAAATTAATGTCATGAAAAATATGTTCGTAAAATATCCCAAAGCAGTGTTGGGAAAAGAAGTTGGAAAATATTTTAACTTGTCAGCGCATCAGAGCCGCTGGGTCTAGTTATAAGTTGGTCGCATTATTTTTTACAAAAAGAGCACTTCTGGGAGAAACAAAATTAAATGTGATTTGACAGTTTGCGAGTTAAGTGAGTTTTTAATTTTCTTATTTTTGACCAGCATGCATAAGTGGAATAATTCAGAGCTTCTCGCCAAGTCAACGGTTCATGGCAAATTTTATTTTTTATTTGATGAACACAATATCTTGATAAAATTGCAACGACACTTAAACAGATATGTCACGGCTAATCAATGGGATCATAATGTACCCATAATAGAGCTTTCCTTAAATAAATGAGCTGCTATGCTTTAAAAAGACAAAGTAACGATTAAAGCAAACTCATCTCGCTAGTGAATAATTGTAATATCCGATCGCCAGCGGCTTAAAGAATGTTAATGTTTTAAAGAGTTCCAAAAATTGCCTATTTTTGACTAAAAAATTGTCCCTGCAAATATGCAAGCCGTGTTGAAATAATTCTTTAGCGAATTATTGTCTATAACACGGCTCTACAAACAAATTTTTTTAATTGAGCGTTCGTTATAATCAAACTTCGTCCATACGAAATACTTTTGAGTTTAATACTCTACAAGGAGAGATATTAGCGCGTCTATTGTGGAACATTCGTGCTGATAGTACTTGCCCTTATGATATCGCCATCGTTGTAAAGGGGAACCATGAGCAGTAACGCATTCATTCATCATATTAAATACAATAAATTTGCAATATACACCCAATTAAAATTTCTCTTCCGAAGCATGTAACTATTAAGCAATACATTTTAATTAGAAAATCGAAAGTTTAGTACCGAACGCGAGTTAATAACCTTTGTCAAAGCGGCGGGAGCAAATTGTATGAGTATACGTAAATAAATTCTGTAAATAAAGTACTAGCTCTCGGATAATTCAAGCAGAGGAAAGTCCGCTGTCATAACATAGCAATATTTTTAGGTATAAGAACAAACATACGAGGGCGTGACTTTTTGAATTTCTTGCCTCTTTACTGAAATGGCAACACTGCTACTATCAAGAGGTATCAGTTGACTCGTGTCAAAATTTGAACAAGATGCGGCATTTAGTTTGTGTTTGACAGCCATTCATAGCAGATTACCGGGTGATTTGAGGAGAAAATGGAAAAAAAATGAATTTCGTGTGCTCATTAATCATTATTTTTTGCGGAAAAAGGCCATCACTCAATGCAAAGCTAAGCTGATAAATACTATGGTAAAAAAGTGGTTTAATGAATTTCGTTGTGGCCGTACAAGCACGGAAGATGCCGAACGATCTGGACGCCCAATTGAGGTCTCAACTCCCGAAACATTTGAAAAAAATTACGTTATGATGTTGGCCGATCGGAGATTGAAAGTGCGAGAGATTGTGAAAGCCTTAGGCATCTCAGATGGCTCAGTGGTTTTAATTTTAAATGATCATTTGGGTATGAGAAAACTTTTCGCAAGTTGGGTGCCGCGTTTGCTGACAATCGACCACAAACGCAAACACACACATGTGGAGTTTCCATGGCAAAAATCCATGAATTGGGATACGAATTACTCCCTCATCCGCCCTGTTCTCCGGATTTAGTGACTATTTCTTATTTCCAAATCTGAAGAAATAGCTCGGCGGAAAGAGATTTGACTCCAGCGGTGAAATCATCTCACAAACAAATGCCTATTTTGATGCCCTCGAAAAATCTAATTTTTTGAAGGGTTAAAAAAAATGGAGAAACGTTGGTCGAAGTTTATATATAGAACTCAAAGAAGACTATGTTGAAAAATAAAATATTTGTTTATCCAAAAACTTGTGTTTCACTCAAAAAGTCACGGACTTATTGACCCGCCCTCGTTTTTTTTTAAATTTTCAATGCAACCAAAATTATTTGAAATTCCAACTGCAAGTAGATCTTGAGACAAATCCTATATTTTCAGTAAAAAGTAAATTTGCATCTGCTTCGCCTCTTTGCATTAATATGTACATGTATGTATATACATATATTTGTTGTTGTTGTTGGTTATGTATGAATTTTCACTTGTGCTCTGTCCTCTTTCAAGTTTTATGAAAATTCTCTTATTCCGCCAATAAATATTTCAGAAGGAACGAGGAGGGACTCCTACATACATACATCTAAATTCACAATGAGATTCACATCCGCATCCTCCAACCATTTCCGCTAATGTACGAGTACTTATGTACCAGCGGACAATTTATGCGCATATCTACGAGTAAGTGCAAGCATACATACATAACAAAGTACATAATTATGTTTAAAAACATATTAGGGTGTTCCTTTAATGGAGCAAAACTTTATTTTGTAAATTTTAATAAATTTATTCCTACAAGTATTACAACTATTTATTTAACTTAAAATATGTGCCTTCTTCGATTCCGTAGTATTCGAGTAGCGTTTGTTTTAATAGATTGAATAGTTACTTTGGTGTCAGTGTTATTCGCATACGGTTGATATTATACTTTGTCTAAATATCGCGTCAGTAGTCAAGAAGACGAAGGCTTATTTTGAAAAATCGGATCTGCAACTAAAACGGTAGGAACAAAAATTGTTTAGTTTGTTAATTCATTTATTCAGTCTACAGACTATCCTTACAGATTATTTCTAATTAAACATTGATAAATTTATTATAAATAAATTTCATTTAAATCTTGATAAAGTGGCACTAAAATAAATTTGGTGTGTATAATTATTACATAGACGTAGGCTTCTCTCAATAGGTTCATTATAGCCGGAATTAGTTCGGTGAGAGTTTTCATCAAGCAACCGATTATGCCTTAAACCAAACATTTTTCTTTAGTACATGCCTGGACGCCCTTCGTAAATGAAGGATTCGTCTGAAATTGTTGATTTTGTATAACTTGGAGAGTTGGTTTTTTTGGAGAAAAAAAATAGAAATTTACTCAAAATAAAAATTCCTTCGTTCACGAAGAAGTCACTGTAATAAGAAATGAAGTGAAAAACGATCGGTTTATTTGTTGACGAGAAATCGTGGACACCGCTAAGCCGTTTTCGAAAAAGCACGATTTGAAGATAATTGAGTTTAGGGTTTCCGAACAGTCACTCAAGTCGCAGGACACCTTCGGCTATTCAGTGCTGTAACTTCAAATCTAAGACTCGATTCTTGGAGAAACGTTCTTGACGGTAGGTACATTAAGAAAATTCAAAAAAATTCAGATTTTTTATCCCAATCAAGTGGATATCAGCCCTTAAAACAGATGAGTTAATAGATGACTTTGCAGCTAAATCGTTTCGGCGACTCAATATCACAAAAAAGCAAATTTTAAATAAAGATACGCACATATTTATATATACATATGTTACATACATACATGTGTACATTTACGTAGATTAAAATATGTTATTAAGGCGTTTAAAAAATGTTATACATGCGTACCTGTGAGTTTTTGTTTCCTTATTAACGACTGTACGAAGCCATGTCTAAATTTAGAATACCTGCTAAATTAATACGGCTATGTAGAGTGACCTTCAACACAACTTTTAACTACGTCCAAGTTGGGTAGAAACTCCCCGAACCGTTCGAGACCAAACGAGGTTTTAGGCAAGACGACGCACTTTCGTGCATCTTCTTTAATCTGATGCTGGAAACCGTAATTAGAGCTGCCATTCTGAATCGCAGTTGCACTATATTTAACAAAAGTACGATGGCTGCAGGCGTACGCGGATGATATTGACATCGTTGGTCTTAACAACAAGGCCGTCAGTGGAGCATTTACCAGATAAGAAAAGGAAGCAAAAGTTGTTTGTCTTGCAGTGAACGAACAAAGTACCTTGTAGCAAAAAACAAATAATTCTCGCCTTTTGTGGCCCACGTTACTGTTAGCAGTTACAATTTTGAAGTAGTTAAGGATTTTGTATACCTTGGATACAGTATTGACGTGGCGTCAATGGTATCAGCCTTGAAATCAAGCAAATAATAAAACACTTGCCAACAGGTGCTACTTGGGACTCGGTAGGCAAGAGCAGAGCCTTTTCTCGACGAAAGGAAATCTCGCTCTACAAATCCCTCGTCATGCCCGTTCCTTTTATGCTCGTATGGCGCAGAAACATGAACGATGCTAAATAGCGATAAGAAGGCTTTGGGGGCTTTCGAGAGAAATGTTCTTCGCAAGATTTATGGTCCAGTTCGCTTTAGCGAAGATGGAGTGATGAACTATATGAGCTGTATAATGATATGGACATAGTCAAGCGCATAAAAATTCCACGAATACGAAGGCAAAGCGCATAGTGGAGCGGCTATGCTCGACGCTATCGTGGAAAACAAACATACTCGACGCTCATTCTCTTGCAATAGTTCGATTTGTTTGACGTTATAATTAAAAAAAAAAAATACAAAAATTGAATATTGAACAATTAATAAGTGCTATTTTGTGTAGAAATTCATTGTGGAATCAGAGGGATGCAGTGCATCGAAATAGATGCACGCTGGACAAATTAGGAAATTTTTAAGTTCTTTATTTTCACTAATTTTCATTAAATAAAGAATTCTTAACGAGGAATTTTTTAATAAAAGCAAATCCATTTTTAAACTAAAAACGTAACTTCGCCAATTTTTGAATGAATTTTGGCTCGATGCTCAACTATGCTTTGATCAAATCGATGCTCTTTCGACGCTTTGCTCGTCGCTATGCTGGTCGCTATGCTCGCCGCTCCACTATACGCTTTGCCTAAGGGCGCCCACGAATACTCTGGAAGGACCAAGTGCAGAAGTACCTGTCTTCACTTGGTGTGAATTATTGGCGAGAGGAGAGAGTATATATGTATAAAAAGGGTTAGCAAGGTTTTTTTTTTGACTTTTCGGTCCAATTTTTTGCTAAATCTTAAATACTAGATTCAAAAATATATATTTTTTTACATTGTTGGTTTCAATGATCGTTGTTTTTTGATAATTATCAAACATGTTCAGTAATATTTTTTATTAAATTATAACTCGCCAAAAATAGCGAAGAAAAACCATATTAAAAAAAAAAAAAATGTCACCCTAATGTTCGCGCATGAACATAATTCCATACACCCATATATGTATATGCAAGTAAACTTATATTTGTATATGCTTATATTCCAGCAACTTGTCTACTTTCTATTCGTGTAATTTATTTAAAGGCAAGTCAGTAAAGCATTTTTCTCGCAGTCACTTGCACTTGAGGCGGTATTATCCGACTTAAGCAAACCTCGGCGATTGCAGCAATAAATGCAGTGCTGCTGTCAAGTAGAAGTGGCGACTCCCACTAGCTGCTGCTGCTCCTGCTGCTCCAGCTCTAGCCACAGCTAAAGCTATAGCTGCAACCAAGTAGAGTAAAATTGTATTGGGCACAGCGCTATAGCTACTAGGCACATAAATTCCAGGAGGCACCATTAAGCACAAACAAATGACTTCGGAAGCGAAGTGCGAAAGAGTGCGGAAGGAGTCGGATGAAGTGTGAAGAAAGTCGAGGAAATGGCAGTGGCGCAGGGAAAAATCGAGAACACGGTACATTATGGATTATGTATATAAGTTAGAAAGCTGAACGTAGAATGTATGTAGTAGCATAGCGAGCACAGTTGGCGGAAAGCAAACAAACAAAGAAAATACTTATACACTTACAAAACATACATACATACATACATACGAGTATGAGTATACAAAGAGCCATATTGTTGCGTAGCCGCCTTAGATGCGCGCTGCACAATTCATGCTGCCATTACACAGAATACCTGAGAAGGTTTAAAGCAGTTACTTTTGTAGTGGATTATTCTACTTTTTAAGTTCTCGTCTCATGTTGCGCTTAGAAAGAAGAAATATGGCATATTACAGAGGGCAAGTTGGAGTTGGTGCATTAAGGTTAAACTCGAAAATGAGTGTGAGTGTGTGTGTTTGTGTGTTTGTGTTTGCTTTTACTTGTGTAGCAACAATTTATCGCATTCATTTGTAGAATAAATAGGTTGGTGAAAATGCATTTCACACAATAAAAGGCAAAGAGCTAAAAAAAAAGCGCAGAGGAAGGATCAAAGAGCAGAGTTTGAATAAAAAAATGATTCAAAAATTCTACTACACAATACTTTGCTTTATTAACTTTTTGCATTGCTATCTTTCTTACTTAAATTAATTGGAGCAACATTAGTTACAGCAAGTCTTGTTACCACAAAGCTGGTGCGGCTGCGTAATTCAGTGGCGCCGCATACGATGGCGCATAAGCGAAAGGCGCAGTAGCTGCGGCGGCGGCCAAAGGAGCAGCCAGTGGCGCTGAGTAGGCGAAAGGAGTAGCTGCAGCATAACGAGCGATCGGTGCAGCGTAGCGTGCAATTGGTGCAATTGGAGCAGCGAAAGGAGCGGCAGCGTAACGAGCCACAGGAGGAAACGGTGCGGCTAAAGGTGCAGCGGCAAAGGGAGCTGGAGCGATCACTCTGGCGGCGAGGGGTGCGGAAAGTGGCGCAGCGAGTGGTGCGGCGAATGGAGTAGCGAGTGGCGCAGCGGCAATAATTGGTGCGGCAGCAATGCCATTGTGTGTTCGTGCAACAACTTGGTTGCTGGTGGCGGTTATGATCGGCGCTGGTGCGGCAAAGGCAAGCGGTGCAGCGGCCAAAGGAGCGTGCACGAGTGAGGGCTTGGCAGCGGCGCAGGCAATGATGGTGGCCAGGACGAGAACGAACTGAAAGTAGTGCAAAGAACAAATCAAAATTAGTATTTGTTAAATTTTGCTAAAGTGAAGGCAGTCTAAAGCAACTAAACTTACGTATTTGAACATTTTACTTGATTTGTTATTTTTGTTGTTTGCAAATGTTGCTCGACTGAAGACTACTTGACTTATGATGTCCATCAGTTAACGGTTTTGGCTTTTTATACTCATTCTTCGATGGGTCAAAACAACAATGCTCCTACAAATGCCTAGCCATGCAGACAAGTTGACACTGACCACTCATAATGCGACACATAGTCTGGCGGTTCCACGCACCATTTGGTCTTTGGGATGTACTTAAAAATGCTTGGCACGTACGGGCAGAGGCATTTTTTTTTATTTTGTTTTGATGTGTATGTGTAGATTGGCGGATTTTCCTTTCCTTTTGCCTCCACTAAACGTTAGCTTCGCACGCGTTGACTGCTGATGTCTGGCTGCCGTAGGGCCACGCGTGAGCGTTACATTACCTATGCATAAAACAATATATCAATTCATACATATCGACATTCATACATTCATACATACAACAAAGTATTTGCTTGTAGAAGTTTAAGTGTGTTTAAGCGTGTAGTTATTGGTTTGTCACCTCGCGCGGTTCGCCATTGATAAGTATGAGTACTTGTATTAAGTACTTCACTAAATTAAAATGCATTGTGTTTTTTAGCAGTACGTGTAGTATAGCTAATTTCATAATTCAAAGAGAATATTACCGTTATAATAATGAAAATATGTTTTTACTTGAAGTGGGGATCCAAGTTGCTGGTCGAACTATTTTTTATGTAGGTGACACGCCATCCAGGATTGGTTAGATTTCTGCGTTAGGCTCTATTGTGCCTTTCAAAACTTCCTTAAACACTTCAGCCACACCCAGATCCTCAGGAATCAAAAAATAACTGTTGGAGGGAGTGAGTTTATGCGCTGTTCTCCTGGCTTCTTTCTCGTTTACGCGCCACGGCCTCATACTCTGTAAGCAGGCGCTGGGAAGTCACCTTGGCCGAGTTACAAAACGGACATAAGTCGTTCGACCAGATCCCCATCTTGTGCTGAGACGAGATCCAAGAGATGCGGTGCAAGGCTTATGGAAAGAAAACCTTTCAAACTGAAGTGACGCACGGTACAGTTGTTCGTTGTTAAAAAATCTCGCACGAATTCGCATCAAAGCAAAGTTGTTTTATCATTTCTCTGATTTCGACATACGCCTTCACTAAAGTCAGGGGCAATGCAAATATATGATCCTCGATTTAAATTTCATTTTATTATTTTTCAAAAAAAAATATAATACATTTTCAACTTCATTAGAACCCAAGGCTCAAATTTGTACTTCATAGAAAAATACAATAAACTTTTAACATAATTTAAGAATTTTTTGTGTATACATTTTTGTGGTCCATTTAATTTTAAACAATAAAATGCAAGTTTTAAGTGGCTACAAATAATGACTCAATTACAAGAGCTTTCTGAAAGATGAAAATAAAGGACAGATTACTATTTTTGAAAATATAGTTTAAAAGTACGGTAACGACGGAATAAGTTCTTAATTGTCGATTTATATATCTAGTAATTATTGTAAATATTTTATTTTATGTTGTCGTGGAAGTTTCCGACAGGGTAGGAACGATTTTCCGTCATCCATTTTTAAGTTTAGTTTTAAGACCAACCGTTCTGGGCATAGTGCCATCTTAGATATAACTCGTGAAACCGATCACTGAAAATGAGTCGGTTTTTTTTTCAATTAAAATGTCGTGAACTTTTAATAGTAAATCCCAAAATATAATTTCGAAAAAAATGTATTGTACCAGTTATTGACGTTTATTGCTTATAAACAATTTCTTGAAATTGTGTTTTTGTTTCACTATATCTCATAATCTATTCGCTCAAATGAATTGAAATTTTCACAGCTTTTTACTATTTTGTCGTAGTTTATAAGAACATTTTTCCAATGCAAGCTCTTTTTTATATAAATATTTGTTTAAAATTTTTTTTTGCAAAATATCGTTCTGGAGCATCAAAAAATCTGAAAAAAAATATAAATATTTTACCAGACTTATTTGATAACTTATACAAATTTTTAAGTGTGCGGATTTTTTGTTCAGAAGATACGATAATTTTAACTTGGCGCGGCACGCATAGCATGTTTGGGTGCGAGCGCTACCACGCACTACGTCCAGGCCGCTTATTACTCTTTTCTACTGTTTAATAACTCAATAACATTGATGTAGCTCCAACTAGCTGTGTACGTTTATTAGTTAAACATATCAACGAGATCTTGCAGGTAAAAGAAGTAAGTAGATCTAAGTTATTGAATTGTATATTATTTGCCTCTAGTTATATTTTTATTATTAGTTGTAGCTCAATATCTCACTCCCAAATCAGAAACTGCACAATAACGAAAACAAAAGTGTGAAACTCACGACAAAAGACAGTCGTTTCTTGCCTTTGATTGAAAAATCATTCTTTTTCTCAAAGCAACGACAATAAAGAACACCAGAAATTATCACTCTTTTATACTAAGTAGCAAACGAAAAATCACTTGTCGGATAATTCAGCATCAGAAGCATTCACTGAGAATCGAATCTTTTAATCAGTTCTCACTTCAACAATATCATCCTATTGAGTTACACAGATGTGTTTAATTTCAAATTTAATTCAACTTTTTGGTTATGATACGAAACTACATCTTTTTATTCAAAATGTACTTCAGTGCAATACAATTCCATGTTTGTTATGTTTGTGCTTTCTTTACAGCCTTTTATTATAATATCAAACGAAAACTCTGAATTTCATGAGCGCCCTGGACAGTGTGTTGGAGCGCTAGCTTTGCAGCAAACATTACAGGCCAGATAATTAAAAAAATGAATAGAAAAAACAACTAATCGTATGTAAAAATGCCACCTGCATTAAAAAAAATTGCAGTGGCGTAGCCAAAAATTAGTTGTCGAACTCTAAATTTTTTTTATCGTTTCAAAATACTTTTTTATTTTTTATTTTTTCAATTGAAGTTCATTATTCTATTTGCAAAAATTAGAAATACTCATTAAAAAAATTAACAAACAAATTCCAAACGAATGACATTGCGAATATTGTAAAAATATCAGTTCCATTTGGAGTTGAGCCAACATAATGATTTTTTCTTTAATTGAATAGTCAAAGATTAAATTTTTACTCACTGAATATGGAAATTTATTAATATGAATATGAATTAAACATTCACATATAAAAATGTGCTTATCAATACAAATCAAATCGTTTTTGTTTTAAAATAAAATTTTAATACTTCATAAGCACACTTTAGTTTGCATAAGTAAACATCGCCAAAAAGGGTGTAAACCCACCAGAGTAATAGAATCCAAATATTCACAGGTACTAATACATGTAAAACCTGCGCATGCGCACAACGTACATTTGTACTGAAACTATCTCTTTTTGATTGTTGAATTTTTACACATTGCGCAGGTGGGTTACTGCCAATATATACTATAAGTATTATATATGTACATATTTAATTGTAAATTATATTTAATAATTGAATAATGGCTACAAATTATCATTGAGTTTTGACATGTTTTTACTGGAGCTTTTCGCAAATTCTTTAAAGTAAGACATACTCGCGATTTTATTAGTAAAACATACATATAAGTAACACTGTCACCTCACTCATATCTTTATCAGACCTACTTTTATTTTTCTTTTAACACTTTTTTTTTCAGATTTTAGCTTCTACCATTAAACTTTTGTTGTTTTGATACCCGAGCGTAATTGTACACATTGTTCGCATAACGGTTGTTTGTAAAAAATATTCGAGGTAGATATATACATACATATATGTATGTATATACTAAAACGATCAGAATGAAAAGAGGAATCGATTTAGCCCTGACTGTCCGTCCGTCCGTCCGTCGGTACGTGTTTACAATAACTCTTGCTCTATCGACAGGGTAGGTTGGTATTGAAAATGGTCAAGATCGGTTAATAACCACGCCCACCTCCCATATAACGGAAGTTTATACCGTTTCTTCGGTATCCATTAAAGCAAATTGAGTGAAATTTGGTATTTGGAAAGATTTTGAACTACGAAATTAGGTATTTTTGAAATTTTGAAAAAGTGTGTGTATCTCAATAACAGTATCTATTACTTATCGTCACAAAATTTGGTGGACATACTTTTCTTGATATCGCTATTATCATAGTAGAAAATTTTTGAAATCGGATCATAACCACGCCCACCTCCTACATAACGGAAGTTTTTGAAAAATTCATAAATTCCGTTTCTTCGGTATCCATTCAAGCAAATTGAGTGAAATTTTTGAAAAAATGCTAAATTTGTTTTTTTCTTTATTCTATTCTATTGGAACATATTAAATAAAATTTGATATTTAGAGAGATAGTTAGTTGAGAAACTTGATTTTTATAAAATTTTGAAAGCCCACTTCTAGAAAGGTCTGTTGATATCTCAATAACGATGTCAGGTATCGTCACAAAATTTTGTAAACATATTGTCCTTGATATCACTAGTATCACCGTCAATAATTTTTGAAATCGGACCATAAACACGCCCAACTTCCATATAACGGAAATTTTGAGAAATACAAAAAACTTCGTTTTTCAGTATTTATTGGAAGAAATTGAGTAAACTTTATTTCTAGCAGCGATTTGAAACAAAGAAACGGGAGTTTTATGAAATTATGGGCACCAAACTATACAAAAATATACCGCGAGGGTATATAAAAATCGGTTTCGCCCGAATTTAAATTTTTTTACTTGTTCTACATAATCTTTCATCAATAAAAACTGACATGCTTAAGAAATATCTGGATTTCGGAGTCAGCTTGAAACTCCATGCCACCTGCTGTCAAAGTTTTCTTATATCAAATGTTAAATAAAAGACAGATTTTTTTTTACAACAAGTATAGATAGATCGTTTATTTAAATTTTGTTCTATATATATTTACTTAACAGTTAACTAGGAACAAGTATAATTATATCTCAGATACTTTGGCTTCAGTGTATTTCAGCGGCGCTTCTTGAGCGACAGGTGTTCTTAAATATGGACGGTTTGGGTGGACAACAGGGGCAGCAACTCGAGCGGAGGCCACAAGCTTAGCTGGACCAGCAGCCAATGGTGCAGAAACTCGAGCGATCAAAGGAGCTACCACGGGCGCGGATGCTACAAGTTTAGCTGGCGCAACGGCAAGATTTGAATGTACGAAAGCAGCAGCGTACCTCTGGTTAATATCAAGACGACTGCTGGCATAGGCGGCATCCAGAGGGATGTTTGTATAGGCAAGAGGAGCAGCAACTTGGGCATACAGAACAGAGGCTATCGGAATATTAGCAGGATTCACAATTTTAGCCGCAGTGGTGGCCAGAGGTGCAGCAACTGGAGCGGCCAAAGGAGCTGCTACTAGCGAAGACGTTGAGAGTTTAGCTGAGGCGGCAGCTAAAGGTGTAGCAACTGGAACTGCTGATGGAGCGGCAGCCACAAGTTTGCCCGGAGCAGCCAAAGGTGCGAACAAAGTGGAGGGCGCAGGCACGGAAGCTACAAGTTTAGCAGGAGCGTTAAGAACGACTGTGGGCACTAAAGCGGAGCCAAACCGCTGATTAATATCAAGACGATGACTGGCGTAGGCGGCATCCAGGGGAAGGTTGGTGTAGGCAAGATGTGCGGCAACTGGAGCGGCTACTGGGGCAGAGGCAACAAGCTTAGTTGGAGCAACACTTAGGGGCGAAGCGATTGGAGCAGCCAGTGGTGCAGGTACTGCAGTGGATGCCACCAATTTAGCTGGAGCGACGTGAAAAGTTGTCGGCACTAAAGCGGCACCATACCGCTGGTTTATGTCAAGACGACTGCTGGCATAAGCTGCATCCAATGGAACGTTGGTGTAGGCAAGAGGAGCGGTGACTGGAGCAGCTAATGGAAGGGTTACTGGGGCGGAGGCCACAAGTTTAGCTGGGCCAGCAGCCAGAGGTGTAGCGTTCGGAGCAAACAATGGACCTGCTATTGAGCTTGATACCACAAGTTTGGCTGGAGTTGCGGCAAATAGAGCGGCGCCATATTTCTGCTGAATATCAAGACGGCCGCTGGCATAAGCGGCATCCAATGGTGCATGAACTGCTGTTGTGGCAAGCGGTGCACCAACCAATTGAGCGGAAAGTGGAGCAAATAAACTTGGCTCCGCAGTAGCGCAGGCAATGAAGGAGCACAGGATAATCAGCTGTTAATAAAATCAGGTAATACAGTATTTATTTGAATACAACATGTTTCGAAATTTAGTTCCATACTTACAAATTTGGCCATTTCAAAGCTTAATGGAGTTAATTGTTAGCAGTCGCTTGCTGTGTTAGTTCGCTGAACTGATTAGTAGATATGCCTTCAGTGCTGACAATACACGTTTTTATAAAGCGACTAATTGAAGTGTTAACGGCATTGAGGAGCGTTGACGGTTGCATATATAATGAGTTCACTGAAGACTTAGTGCAGTTTTTACACGCGTGCTCTATATTAACATAATATACATATTTTCAAAATGCTCATGTATCATTGCTATGTATATACAAAATGGGAGTTATCTCAATGACACTCAGTATTATATTGCCTTTTGCTCAAGGTAGGTTGTTAAAGATTACAACCAACTTTCAACAAAAAGTATGTAAAAGTAAAAGTGGTAAAGGATACAAGGGATAAAACAATGATTTTTTGGGATCACAATAAGAAAGTCAAATTATATATCAGCAAATTATATTTAGTTCCGTAGGTTCAAGAACTTCATTTAAATTGGTCTTGTAAAATCTGCAAATGGTACTGATAGAAGTCGGAACTTTCAAAATACACTTGTCAGAATAAGTCGAAAAAGATGCCTTGCAACCATGTATTGGCCTTATTCGGATTGCCGTTTCTCTTAAGTCTAATCCTTACGATTGCTGGATTTCCGCACATAAAGTGTTCTACTGTCTACTTCGAGCCGCCTTAATCCTTACAAATCATATTTAGAGTATACCAATCCTTTTGGCAAACATTCATAGACTAGTAAATTGTACAGGCTTGTAGGAATTTTTTTCTTCATTGCTAGCAAAGTAATCCTATGTGATCCTCTATTGTTCTGTCTCCTCTCCACTTTTTAGCCGTAAAATTTGGTAATTCATCCTTGGTTTTACTTAGCGATGTGCCAATATGTACCGCGTGGGTGGCATCCGTTCATTGCAAAACCGCTCTTCGTTTATTCCACCCCAATTTTCCTGTGCTCCAATTCTCGTCTACGGCGAAGAGGGCCGGTATTGCTGTTTGGTATCTTGTGAAGATATTTATCCGCGTTCCAGAATAGATACTTATGTGCCTCCTCAATTGCAAAAATTTCCACGTAAAAAACGCATACATGGTCTAGTAGTTGCGTGGATAGTTATGAAATATGCTCCTCATTCGACCTCTTGAAATATGTTGCTAATTCCATTTCGTTTGTGTGTTTCAAATTGTTTTACTTTGAGAATCACAGACATACATAGATTCCTCAATTTGTGAAAGACATTATAACTCGAATCAAATATCGAAGATGTCCTACCTTTGAGTTGAGCGTGTTTTGTAGGGATATATTTACAGGGTATTGTGAAACGATCTTCCGACGTCCCCTGTCAAGTTTTGTTTTAAGACAATCTGGTTTGGGCATTGTGCCATCTTCAGTGTCGTGTTTCGGTATGAATAGCTTTGTATTCCTTCTAAGTATTAATAGTCTCTTTATTATTAAAGGTCTCTAACTACGCTAGTGTATTAAGTTTGCTTCAGTCCGTCAAGTAGTTAGTCTTAGATAACTGCAGCTTTTTTTATGTTCTTCGGTATTGTGGTTAACGGGTGATGGCTGGTAGGAATTAGTTGTTCTTTTATTGGTTTTTGTGTTTTAGATCTCCGCTTTTCTGTTCGTTGATGTTGTCAGGTTTGGACTGTTTTGTGTTTAGTAGTAGCTGTTGTTTCTGGTTATAAATGCCGTATTAATGTTGCATCTCTGAAATACTTTGGCTAATTTGTAAAACGTTTTTCCCGTGGCCTCTTTTGTTGTCATGCTTCTTTTCATTTTACTTATCAGACCCCTTTCGTTGTTTTCGGTGATGGCATAATTTATCTTTAATTTTACGATGTACGCTTCCTTCTATTGAGGGCTTCGTTCAAGCCTCATTAGTAAATGCCTCAGCGCAGCATTCTTATGCTGGTGAGCGTGGTTCGAAGATATATACATAACGAAATAAATGGCCGCTAAGTCTTGCTGCACGAATTAATACAAACGCTACATTCCGGACAGATTCGAAGTGGTGTCCTCATCTTGTAGTGTAGGGAAAAAAAAGCTTTGTCGCATTAAAAATCCAAATGCGGAAAAGCGTACTTTTAATTAAATTTTATCATTGACGATTGCAAAGCCAATTCTGACAGTTATACGTATACGTATACGTTGTATACCTAGGACCTAGCACAAGCCCATCTAATACTGTCAGCGGCGGTAAGGACATCAGATGAGAAGGCTTTTAGAGTGTTCGAGAAATAGATTCTTCGAAAGATTTATGCGAGCTTTATTACGTCGTAGATATAGTGCAGCGAATTAAGATCCACCGGCTTCGCTGGCAAGGTCATGTCATATGAATGGATTTGTGGCAACCATCGAAATCAGCCGGCTTACTTTCGCTGAATAAGTGCTGAACTTAACTTAAAAAGCAGTGGCAACCACCAAAAACATTGGCTTATATGCGCTGAATAACTGCTGAGAAGAATGGAGATCGTCAAGGAGACAAAAGTTATTATTATTGGTTGCTCTCTGGATCTTCGGCATCGACACGTGAAATACGTGAATTGTGCAACTCAATGACTATATACAACTTAACCAAACTTTGTAAATTTTATACTTTAATAAAGTAAGCGTTTAAGTAAGTTACAATCGCATATTACTTGCACGCTACAACTGGTGACCCCGACGGTAAGAAAGATAAACCGGTGGAGAAGATATTACATCGCGATTCCACTAATTGGTGATCTCACACTTAATTTTTCACGCCCAATCACCGAAATACTTGTAACCTTCACAAATGGCTGAAGATAACACGCAAGCAGCGCTCGACAGTAAATCTAGCGCCTTGCCCCCTGCCGACGACAGGCAAATAATGTCAGCCCGCGTTGTGAAGCTACCACCGTTTTGGAAGGATAACTGCCTTCTTTGGTCCGCTCAGGTCGAGGCCGCACTCGAAATTTCTCAAATCCGTTCAGATGGGGCAAAGTACAAATATGTGCTAGTCCACCTCGATGAGACGGCGCTGCCTTTCGTCGCGGATATAGTTAATTACGCCCTGAAAGACAGGTTAATAAGCACTTTCGAAGATTCGGAAGATACAAAATTACGGCGCCTACTGCAGGGACTCGACTACGTTGAAGGCAAGCCATCGAGTTATTTGCAGCGACTCAGAAACCTCGTTCCCCGTAAGGTACCTGACGAAATCTTACGTACTATTTTCTTGGAAAGACTATCGTCTAACATACGCTGCGTCTTAGCAATAAGCACAGCACACGACTTAGCCACTTTGGCTCTACAAGCAGATAAAATTTTTGATGCACAGGGCAGCATCATGTCGATTCACAGAGCAGGCATAAGCAACAACGAACCGCAAACGAAACCCGCCGAAACAACCACACAGCAAAACATTATTGACGAACTAAGGGCAGAAGTGCACGCACTGGCAAAGAAAGTAGAAGGTGCAAAGAGCAGACGTAACGCCTCGCCTAACAACAAGCTGTGTTACTATCATCTTCGCTTTGGCAGTCAAGCTAGGAAATGTCGTCAACCATGCGAATTTAAAAGCAACAATAACTCGGGAAACTAGGTAGGCCTTCGGTTATACTGGTAGGCACCGCCGAAGGTCCCTCACATCCCGCCTACAAATCACCGATAGTAAAAACGACATCACATTCCTCGTCGATACGGGCGCGGACATCTCAGTTCTACCCAGAAGAATATTTAGAGACATCAAACCTGTTCCTGCAAACGCCAAGCTCTTACTGTTCGCAGCAAATGGCTCGCCGATACCCACGTTTGGTCTAAAACTTTACCAATTGATATCGGACTCGGCCGCGTATTCAACTGGAAGTTTATGGTGGCAAACGTCGCACACCCGATCCTGGGCGCAGACTTCATCAAGCGAAATGGCTTACTAGTTGACTTGCGAAATCGCAAACTATTGGAGTCACAAACGACCGACACAGCCTATTCCACAATACAACAAGGGCAGGCCACACCATTATCTTCACATCAGCATCAAAAAGACGCCACGCTTCACAAAACGGAAATAACACCGATCTCGGCAGATAATCCGGTGTACCACACAATCAAGCAATTTAACTATGTCGCAAAACGCGCCAAACATCAGATCCCTCAACATAACATCCGACATCACATAAACACACACGGCACACCGGTTGCCGAACGAGCACGGAGATTGGCCGGCGAGAAATTAACAGCAGCCAAAAGGGAATTCAACCATATGCTGCAGCAAGGGATCTGCACTCCCTCCAACAGCGAATGGGCAAGCCCTTTACATTTAGTAAAAAAAAAAAGATGGAACTTGGCGGGCATGCGGAGATTACCGCCGACTTAACAAGGTCACAACGCCTGATCGGTACCCAATACCACATTTACGCGATTTTACCTTTTTACTTCATGCTTGTTCGGTATTTTCAACACTTGACCTCGATCGTGCGTACTATCAAATTCCAGTCGCACCGGAAGATCAACCAAAAACTGCAGTCATAACACCTTTTGGCCTGTTTCAATTTAAGGTAATGACCTTCGGTTTGTGCAACGCCGCACAAACTTTCCAACGGCTCATGGATTCGATTTTTCGAGATCTTGATTTCTGTCACGTCTATATAGACGATATTCTGATCGCTTCACAGTCCATGAAAGAACACAAGAAACATTTAGAGGCTGTTCTCCAACGTTTAAAACGACATGGGCTTTCTATTAAATTGCAAATTTGCACAACCCGAAGTTATTTACCTAGGGCATACAATTAATAGCCACGGTATCAAACCAACAGAAGAACGCTCCGAAGCTATTCGTCTTTTCCCGAAACCGCAAACAATTTCCGATCTACGAAGATTTTTTTGGGTCATGGAATTTTTACAGGTTAAATATGCCCGGCGCAGCAGAAGTCCACACGCCACTAGTCGAATTAACCGCAGGCGCGCGCAAAAATGACAAAACAAAGATTGTCTGGGATAAATTAAAAACCGAGGCATTCGAAACCTGCAAAAAACTATTGACCAACGCTATACAGCTAGCATACCCAGCACCAGACGTACCACTCACCTTGCGCTGCGACGCATCAGACCATTCAGTCGGCGCTGCACTAGACCAGTACGTCAACAACAAAAGACAACCACTTAGATTCTATACGAGCAAACTAAATACAACGGAAAAAAACTATAGCGTGTACGACCGGGAGCTGCTCGCCATATTTAAAGGCATAAAATTCTTCAGGCACCTTCTGGAAGGTAGAGATATCACGATTTTAACCGACCACAGACCCCTCGCTTTCGCATTTTCACAGAGCTCACACAAGGCATCACCGCGTCAACAACGTCAGCTGCAGTTCATTAGCCAGTTTACGACGCAGATAACGCATATACCGGGAAATAAAAACATTGTCGCTGACGCCTTTTCCAGAGTTAACTCTATCAGTTTGCCAGTCAGGGTGTCTGCCAAAGAGATCGCCGAACAACAGGCCGCAGATGAAGAGTTGCAACATCTCATTAAATCAACTACGACATCGTTGAAGCTTAGACAACATAAAGTCGATACCGAGGGCACTGAGATATTTTGCGACAGGTCAACTGGGACAATCCGGCCATACATACCAAAAAATCTTCGACGCAATATTTTCGACCAGCTGCACAACGCTTCACATCCTAATGCACGTTCTACCCAAAAACTAGCCCAACAACGTTTTGTTTGGCCCCTCATGAAGCGAGATATCGCACAATGGGCCCGAAATTGCTTATGCAGCCAACGCAGCAAAGTACATCGGCATGTTAAAAACGCACCACAACACATCGATATACCAAGTGATCGATTCAAACACATTAACATCGACATCGTGGTTATGCCCAAATGCGATGAGTACAGGTACTGCCTAACCATCATCGATCGTTATACACGATGGCCGGAGGCGATACCGCTGAAAGACATAAACGCCGAAACTGTAGCCCAAGCACTTTTCAACGGTTGGGTGAGCCGATTTGGAACACCAGCAACCATAACATGCGACAGGGGAACACAATTCGAATCAAAGTTTTTTACAGCGTTCACCAAACTTATCGGCTGTAACCGAATAAGAACGACGGCGTACCATCCAGCCGCAAACGGTATGGTCGAACGGTGGCACCGATCACTTAAATCCGCGCTCATGTGCCACTCTTCACCATACTGGGTCAACACCCTTCCCGTCGTAATGCTGGGCCTACGAACGAGTTATAAAGACGATTTAAAAGCCAGCGCCGCCGAAATGTTATATGGAACAACACTACGTCTACCAGGGGAGTACTTGGTCGACGAAGAAAAAGGGCATCCCGCGCACGTTTTTGTGGAAGAGTTGCGTAAATTCATGCGGGCAGTACGCTCTGCACCCACTGCTCATCACACCAAATTGCGTAAGTTCACACATAAAACACTGAATACAACAACTCATGTTTTTGCTAGAGTGGACGAAATCAAAAAACCACTCCAACACCCATACAGAGGGCCGTACGAAGTCCTCGAACGGATAAATGACTACGTTTTTGTTGTCAATGTAGAAGGACGGCCGAGTACAATCTCCACCGAGCGAGTGAAGCCCGCATTCATCGAAAACACAACCGAAACGATAGTACCTGTACGTAAAGAGAAAGCAAAATATCAAGGGCAGCAACCAACATCTAGTAGTGGTCGCCTAATTCGCAAATGTAGGTATAAACACATTCAACAAAATCAGTAACTTGAAGAACATACTACTCCAACCTACTTACTTACTTTCGCTGAATAAGTGCTGAACTTAACTTAAAAAGCAGTGGCAACCACCAAAAACAATTGGCTTATATGCGCTAAATAACTGCTGAGAAGAATGGAGATCGTCAAGGAGACAAAAGATATTATTATTGGTTGCTCTCTGGATCTTCGGCATCGACACATGAAAGACGTGAATTGCGCAACTCAATGACTATATACAACTTAACCAAACTTTGTAAATTTTATACTTTAATAAAGTAAGCGTTTAAGTAAGTTACAATCGCATATTACTTGCACGCTACAGATAAAAGCCCTGAAAGTATTCGACGTAATATCTACTGGCGGGAGCAGGCGCAAGTGAAGGCTTCCTCTGCCTCCCGTGGTTATCGAGCCAATTAAGTAAGTATTATTATTTGCTCTTGCCAATGGTTATTTTGAGCTCGCTAGGCACTTGAATAACAGAAAATATTCTGGACGAATAACTAATGTCGAATAACGATCAGTAAGCGTTCGGACATTTGCAGAGAGTTATTCTACGTGAGATCTCCTGACCTCTTTCGTGTGGGCGACGGCTAGTAAAGACGATGATAAAGTAAATTGTGTGATGTCCTGCATAAATAATAACATGAAGATAGTAAAACGGAGCAAAACTTCATATTTGCGATTAGTCCCAAGTATGGACGAGGGTGGTGAAGTGTGAGCAAAAGCCGTGAAAAGGCGTGAAATGTGAGCCTCATCTCTTACCTTCGGAGGCTTCTCACGAGATCGTTTGCTTATTCGTTTTCTTGAATATGGAAGTTTACAATATTCTTGTACGCTTTGTAAAATAGTTTGAACAGTAAAACTTTTGAAATTTTAATCCAGTTTGACACTAACTACAACAACAATATCGAGGTTTAAGGAGCTAGGCTCTATCAATTATCCTTACTAAATGTCATTCAATAATGACAAACTTTCCAAATACGTTTCTACTATTATCTCAACTTTTTTTTTTTTAACGCAATCGCTTTACTCAGACACATCATAGGCCCGTTTATTTTTTTTTGCTTTCCTCTTGCCTTTATCTTTTCGCAATAATTTCTAACTTTGTTGCGAAATCTCGTTCCAAACTCAAATGAGGCATGCTCTGGGAATCGTGCGACAAGAAATCCTGCACTTAGCGTAATTACATTTGCAACTTGAAATTGCGCAAAGTATAAAACAGCTGGTAGCATAGGCAACAACAGCAATAACTACAATAACAGTGTGTACGTAGTCATATCCAGCAGCAACATCTATTTTCCTGAGTAAATTCTTCTGATATTAATATAAAAAGTTTTCATCATTGTTTACTTCCCATTCCAATTTTTTCCGCACTCTATCACACTCTCTCAATTGCTCTCTTCATCATCATTTTCTATACACTTGTAGCAAGTGTCGGTTGATGCCAGCTGCGTTGCAACTTTAATGCTGTTCTTCACCTACTTTTCGCCAAGTGTGTTTGTATGTAGTACGTGTGTGGCCATCACTGATATTTCAATGTATTGGCACAAGCGAATACGAAGGCAACAATGTGGAAGTGAAAAAAATGTTGTTCATGCCCATCTACTATATAAAAATAAAAAATAAAACACAAAAACAAAAACAATAGACCAGTGATGCCATCGAGAAATGCGCAACTTTTGTCATCTGTTCTAACAACATAATCGGTGTCGTGTTGTTTTCTTATTGTTTGTGATGTCTTCAACTTGTTAGCCCTCCAATACAAGCGTGCAATGTATGCAAGGCGATGTGTAGGGATATATGTATGTTTGTATGCATTGAACTTTTACAGATGCTCTTTTCTGCACTTTAGTGTCGGGCTTAGTTTTTGTTTGTGCATATCAATGAATTTTGCATAATAAATTTTGTATATGTACGAGTATGTACGCTTGTGCAAGCGACGTACCAGAAAGAGTTTGCTTTTTTATTGATATTTTAACGAGAATAAAATCGTTTCAATTTTGCACTCGAAGAGACGTTTATATATTTACATTGTATATGTGTGTTCTCAAACATTTCCTATCATAAGAAACGAGGACACTCTTCTCAAAATGTACTACCTTACGTATCATTTTTCGTGATGTCCACAAAACTAGTAGGAACTGGTAATTTTGGAAGTGCGAGCTATTGACCATGAATGTATACTACAATCTTTTAACGACTTTCAAACTCTAATAACGACTTTCAGACTCTTCACGTGCCCTTCAGTCAAAGTTCATTGCAAATGCAAGAATGGGCAGAATCTAACATTTATTTATTTAGAAAAATATATTTTATATAAATTTTCTCTCGTTTATCGAAATTTTTCATGTAATGAGTTAAAGTTTACTAGTTTTGTAAAAAAATTTGCCATCAAAATGATGTACAATTTTAAATATTTTTTTTTTTAACTTTGAATTAATAACTTGCGATTCTGAAGTAGCTTGCTGGAGTCCGCTCTGGGGACTAAATAAGACGAGTGTTGCGATTTTCTCTGACAGCCAGGCGGCTATCAAAGCGCTGGGTTTTGCATAACTCATAAAGCAGTACGTGTTATGGCTCTTGCTGTCATGCGTGTTGTGACACTAGTCTGGGCGCCGGTATTCATGCAACGCCATGGCTGACGAGCTAGCTTTGGATATCTCGCGTGCGGAAGAGGTTCCCTTGCCGCTGAGTTATGTCAAAAGCCGTATCTCCCAGCACTAGCTAAAGGTGGCTAACATCAGGTGGAAGAGCCTCAAATCCTGCTGGGTATGCAGGAGTATGTACTATTGCGCTAAGCGGACTTCAATCATCATCAAACTAGACAGGAAGGATATGTCGAGGCTAACCGCCGTATTCACAGGACACCGGACACTGGGTACTCATGCGGCAAGGCTGGGATTGGAACACTACACTTCAGGTGCAGAAGAAACGGTGGACGATCTTCTGTGCAATTGCACGGCCCTGTCTAGAAAGAGAATGAGGTGTTTAGACAAGCCTTTCTTCGATGAATTAACTCAAACAAATGGCATTCACCCACTGCAACTTCTGAAGTATTTAAATTCGACGGGCTGGATTTAAAACAACCACCATATTTTTATTTATCTTGCTGTTTTTCAGTTATAGGTTTTAACCGTGAGTTGTGGTATTAAAACATAATGGTGCTAATTGGAGTTATTTTAATTCGCCACGTCAACCAACCAACCAACCAACCGCTCTGGGGTATATTTATTACTTAAATTAAATTAATGTAAGCCATTGTGTAATTGAGATTTAATCATTATTACACATGCAGGCTAGCCGGAAGAATTTCAACATATTTACGGACGGCAGCGATATACTGCGCGGAACTTGACATTCGACAGCCGGTGAAGCTGCCGGAGCAATATATTCCAAGCAGATGTTTTTGCTGTGAGGAAAGCTGCGGAGCTAGCCTGCACCAAGACGAACAATAACTCCAAAATCAATATACATGTTTGTCGAATATATATGTACGTCCAGAAATGACTTAAGAACCAGGGAAGGCACAGATAGGGCAGCAGGAAATAGGCGCCTGCATATCTATTTAGTACTTGGTCATTGGGGCATAAAGCTAAACAAGATGAGGAACGAGATTGCCAAAAGCGCGATTAACTTAGGACTCGAACAAAAAAATTACATACAGAAACCTCTGCAAACTCTATACAATGGAGTAAACGAGGAGACGAAAAGACGAGCACTTAGTAGGTGCATGAGACGCGCAAACACGATGGGTACTGTCGCTGTCACAAAGAGACTGCAGAACCATAAAAAGTATTCCGACAGGACATGGTCTATTAGTGACACACTGCAGCGGTCAAAATGGGAATTACGGTTTTCGACGTATGCTGGAAATGCAGGGAGGTAGAATCAAGGGAAACTATAAAATACCTCTTATGCCTATGTTCTGCGGTAGCAAGAATGTGCCTAACCTGTTTAGGAGCTCCGCTGTTCAATAAGCTTAAAGACGACGCAGCAATGGGCCTTCAATTTCTACTTAAGTTCGCTAAAAGTCTTGGCATTCTAAATGATGTCTACTATCGCTAGCTTCATCTGGTATCGCTGGTGACTAATCGGTCACCGGTGTGGCACTTAGCCAGCCATATTAACCTAACCCTTTCCTTTAACTCTTAAGAAAATTTGAATTTGTAAAAAAAATTTAATAACGAAAAAGATATAAATGAAAGAATAAGGTTTTTGCCTTCGTAGCGGGACTTGAACTCACAACTTCGTATTTGGTAAGTCAAAGCTCTATGCTACATACATATATGAGTTAATACTTCCATATTCCTTATAAATAAATGTTTTGTTAAAAATAGTTTTCTTAAACCACAAAAAAAAATTGGACTCTTAGGAAATTTGTTTGCTTAAGGGGTATGGCCACTGTAGAATAGCTGCTTTAGATTTGCAAAATTTTTGCTCTATGCCGACGACTTTAAAGTTTTTTCGATAATTAAAAGACCCGATAATGCGCTTCAGCTTCAAAATGACATTGACAGCTTACATCTGTGGTGTGTTAACTCTCAGCTCTCTTTAAACAGAACGAAAAATTACACTGAAGATGGCACAACGCCGAAACCGGTTTGTCTCCAAACCAAACTTGACAAGGGATGACGGAAATTCGTTCCAAAATACAGCATAAAAAAGTGCTTTAAAGTCACGTATGCGAAAGCTCATAACATCTTGCCGTCGTCTCATATGATTTCTCATTCTTTTTTACAAAGTTTGGACGGAATTAAAGATATTGGCGTAATTTTTTCGAGTAACTTTTCTTTTAATAGGCATATTTGTCATATTATTTCGAAAGCTTACTCGGTTTAAGGGTTTGTTAGGCGAAATAGTTCCAAATTTTCTGACCCGTATACTCTGAAGTTATTACATACGGCTTTTGTTCGTTCCAACTTCGAATATGCTACCTTTATCTGGAGGCCTAGTCAAAAAAATTATATAACTAGGACTGAACGGGTCCAAAAAGTTTTTCGTCAATATGCCTTACGTTCATTGTGTTTTGTTGAGCCAATTCCCTCTTATAAATCTCGTTTGCTTTTGATTGACCTTAAGTCTTTGGAATCAAGAAGGTCGGTACTCTCACTTTCTTTTGTTCTTAATATCATCAATGGTGACATTGACTGCTCCTTTCTTTTGGAAAAAATTAATTTCAACATCCCTCAACGTAATCTTCGTATTTCTTTACCTTTCTATGGTGTTAAATTTAAAACAGAATATTCGCGAATTGCTCCCCTTCTTCGAGCGCTGATTGAACTTAATTTACTCTCGAGTTCCATCCAACTTGATTTTTCAATTCCAAAAATGTATTTCCTCATATTCTAAATTTAGCTATCTATGTTTTTAAATCTTAATTTTTAATTACTTTGTAAATAGTCTGTAAGAAACTTTCTGTTCATAGACTAAATAAATAAATACAAAATACAAAATTATTGACTAAAAATTAAGTTTTTCTGTTTAAATGCCTATAATTTTTGAAGAAATTAATATTTTCAAATTTCCCTACGTACTTCTATGGGTATTCTTATGTAGATTAACGAGGTTTTTTATTTTGTTCCAAGACGAGAATTGATACCTGTTTCATTAGTTCTGTGAATAAATGATTATATCACGAATAGAAATTAATAAGTCTGCACATGAATTTATACCCGCTACAGTGGCCATACCCCATAATTCAGATAACCATTTCTTTAGCGCTAAATTATTATAATTTTTGTTTGTTATTTTTTTAAATCTTTTTTCGTCCACTTTGGGTGCTGAAATTCTTCAAAAAATTTAAACCGATTTGGACTAAATCTCCTTGAAATACAACACACGACCCAAAATGCATTAGTCAAATAAGATAAAGTTTAACTCTTAAAAAATGCAATTTTACCCGACATCTCCATAGAAAATAGCTGATGTCCTAAAATAGATTACAGAAACTATTTTGTCCTATAAGTCAGCCATTTATGTCAGCATTTATGTCCTGGCATCTATTGTATGAAATAAGCTGTCACTTTGTTACTTTGACAACTAATTTTTCATTTGGCTGTAAATTTCGTGGAGTCAACATCGAAGATATTTTCATTCAGAAGCAAAAACTGAGTGGTTTTCTATTGCATTTATTCATGTTTACGTATTTGGGAAGAAAGAAAACAAAGGTCTTGTATTATTTTCTGCATATTTGCGCTTTATTAAACGAACTAACTGGTTTGACGCCATCTTACAAATGTTTATGTCAAGACATCAAACTGCCCACACATAAAAATTGATAAAACATTTTAAATTTTTTCCTGCCAAAATGTAGATGTTAGAACATCAGCTATTTTCTGTGGATATGTCGGATTATAGCGAGAACTAATAAGCTCATCCTTGAATTAGTTCTGCGTTAGTTTTGAACTTGTTGGTATTACATAATCGGAAAGTGTATGCATGTGAATGAATATATTTGTGCATATTGATGCCTTTATCTGCATTCTTATTAATAAACAATACACTTACGCAGTCGTGCATGAAAAATTCTAAATATTAGTACGAGTTCGTGTATATGTTTGTATGAAAATATCTAGAAATATTTGTTTGTACAAAAGAAAACACGTCAATTTTAACGCTCTTTTATTCGCTTCACTTGTATGCATGCTTGTCTGTATGTATGTATGTTTGTTTGTAACCGACTCTTTGGACTCGATTTTTACCAACTTTAAACGCACAGATTTAATTTAAACTTTGTACACTTATCAATAAAGGGTGACAATACAATAATTCGATATGTTTATGTACGTTATATTGAATTTTTGAGCACAGGCAGCCGGCACTAAATTAACTCGAATTTGTCGTAAAGGACGTATGAGTAACCTAATCGGATAGGAAACGATTTAAGCGCTCATCTTGTGCATATCAAATAATATCAAATTCGCTTCAGTTTCTTACTTCGAAAGCATAAAAAGAGAATAAAAATAATAAATATAGTTTAAAAATACAAATAAAAACACGCTTTTATAGCACATGAAACTAAAAGGTGAAGAATAAATATAGTTTAAAAAAACTAAAAAAAAAAGCTTTTAAAGCACATCAAACTAATAATGCTATGAACTAAAAAAACTAGTGTTATTATGAAAAAAACGTGCATTGCTTGGAATACGAAAAATATAGCACAAAGCGGCTACGGCTTAAAAATAAAATAACAATGTGCGTTAAATGGAATTAAAATTTCAAGATCTTTGAGAACACAAAATGCACATATTTGATTATTTTATCAAAGCTTACAGAATGCATGTGCTATAATAAATATTTTTGACATTTAATTGTATGTATTTATTTAATTTAACAATGTTTGCAGATGTAACACATTAGTCTTTAACATCAACTTGATAATATTATTATCATTATAAAGTAACATCAAATTATTATTATTAAAATAAATTGAAATAAGTGAGCTTAAGACTAACAAGAAAAACTTATATTTGTGTTTTTAATCAACAAGATATACACAATAAGATAATATAAGAAGGCTATCAAATAAGATAAAAGAAAATGAATAGATGAGAGAAGGGAAATAGACTTATGACAATCGCACCAACTATATAACATATATAGACTTAAAGTAATTATGTATTATCACCTTGTTTTTACTCCAATTCAGTACAGATTTAATTGACTCAGGCATATTGCTCCAAAGTCTCTCAGCGTTGATTAAAAACAATCTCGACGAGCTGTCGTAACTATCAAGTTGTGACGTCTACTGGATTTAGTTGGATTTAGCTTCTCATATAAATACATTCGATATTTACATTCTAACAACATATACATAAATGTGCAGTGCCTCATATTTTTATAAGGATATGTGGTCGAACTTTTTTTAGGCCATACACGTAACTGGCAACAGTGTTGAATAGGACGTAAATTTTATAAGGAGAGGATGAGTTATATAGCTAACTTGGGCTTAGTTTCCAATGGCGGAAACAAATCCCCAACAAAAATAAAACGACTAGACAAAAAAAACGTGTATATCATCGGCATACGCATGAAGAATAACATACTAAGACATTGAGAACACATCATTGACGAAAAGACTTAACAAAAAGGACCTAGGACAGATACCTGTGGGACACCAGCATAGAGAAAACCTCAAAACTGAAGGAGGCAACTGGATGAGAAATTTTCCCCCTTCATTTTTTGTTACCTGGCTTCAAGATAGCCCATCATAAATTTTAAAGAGTTGTCCCAAAAATCAAAAGATATTTTAAGTTTCTTACACAAAATATAAATGTTTAACCATGTCAAATGCCTTTGAGAAGTCTAAAAGGCATAAGGGAGTTAAGTTGCTGTTGTCAAAATGTATTCTTGTGTCGTCAAGTATTTTCGTCATTGCTGTTTAGCAACTATGCTTTGGTCTTAACCCGGACTGTAGCGGAGATATTAATTTTAAATTTTAAACAAACAATGAAATTTGCGTTGCCATTAAGGATTCACATACTGTTGCTAACGCTGGTAATATGATAATCGGCATATAATTACTTCGATTAATATCGCGTACTCTTCTGGGGTACTGGGAGTATGAGCAGATTTTTCCACTCCGCAGGAAAATATGATGTTGTAAAGCAGTGGTTAATAATGTGGGTACTTGTACCCAAGACAAATGGCAGCACAAGTTTGACAAATTTCAAAGAGAATCATCGTCCCTGACTGCATTAGATTTAATAGCACATACATATGTACATCTTTCATTACTACTCCTTCATTTACTCCCATAAATTTAATGTTATCTGCCAAATTGGTATGAGCCCTAAGTGTATTAAATAGATCATTTAATAGTTTCAAGTTTTTTAAGTTCCGCCATACAATTTTAGAAGGGAGTGACGCGTCAAAAAAAAATTATACATTTTTAAATTAATTATAAATGAAACAAAATTATTTAGTTTTGGCATTTTTTCTGGCATCCTTGTAAAAAAATATTGTATTACAACTAACTGCCTCAATTGACGTCGATATTGCTGGAACATTTTTATATTTTGCACTGTTCGCCAATCCAATAAAAAATGGGCAACGTTTTGACAACTGACAACCCGTTTTTTTTATTAACATTAACTCTTTAAAAAATTTTCTTCAAACTTTATAGAGCTTTGAAAAAATGCTTCAGGACTGAAGCTGCTTGAAATATTTCATATTTCAAAAAATTTGTACAATTTTTTAAGAGTCCATATCGTAATGGCGCATTTTGACTTGAAAAAAAATTGAATTTGTCAAAAATATCTTGCATTTGATAACAATACAATAAATAATTTGTTCATTGTTTGTTACGATTTTTTTTTCATAAAAAAAAATGGTAATTGAGCACAATTAACATTTTTTTTTTTCATTTTGCGTAAAGGGTAAACATATTATAATTTTAAATTGAATTTGTTACTAAAAAATAAGTGAAACAGAAATGTTATTTAGGTGAAGTGGCAACTCCACAAAAAAAAAAATATATTGTTTTTATTATAACCGTCAAAACTTTATCTTTGTTGTTAAATTAATTTTAATTATTAAATCTTTAATAAAGCCTAGGACAGTATGATTTATGTACATACAAAACCTTAACTACACTTTGCCGTAAAAAAACAACGGAAACAATAAAAATTTACTATCCTTTATCCAGCTTTGAATATCGGAGCAGTCGACTGGGCTCCTGGCGAATATAGAAATTGTGTCTGATGAAGAGATGTGGTGATCTTCCAATTAAAGGTATCATGTTCAGTTCTCAAAAAAAATCACAAGAAATATTTATTTTTAAAAGAAATTTTCTTTTTCATTTAATATGAATTTTTCGATATTCTTGTGAGCTGTATGCAATAAAATTTTCGTCAAGCTTGAAAACTATTTGAGTTATTTTTTTGGTTTTGTTTCATCTGCTTAATCTTAACCTAAAAAAACTTAGCAAGGTCGGCCAAAAATTCGAGCTCAAATATTCATTAAACACATATAAACATACATACATGCACTTTTACACTCAACTAAGTATGCGAACACATTTGCTCGACTATTAATACACATGAGAAGGGGATATTACCAAGACCAATGCAGATTTACTCTAAAAATATATAACATACATATACGTACATACTCGTACATACATACATATGCACATATATGTATACGCACCAAGTAAAATATTTTTTTTTCTTGTTGCTATCTACGCAAGCGCAAACTGATTTCTGCTCACTTGCATACAAAAATGTCATTCCATTCACGTTTCAATGGCAAAGTACGGAACTGAATTGTAAAATAACATACAATCGAATTCGGTTTAGTATAAAAGCACTGCACATGAACGGGAAAAGACACAAATGCAATTTGCAGTATTCTCAAAACGCTTCAATTACCATTACCCGAAATAAACCGTAATTTCACAAAAATGGCCAAATTCGTAAGTCAAATATATTTCTAAATTTTTACCAGTCTTTTTTATATTAAAAAAAATTTTACTCTCATTTTCTTGCAGATCATTGTTTTGTGCGCTTTCATCGCCTGCGCTGCCGCCAAGCCACAACTGATTTCCCCATTCGTCGCCCCCTTTGCCACCCCATTTGCTGCTCCCTTGGCTGCTGCCGGCCCCGTCGTTGCTCCACTGTCAGCTGCTTATGCATCTGCTCCTATCGCCTACGCTAATGCACATTTGGATGCCGCCTACTCCAGCAGCTCGGTCGATGTGAGACAGAATTACGGCGCTGCTTTTGTGCCAGCCAGCTTTGCTGCTCCAGCTGTTTACTCCGCTGAAGTTGCTCCAGTTGCGCCATTGAAGTACACTGCTGCCGCTCCAGTTGTGTTGTAAATTAATTAATATACATACATACACATTGGAAGTGTTGAATTAAAATGTGATCGTCTTTATGCGCCGGATATGAATTAAATTTGTATGAACTGAAACTGCTTTGTTTTCTTTATTTATTTGTATGTTATGCCAAATAAGGCAGGGAGGTGTGGAAAACTTTTATAATCTCTCAATGTTGTTCAAACGTTAACATACTGTGAGTGCGCCGAGGAGCACAGTCGTCCAACACTGACTTTTCTTTAACATTTTGGATCAAAGGTGCTTTCAAAAAAGGTTAGCCATAGCGTCTTCAGTCCAGCTGGTCGCATCTTTATTACACTAATAACGGTGGCTATGATTAATTTTAAGTACATATGTAGTAATCCAGTAACATAGCATATAATAATTTTGTTAAAAATATAAAATTTTGGTATTGAACGAGAAGGATATCTCTTTAACTACGTTCGTCTCTACATGCGTACACTAAATAATAAGTAGCTGAAAACCCAGAAGCTGGGCAGTTTGATGTGAACAAGTCAATAGCCTTTTTTTAAGTTGGATATATGCTAAAAAGTCGAATTACCTGGACAACCGAGTTTAGCGATCCTCGAGTTTGAGGTGGATATATCCAAAATATCTAAAAAAAAAAACTCTAACCCCCAGGGCCGCCTATGGACGGGCTTTTTCTAAAGAGCTATATGAAACATAAATAATATTATTTTTAAAACTAACGACTTTACCTTAAGGGCATACATGTGGATGAATGTGCCCTTATATTTGCCGTCGCTGTAGCAATCGTCAGTTGGCAGTCACATCAGTTGGAAGTGGAGCTCACTCAAAAAAGACATTTTTCGATTATAAGCAAAAAAGTGTATTTTCTAAAATCGAAATAAAAATTTATTGTAATCACGGAAAGTGAAAAAAATTATCTATAAGTAAAACTGACTGTTCTTTTGCAGCTTAAAAACCGTCTATATGCGATCCTTGGCAGCCTGGTGTATTAATACTTTTTTTATATATATTTTTTACATCGATAGTGTGAACGCATGGTGGAATTATATACAGTTGATGTCAGTAAACCGAAAAGCTGTAAATTTTGACAAAGCCCGCTGGCTTTTTTCCAGTGTTGCCCACTCAATTACACAAAAGCAAACTAAAATAGTATTAGATATTAATTATTTTTTTCTTGCAGTTGTACAGCAAATGTCAAAATGTTATTGTTTGCTTGCATTTCATCATTCACAGTCCGATTTATGATCATCGTACATTCCAACTAGTAGGTTAACCATGTGTTACTAGGTGTTTTCATTGAATGCGAAAACATATTCGTACCGGTATTGGGTTTTTGCATTTGTGTGTTATTTATTTTAAAATAAAACAAAATAATTTTCTAAAATTTATATTATATTTTATTTTATTTTTTCCCCTTTTAAATAAAAAGCAATGTTTTCACAAAAAATCCATTATGTTGCTTTACTAATAACACATGGGTATACGAGTATTTGACGTTAAAATTAAAAAAAGTGATAAAATAATTTACGCGTTCTTCACATGTCCTCGTCACATTATTTGAAAAATTTTAAAGTTTTCACGAGCACGTACATATATTTCAAAAGACGATCTAATATTATGCGTTATCACCTCGTTTTTGTCTCTTCATTCGATCGTCAGAACGAAGCTCATGAAACATTCTCGTTTTTAACTCGTTAATAGTTTATTTAATTTTGTATATTTTTAATACGCTACAATTAAAAGAGTAAAGCAAGAATGAAAAAATGGTACTTATATTTTTATTTTAACATGTTTCCTGATTTCTTGTCGGTTGTAAAGGCCCTAACACAACTTTACTTAAAAATTTGTACAGCAGAAATAAAATTTTAATAGCGATGTGCAAGTTTTAATTATAACTTTTACATAATAATTAAAGATTTATTAAATTGCAACGTAGAAAATAAATTCAAGAAATGAACTGTGGAAAATGAGATAGCATATTCCTTTTACATTTTTAAAATAATTTTAAATTATATTCCCAAAGTTTGCGACAACCTGTTTTCAAATTTTAATGTCATACTCTGAAAGAAAAAGACCAACACACTCTAATAAAGCTCGCACCTAGAGCCTGTCACATTCACAACCTGTCAGAAAATTAAGAAGAGAAGACTTGCGTTGCTAATGAAACTGTGTATTTCTGATTTTGAATTACAAATATTGAAATGGTGAAAGTTCGATGTCTCTTAGTTCTTTCACAAAATTGTCTCTTGAAGACTATTTTTCTCTCTCTACTGAGCAAAATATGTACATACGAGTACATACCTAAATATGACCAGAGTATGTCCGAATTGGGCCTCGTAATTAAAGAGTAGTTTCTGATTTTTAATTTACATACATATGTAGTATATATTTCAATTTTGATGTATGCGTAAAAATATACATACGCAAATTTAATCTAAACAATTTACATGAATTTTAATCATTTTTTATTCCTGGACTTATTTTCTCCCCTTTTTACTACTTTAAATATGCATGCGACAATAAGGACAGTCTGTCATTTGGTGAATTCGAACTGACATCATCTGTATATAATTCCACCATGGTGTGAACCAATATTAATATCACTGAATTTGAAAACGAGGTTAGGGCTTCTTCATCAAAAGTGGGGTCTATCGCTTCTGTTTGTAATGCATATTCAGAAAATTTATTCCACAAAAAGCGTCCATATTACGAATAAGCAGATGGAGCATCTATCAGTGTGTAATTAAAAGGAAATGTTGAGGACATAAAAAATAATTCGTCTGAGTTTAAGTCAATGATCTGGAAAAAGATAAATCTGGTACGAAAGACTAGTACGAGGACGAGAGATGTATTCTTGATGAAGGAAAAAGGTAAAAACAAAGGTTAAGATTAAGATGAATTAAAAAGCAAAAAGCTAGAAATAGAAGTACATACAAATATGTATATACACATCTCAACTAAGCTAAACACAACCGAAAACTCCGCACCAAAGCTCTTCACATCTGAACAAGCCCCACTTAAATTCAACACACCTAAATCACACCTCATTTTACTTCGTGCGCTTCGTGCTTACCTTGCACTTTATTTTCACTTGGGCATTTATACGATGTCTATTTTAATTTTTATTAATATTTGTTGATAGAATAAAATAAAACGTTAAAAGTTGCCACTAGAAACACAGCCCTTAAGTTACTGGCCCAATGTAAGCTGACTTTACTTGCTTTGCTAGACCTGATTTCCTTTGAAAGTACCTATGACCATATGGGCGCTTTAAACGCTGCCATAACAATCAGATGTTAAGTAAAAGAAAAAAAGGAGACAGATATGTTAGCAAAAGTTTTGGAAAAACTTTGAGAATTTTGTTTTTATAGTAAATACAAATGTACAACATTTAAGCCAATCACGCTAACGGCACACATTTTGGGTGCGCGAATTTTATTTGGATCGTCCAAAATATAGGTTATTTAAAGCACTCAAAACAAATGAGCGACAGGGATGTTACAATCGTATTCTCAAAGTGCTGTCAAATATAACATTGAGCTTATTCATGATTCAATTATAAAAGGTTAGCTCGATAAACAGCTAGCTCGCTCACTTTTTGTCAAACGTCTCCCATCAAAACCTTGTTGCTTCTTAAAAATAATAATAGTAGTTACCTCAAAACTTTTTAATACGAACAACTAACAGGCAAAACTTTTTGTTTCTTATGTGCGCGTAAATAGTAAGTTTAAGTCCGGATTTTAATGACAGCATTTTTTCTGATTACAAGATTGACCCCGTCTCGTAAATATTTCATGTAAATGTATATAAATGACGCGCTTTTTCATTAGACGCTTTTCACTCTCATAAAAATTCGATGTGACAGAGTGGTAAGCTTTGTTAATTCTGGAAGGAATGGGTTTCAAATTTAAACTTTAAATAAATTGAAAATAATGTGACATAATAATCATACAAATGCCAAAAGTTATGAAGTTTGATTTATTTTTCTTTTTATATATAAAGATTCTCTTTCTAAAATTTCGAATTATTGTGATTTTCTTACAACTCCATTAACTCTATAAAGTCACTTACTATTTGTCGGAATAAAATGTTTGGTCCTTTCACCCTCCAGGGGTTCATCACAATATTAAGAATAACCCTGATACAGAGGGTAAATAAATAAAAGGAATAAACCGATTAAATAACTCATTCGTAGTAAAAAAGCTATACTTGTCGCTAAATAATGCAAATGAGGCTTCGTTGACTTGGGTTAACGAAGTGTCCGGGAGCACCTTGACCTAGCCATTTAGTGAGTTTTTGGCTATAATCAAAAGCCTAGAGCTGGTATTTGAAAATTTTAATGGCGCAGAAATAAAATCGTGCCTATGTTCTATAGAAACCCTCATTGCATGTTCCCCACACATAGGCACCAGCAATGATATGAAAAAGCTTCTTTATTTTAAAACTCGGACTCAGAACCACTTTATGATTAAAAAAATTTTAGCTTGCAGTTTTGATATTCTTACTAAATACCAGTTAAATTAATTAATTGAGATAAGAGTATTTTTTATTGTCATTGAAGCACAAAATTTCTTGCAAATATGTTAAAATTAACATATTGTATTCTTCCACTATTTGCAAACTTTCCATACTATGCTACAACTAGTTTCACAAAAAGGAAACGCATTATTTACCCATTTTTCGTACTTCGTATTTGCAACCTTTTGTAAGGGAATGTCAAAACTCCCTTGTTAATATTGTTCTAATTTATTATTGAGTCATGGAGCTTATTAAAATTCATACATTTAATTCATTTTTTTTTTTTAAGTTATCGAAGCAAAGCCAGTGAAGCCAGCTGGCATTGGGCTAGCACCTTTCGCCTTTTTTTGGATCCAGAGATTGGAAGATATTTTTCCACGTATTGAAAAAATTGTTTTACGAAATCTTAATCATAAGTAGATATGCATTTTTTTTATGAGTGGGTTCATTATTGTTATCATAATTTAATATTATTTCATTTCTCTAGATGCGTAACACGTACTCGAACAATGCCGCCTAGTGAGACCCTTTTCAATAAAAGATAGCGATTAAGATGCGTGGTTTTGTTACCAGTGAGGCAAAGAGTTGAAAAGAGTACAACACTTAACTCGTTTTTAATTTGGAAATATAAAGCGGAAAAATGCGATGGAGTTTAGAACAAGTTTAGGACTTAGTTCTTCCTTAATACAAACCTAAATTTCTCTAATTATAATGTTTTGATTGTTTCCCTGAGTTAAATTGCGAAATATTTTTTCAAATTATATTTTACTAAGATTAGATTTATTTAAAATTTTCTATAACTTCTACCATAAAGCAGCAGCCAAAGGCGCGGCCGCATATTGGGCGAATACTGGAGCGGACAAGGGAGCAGCAATATGATAAGCAACTGGCAGTGGCGCGGTCAAAGGTGCAGCAGCAGCATAGTGTGCAACAAGTGGGGCGGCTACTGGAGCGGCAGCAACAATTGGAGCAGCGGCGATACCATTGTAGTTTCTCGCAATCACTTGACTGCTGGTGGCAGTCACCAAAGGAGCTGGTGCCGCGACAACAGCGGCGGGGCAGCAAAAGCCAATGGGGAAGTAGCCAGGATACCAGGCTTGGCAGCAGCGTATGAGATGAGTGCAAGGAATGTGATCAACTTTTGAAAAGAAGAAATTATATACTTAACAAAAATATAAACTTATTGTAAACTAAAAATTTAGTATTTGCAAAACTTACGTATTTGAACATTTTTAGTTAGTTTAGGTTGGGCTGATCTTCCTAGAATGCAAATTGTTAACTGTGTGATACAATTTATTTTGTGCAGTTAGCCTTTTATACCAACCTCGCTGACGCAACTGTAATGTAACTTTAATCATATGAAACATTGCATCAATTTTTGCCCTGCAATTTATTTTTTATTTATACATAAGTATATTTAATCGTCATATGCCCAAAACACGGTATGCCTCAACTTCATTCAAATTCAGTGCATTTCGGTATTTTGCTTAGAGCGATTTCAATCAAAATGTTAAACGATGTGCGCTACTGGAAATAACCACAATAGCCACAAAACCTTAACCACTTAAATATGTACATATATTTGAACGAACATATGTACACATTTGTATGTACCTATAAATATCTTTGGAGTAATATGCTCTGCATAAATAAGGTCATAATATGCATTTGTAATTGCGTGATATTCGGAAGGTGCCGTCAATGGTAGAAGGGTTTCTTGAAATTTTGCATTTATAAGTAGTATTCGTACATACAAAAATTCGTACAAAAGTAAATGATAGTGTTTAATTTCGTTTTGTATTTTTGACTATAAATAGCAAACCAAATTTGGTAATTGATATCAAACAATCTTAAGCTTTTGTTTAAGTAACAACCATAAATAAACGAAAAACAATTCAAAATGTTCAAATACGTAAGTTTCTTGATTTGCAAAAATGTAAAGAAATGAAATATTGAATATATTTTGTTCTTTTTGTGTGCTATTAGTTTTTAATACATTTTGACCTTTAGCCAGCATTCAAAATGATTGTTTGAATCAAATATATATAAAGAGATATGTATGTACATATGTACTTATTATCAAATTTAATCCTCTCATTCCAGGCCGTTGTCCTTTTCGCCCTGATTGCGTGCGCCGCTGCTAAGCCTGGTATCCTGGCTGCTTCTCCATTGGCTTTTGCTGCTCCCGCTGCTGTCGTTGCTGCTCCAGCTCCAGTGGTAACCGCCACCAGCAGTCAAGTGATCGCAAGAAACTACAATGGCATCGCCGCTGCTCCAGTCGTTGCTGCCGCTCCAATTGCCGCCCCACTTGTTGCACACTATGCGGCTGCTGCACCTTTGGCCGCACCACTGTCAGTTGCTCATCATGTTGCTGCTCCTGCTTTTTCAGCATATGCTGCTCCTGCTTTTTCTGCATACGCTGTCGCCGCTCCTTTGGCGGCTCACTATGCTGCGCCACAAATTTTGGTTTGAACGATCGAAACAGAACTCAATCATTCTTAAATAAATTAAAAGTAACCCAAACCTAGTTTTTGTTATTACTGTAATGGTGGTCTGTGAAAGTTTATTTATTCGAATAAATTTAGGTGTAGATCTTTGAAATATCATAAGCTGCATTTATAACAGAAGCATTGAAGTAATTTGTGAATATCTTCCAGAGATTATTGGAGTATTAGACGACTTGAAGTACGATTTAAGTGTCGAAATGTCTGTTTAAGCGACGAATCTTTTCGGTGCTGTTCTAAATGGTTGCAGTTTTATTAATAAGAATTAATTTTTTAGTGCTAGAATTGGTACAATGTGTGAAATATTGCAAAACTTAAGTACTGCGCTGTTACAAAGTTCCTTACTAAGCAAGCAAAATCTGTTTAAGTCGCAGTAGAAAAGAAGAAATCAGTTTAAAAGTCGCACCGCAAAAATTCTTTGGACTAAAACAGGCTACTTTCTATAAAGCGATAACCTCATTTCGGATCATATTTTGATACATTTTTTAGAATCAGAACTCTTTTCCTGGACTAACTAGTCAATCAAATAACGTTTGTTATCTATAGATAGTTAAAAATGAAATAAAAGCACTTTTAATAATCACTTCTTTGTAAAAAAAAATTTTTTTCGAGATTCAAACTGAAAAACGTAGGCAACAAAAATTATATGCTCACATTGTCTGTTTATAAAAACGAGCTATCTAGTACATACATATATGTATGATAAAGTTTTTATTGAATTTTAATTTGATTTTTAAAAGAAATTAATTTTCCTATAAAGTCCAATTGTTTTAATTACGCTTACTGTGTCAATTTAAATAATTCAACGATAAATCTAATACATTTTTAAGCTGCTAAAACAGTAAAGATAATTATGAATATGAACCAAATCTGCCCAACATGTTTTATCTTGAATAAATGGATGGATGTTAAAAGAAAGAAAGAAACATTATGGAACTGTATTTGTTACTAAAGAATACAGTCATTGTTTAAGACAAAAACTATAAATAACCAAGCAAAAAATCGGTAATCGCTTTCGCTGAGCAATTTGTTCCAGAAGGCATTGCCTTAGAATGTTTTGTAATAATTTCACTTCTTTTACGCATTGCTTGTAATGCATAGTAGAAGGTAAATAAGGTAAAACAGGTAAAAATGTGCTTACGCCCAATGACATGCCCAATTGAAAGTAATGAATTACAGAATCGAAAGGCTAAGCGCTTTCTGTAAGGTAATTTTTTATAGGCAAAGATTCAGAGATTTATATTTTTTTTTATGCCTTTGTTAACAAAAAAAAAATCAAATTGCTGAAAAATCATGTTTGCAAGAATTAAAAATTTGTTTAAAATGTATGTGATACAACGTATATCAAAGATTAAACTGACCAATTTTTAAAGGGTGTCTTCTTTTAGGATCTGAGATATTAATTTTTTTATGAAGCAATGTCTAATAAAATTAAATGTGTCGCTAAGCACATGCACGTAGTATTAAGCCATAAGTTGTAACAAACGACGAGCAAGCTTGATGAATACATGCATGTGCTCACACACAAGATGTGCGCAAACGTCTTTTGAAATGTGCGCCTACACCCTGTTCACATTATTTTGTTTCGTTTTGGTACCTTTATTCTCACTATATAGCCATGCTTGCTATCGTTAAAGGTTTCATGATGTCCTTTTAATGTAATAAAATAAAAATATAAATGTTTTCAAATTTAAAGGAGCTATTAAGTTTCTTTTTTTTTATATTCTAAAAGAAAATTTTTGTTAAAACAACCGTAAAATCGTTGAGTCAAGCATTTAATTTTTCAATAGCAGTTATTTAATTTTTTTTTTTGGCGGATGGCTGCTAATTTCACGTCTTAGAGTCGTTTGCACTATCTCCAGTTAAGTGCTTAATCGCAATTTAAAGCGCCGGTCATGACCATCCGTCAGATAAGTACGCACTGAATAGTAAGCTGAATTGTAGCTGACCGACGCACAGCGGCCGAACAGGCTCACCTAGCGGCGTTTAATTAATAGCGTTTAGGGAAAATTTATTTTTGTTTGTGTAATATTTTTTTTCTGTTGAAAATAGATTAAGCTACACTGTTAAATACAAAATTTTTTTTTTAAATATATTTATATATTTTTTTTTAAGTTGAAACTTTTTTTCTTTTTTTTGATTTTTTAATGCAAGTTTATTTATTTATTATTGTATTATCATATCTAATGCTTCAGGAGGTAAATATTTATTTTTCTTATTTGGAAGGTGCCGTATATTACTTTTTATAGGATCAGAGGAAATAAGCAAATTATGAAAAACATCCTCATTGGTTGCGACTCGTGACATTTTTCTTGAGAAGCTTTCACGATATAGCTTGTAGTTTTTTTGACGGTCTTCTAAAACGTCTTCCGACAGTTGGCCAATAGGAACAGCAATGTTTTCAATAACGTCAGCACCATGAATAAGTATTTTATGAACGCTCACAGGCATTTTATACCAACTATATTTGCTGACAAATAGTTTGGCTGTGTTTAAACAATACTTTCGGAATTTGGTTGTGTCAATTTTCAGTCCGGATGAAAGAGTAACCAGAACTATGGAAAAACGTTGCACGAGCTCATAATCAATTCCAATTATACTACGGGCAGTGTTACCATCATTCGTGTTACGCCCACCTTGTTTCGGAAAATCTACTAATATTCCTAACTCATTCCTGAGCTGGTTTTGAAGATAGACTTTTTTATCTTGAACCTGTTTTTTGGCCTCCTCTCCTCTCGCCTGCCAACATTTGTTATCAAGTTTGTATGATAAGTGCAATAATGATTCCATAAATCGTATGTGTGCGTGTAGAGTTTGTAAACCATGGCCATATGCGTCACTATCACAGGGTCTGTTTACACATTTCTCCAAGTCATTCATATCCTTTGGAAATTCTTTACATATGTAGCAAACAGCACTACATATCTTTATTTTTGTTAATTGCCTTGCAAGTTTTATTGTCAACCATTGTATTCAACAGCACGTGATATATGTTAATGGGTTTTCCGTTTATAGTTAAACTAGTGGGTTGTAGCATATATATATCAGTTTCCATTCGATTGAACTCTGCCAAAGTGGTATCCGAACTTTCCTTAGCAAATTCAAATCTAATTGGCCGGCAATATCTTAATGAGGAAGTTCTTGGATTTATCGATAATTTTGAACGTTCATTTTCAGATTTCTTCTGATTTCTAAAGGCACAATGCATGTTAACAGTATATCTGAATACTTTTAGGTACTTTTAGTTTCTTCAGAGACTTGGGTTATCTGCCAACAACTTTTTTTACGGCCTCTGCCATAGAACGTTTACCTTCTTGTCTTAGCTTCGCTTCCGTTGAAATGAATAGTGCTTCTAACGATTTATTCATGAGTTCTCGAATTTTTCGTTTTTTAGACTTTAATCCATTTTGTTGAAATATTTTCTCAGGCCTTCCAAGCTGTTATTTTTGCTTATTTATTTCCATATCTATAGGCATTTGAAATTTCTTAAACAGCCAACTCTCTTCTGAATTTAAGAACACACGAAGCGTACGTTTCTGTGCAACCCACTTTTGAAAAATGAATGACACAAACTTTTTGGTGTAAAGGAAACATTTTTTATGTTGGTCCTCATTTACATCCAATATGGAAAGTTTTGAATAAACAAACTTTATGACTTCACCCGCACAATCAGAAACAGACGATTTGAAGAGTCTGTTCTCTCTCATAAATAAAAATTTATCATTTCTTGTTAGTGACGGCCTCTCCGTTTGAAGAGCATTGCTACCTAAAAAATATAAAAAATATATTTTATGGCGGCTTTTGGCACGTAATGTTAATTGCTTATTAAAGTGAATGATTGAAACTTTATATTAAAATTACTTTCGTGATCACACAATGTCGGACTTTTTTTATATCGTTCATTAAAAAAAAATTATTAATTTTTTAAGCAAAAAATGACTGCATATACTATAGACACAATTTTCAATCCTTAACTTTTATAATATAAATATGAAATAAATTTTTTGTTAAGTACTTACAATAAGGATCTTGCGACATATTTGCTTTTTTTTATTCTTCTTTATTCAATAAAAACTTGTACTTACAGTGACAATGCAAATTCTCAACTGGAGCACATAATAACAAAGTGAAATCAAACTGACTCGTTTCGGCGAAAGTACAGTCCTTTGTTGTTTCTAATTCATTATTTGAATATTGCTCTCTACATTTAAAGGGAAAAAATGCTGAAAAAAATATTTTCATTTTTGACTTTTGTCCAGCTACTGATGTATGAAATCGACCACCGTGCAACGGTAATTTTAACCGGACATGGGACAAACGGGCTTTGTTGACTACTTTATTTTGGTTGCAACAAAATTAATTGAGCGCAAGGAAATTAAGTTTCAATATACTGTGAGTTTAACTTAAATTCGATTAAACTAAGTTTAAACCAGCACTGAAAAATTTGCCCTTAGATAACACTTTGGTGAGCAAGCAACGCTTTATAAGCTTTTCACTTAAAGGAGTTTTGATACAAAAAAATATAAAAACCAATATTTTATTACATCGAAGAGGTCTGGCCATGAATTGTCATGCGCTCCGGGTGAAGAGTCATTAAATATTTTCCTTTGATCACACTATAATATATTTAATTCAATAAACTTATTAAAATCATTTCAAACTCTATTTATTATTCATTGAAAGAAAGATTTTTCCTGCGTTCGTCGCGTTTTTTGAATATCGTTTTAAATTGCCGTTGGTCGGTGGATTTTCGGATTATACGTTTGTCGGTGTTCTGGAATAATTTATTTTTAAGATGAGTTCTCTGGCGCAAATAGAGAAGCTAGGAGCTGATAATTACAACACGTGGGCTGTGCAAATGAAGAGTCTTCTAATCACGTTGGAGTTTTGGGAAGCAATTGAAACGAAATGTCCTTCAAATGAAGATGAGCCAGGAAAAGCTAGATGGCAAATTTTGGACAAAAGGCGCTGTCGTATTTGACTCTGTGTTAAAGCCATCGGAGTTGATACACATTAAAAATTGTACTAAAACTAGTCAAGCATGGTTAGTGTTAAGCGGTTTATATAGTGCAGACGGTCCGACCCGGAAAGTGAAACTTTTTAAGAAGCTGGTGCGTTTTAGGTTCAGCAGTTGTGAGAAAATAGTAACACAAATTAATGAATTTTGTACAACGGAGATGGAGAATTTCGTTGTTGCAATCGAAAGCAGAGACCAGTTGCCATCATTTGAACAGCTGAAAATCAGGGTTCTTGAAGAAGGAAGGCGAAAAAGCGATAAATTTGGTGACAACAATTAAAGCGTTTTGCTGCTGGTTCCAACAAGTCGAAAAATGGTGTCAAGCCAAAAGTAGTGGCAGAATCAGAAAGAAATAATAAGGGAACTACATTAACTACATTCTACAAAAACGCGTAACTGGAGTTCTGTGAAATGCTATGCTTGTGGAAAAAGGGGGCATATTAAGTCGCAGTGTAAAATGGCTAAAAACCAATCACTTTTGTGTGTAAGTTCTGGGGAAAAATCATCAAACAGCAATATGTGGATTTTGGACAGCGGTGCATCTTCGCACTTGTGTAATGACATTGAATTGTTTTCAGAAATCGTAAATAAGGATCAAGTAGTGACTCTTGCATCCGGTAATTTTGTGAATGCAAAAAGTATAGGTACTGTCAAAGTGAAGTTTAATGCTCGTCATATTATACTGAAGGATGTGCTTTATGTGCTAAGTTTATGTGAACATTATATTTTAGTAAGCAAAATAATTGAACGCGGTAATATCGTACAATTTGATATATACAAGTCTACGGTGAAAACTAAAGAAAATGAAATTATTTTTACAGCAAAAGTAGATAATGGAATTTTTTATGTACTTTTTGATAAAGATGAAAGTTTGAATTTGGTGGTAAATACAGGAACTGATAAATCTGTTATTGATAATTGGCATAAGAGGTTTGGACATGTGAACATTAAGGATATTTGTAAGAAGTCTTCAAATAATATTGTAAATAGATTACATGTGAAAATGCCTGCTTATTATTCTTGTACAACGTGTGCGTTATGTAAAATTACTAAGAGACCATTCAAAAAATCGTCAGACATTTATACAACTGATGTGCTTTAGTTAGTGCATACTGACATTTGCGGACAAATGAAAACAGCATCCCACAGTGGCACGCGGTATTTTATTACGATTATTGACGACAATTCGAGATATATCGTAACTCGATTTCTAAAACGAAAATCAGAAGCGTTTGATGCGTTTAAGGTTTTTATGAATGAAGCTGAAAAACAGACAGGTCATAAAATTAAATGTGTGCGCTCTGACAACGGTCGTGAATATATTAATGAACAATTTTAAAGTTATTTCAAGCAGCACGGAATACTACACCACAACAAAATGTGGTTCTCTCTCATAAATAAAAATTTATCATTTCTTGTTAGTGACGGCCTCTCCGTTTGAAGAGCATTGCTACCTAAAAAATATAAAATATATATTTTATGGCGGCTTTTGGCACGTAATGTTAATTGCTTATTAAAGTGAATGATTGAAACTTTATATTAAAATTACTTTCGTGATCACACAATGTCGGACTTTTTTTATATCGTTCATTAAAAAAAAATTATTAATTTTTTAAGCAAAAAATGACTGCATATACTATAGACACAATTTTCAATCCTTAACTTTTATAATATAAATATGAAATAAATTTTTTGTTAAGTACTTACAATAAGGATCTTGCGACATATTTGCTTTTTTTTATTCTTCTTTATTCAATAAAAACTTGTACTTACAGTGACAATGCAAATTCTCAACTGGAGCACATAATAACAAAGTGAAATCAAACTGACTCGTTTCGGCGAAAGTACAGTCCTTTGTTGTTTCTAATTCATTATTTGAATATTGCTCTCTACATTTAAAGGGAAAAAATGCTGAAAAAAATATTTTCATTTTTGACTTTTGTCCAGCTACTGATGTATGAAATCGACCACCGTGCAACGGTAATTTTAACCGGACATGGGACAAACGGGCTTTGTTGACTACTTTATTTTGGTTGCAACAAAATTAATTGAGCGCAAGGAAATTAAGTTTCAATATACTGTGAGTTTAACTTAAATTCGATTAAACTAAGTTTAAACCAGCACTGAAAAATTTGCCCTTAGATAACACTTTGGTGAGCAAGCAACGCTTTATAAGCTTTTCACTTAAAGGAGTTTTGATACAAAAAAATATAAAAACCAATATTTTATTACATCGAAGAGGTCTGGCCATGAATTGTCATGCGCTCCGGGTGAAGAGTCATTAAATATTTTCCTTTGATCACACTATAATATATTTAATTCAATAAACTTATTAAAATCATTTCAAACTCTATTTATTATTCATTGAAAGAAAGATTTTTTCCTGCGTTCGTCGCGTTTTTTGAATATCGTTTTAAATTGCCGTTGGTCGGTGGATTTTCGGATTATACGTTTGTCGGTGTTCTGGAATAATTTATTTTTAAGATGAGTTCTCTGGCGCAAATAGAGAAGCTAGGAGCTGATAATTACAACACGTGGGCTGTGCAAATGAAGAGTCTTCTAATCACGTTGGAGTTTTGGGAAGCAATTGAAACGAAATGTCCTTCAAATGAAGATGAGCCAGGAAAAGCTAGATGGCAAATTTTGGACAAAAGGCGCTGTCGTATTTGACTCTGTGTGTAAAGCCATCGGAGTTGATACACATTAAAAATTGTACTAAAACTAGTCAAGCATGGTTAGTGTTAAGCGGTTTATATAGTGCAGACGGTCCGACCCGGAAAGTGAAACTTTTTAAGAAGCTGGTGCGTTTTAGGTTCAGCAGTTGTGAGAAAATAGTAACACAAATTAATGAATTTTGTACAACGGAGATGGAGAATTTCGTTGTTGCAATCGAAAGCAGAGACCAGTTGCCATCATTTGAACAGCTGAAAATCAGGGTTCTTGAAGAAGGAAGGCGAAAAAGCGATAAATTTGGTGACAACAATGAAAGCGTTTTGCTGCTGGTTCCAACAAGTCGAAAAATGGTGTTAAGCCAAAAGTAGTGGCAGAATCAGAAAGAAATAATAAGGGAACTACATTAACTACATTCTACAAAAACGCGTAACTGGAGTTCTGTGAAATGCTATGCTTGTGGAAAAAGGGGGCATATTAAGTCGCAGTGTAAAATGGCTAAAAACCAATCACTTTTGTGTGTAAGTTCTGGGGAAAAATCATCAAACAGCAATATGTGGATTTTGGACAGCGGTGCATCTTCGCACTTGTGTAATGACATTGAATTGTTTTCAGAAATCGTAAATAAGGATCAAGTAGTGACTCTTGCATCCGGTAATTTTGTGAATGCAAAAAGTATAGGTACTGTCAAAGTGAAGTTTAATGCTCGTCATATTATACTGAAGGATGTGCTTTATGTGCTAAGTTTATGTGAACATTATATTTTAGTAAGCAAAATAATTGAACGCGGTAATATCGTACAATTTGATATATACAAGTCTACGGTGAAAACTAAAGAAAATGAAATTATTTTTACAGCAAAAGTAGATAATGGAATTTTTTATGTACTTTTTGATAAAGATGAAAGTTTGAATTTGGTGGTAAATACAGGAACTGATAAATCTGTTATTGATAATTGGCATAAGAGGTTTGGACATGTGAACATTAAGGATATTTGTAAGAAGTCTTCAAATAATATTGTAAATAGATTACATGTGAAAATGCCTGCTTATTATTCTTGTACAACGTGTGCGTTATGTAAAATTACTAAGAGACCATTCAAAAAATCGTCAGACATTTATACAACTGATGTGCTTTAGTTAGTGCATACTGACATTTGCGGACAAATGAAAATAGCCTTCCAAAGTGGCACGCGGTATTTTATTACGTTTATTGACGACAATTCGAGATATATCGTAACTCGATTTCTAAAACGAAAATCAGAAGCGTTTTATGCATTTAAGGTTTTTATGAATGAAGCTGAAAAACAGACAGGTCATAAAATTAAATGTGTGCGCTCTGACAACGGTCGTGAATATATTAATGAAAAATTTAAAAGTTATTTCAAGCAGCACGGAATACTACACCACAACAAAATGATGTGGCTGAGAGACTTAAACGTACTCTCGTGGAAATGTCGCATTGTATGTTAGAGTCATCAAAGCTTTCACAAAATTTATGGACAGAGGCGGTTAATACAGCAACTTACATTAGAAGTCGCTCGCCAACTAAATTAATAAAAGATACTACACGTTATGAACGCTGGGTTGGAAAAAAACCTTCTGTATCATATTTTAAAATATTTGGTTGTGATACTGTAGCTTTAAATAAACGTAAAGACAAGTCGAAATTTCAAACAAAGGGTACAATGTTAAAATTCGTGGGATATGCTGAATCAACGAAGGGTTACGGGCTTTATAATCCTATCAATAGATCGATAGTTATTGCACGTGATATTATATTTTTCGAAAATAACTATAGTACTCATGTTTCCAAATCAAATAATGAAGACAAATTTATTGATTTTGTTGATTTGCAAAAAGAAATACTGTTTAAGTTAGCTTGAAACATTTGTTATAGTGGTGCTGGCATCTAATTTTCAATAGAATAATGTAAATAAATGCCAAAAAAGCATTAAACCTTAATTAAACTAAATGTGCTTTGAGAAATTTGAATAAAAGATAATTTTTAATAACGTTGCAGTTTTAAATCAAATGAAAAATAGAAAATAATTGAGAACTTGTTAATAAGGAAAATTTATCAAACAGCATTATTTAATTGATTTAATTAATTAGACGAAGTCACTGCAGTCGTGGCCAAGTAAGTACCTCAAGTTTGTTATATTTATAAAATTGATTGTGTTATTTGTTTTGCATTACAGCTATCACAAATGTCAATTTTCATTACGATTCATTGCATATTTCTCTACTGCACTCAAGCTGTATCTAATTAAAAAAAATGTGTTTATCATTTCAGTTTGAGCTGCATTAAAATGGTACCGCGAAGAAATTTATTCGTTGAAGGTTTAAAAAATTTGTCAAAAAAATAGTAAGAGGCCTTTCCGATAATATCTAGAATAATGAAAACTTTCGTGATATACATAATAATTTATTTATTTTATTTAGGAGACTGAAAAATTATCTTTTAAATTTTGTAAAATTTCCATTAGTACATACTTATATGTAATTAAAGACGAATCTATAAGGTGGTGTCGCCACGACAACACCAAAAACAACGTGTATTTTGTTTTTGCTTTTGTTTAATATTTGTCAAAATCAAGGCAAATTGCATGAATTCGATTTGTTAAAATAAGCTCAGGCGAATTGTACTTGACATTTATTTACTATTGATGAAAACAAAAAATAATAATTTTCCAAATACATTGTTGCGCGCTTTAATAAAAAAAAGATCATTACTAAGGCTTGAGTGCAAGTATTTTGCATTTAAAAGTGATTCGTAAAATGGCAAACTGGTCAGCTATCAAATGTAAGGACACCATCCAAATTGCCTCCAGCGCAGAAAGTAATATAAACAAAACCACATAAGGCAAAAGTGATCCGCACATATCCTGTCCTTCAACCTAAGTTGTATACCACACGCTTTGGCCCACTGCATCCTCTTTTCCTACTCTTTCTGCACTTGAAAAAGAAATCTTTTCCTCCTTCCAAATTTTTGCGCATAGTTTGCCCATCTCTTTTGAATCATTTTTATTTTTTCCACTTCGGAATATCGCACAACCCGCACAACAATATAAAATTTATTATTATTAATTTGTAGTTAAATTGTAAACAAATATAAAAATGTCATCATTGTTTTGACAACAGTTTATCAAACAAATCAATTTGGCATTTATGTACCGCAGCGAAAAAGTGAACGAATCAGCTGTTCTAAAAATGTCACCTATACATATAATTCCGCCATGTATGTATGTATGCCATGAGGGTCATTTGCGTTGCCGAGAGTTTATATTCTACGTACTTGTTAAGGTGGATATCTATTAGAAATCAATTTTCTATTATTTTATATATTTTTTTTTTGCCATTACACACTTAAACACTCGTACGACTTTCCACACAGAGCTTACGGAAGTGAATCTCTGTCATGAGGTGTGAAAGTATTACAAATGCATATACATACATATACACAGACTAGGCATGTCAATCCCGGGGTCCCAAAATCTCGGTATCCCGGTCTTTTTTACTCCTGAATATCCCGAGATAAGTCTATTCAAATCCCAGAATTGTAGAATACAGTGATTTTAATAGCCATTTATTTTTTAAATTTAGTATCATCACAAATTTTTCTTTCAAGGACAAAAGAAAGTCTTGATTTATTTTTAAATTTATTTTTAAGAACCTTCCATTAAAAACTGTTCTTTTTCTTACAAATGCCGTTCAAAACCCAATTTTCAAACTTTGTAGTAAACTGAAGAAAATTACAAAAGTATTCAACCAAAGATTAAAGATTTTTCTCAGAGGTGGTAGAATATCTCTACGTAAGTAGTAAGGGTCCATTGAATATAAAGATTTTATAGTTATAAAGATTTATAAGCTGTTAGTCCCTAGAAATCAATGATTCCTTTTGTGTACTTTATTTGCCACATTTGCTTTATACATATATTACACTGCGTTACAAACACCGCGTTACACACATTCTGTCCTATGAACCAAATATACTTTTTCGGAAAGGGGAGAAAAAATAAAAATACGGCGATTTTCATGTACACGTTAGAATTTTTTTTTATGTATAAAGTATTTTTTCTATATATTCTTTATATACTTTTGTACATAAGAAAAACAATTCTACATGTGTATTTTTATTTTTTCTCCCCTTTCCGAAAAAGTATATTTGGTTCATAGGACAGAACTAAACCTCGCTTTTGTAACGCAGTGTTATTAGTGAGCTAAAAAACAAGACTGTTGAACCGAGAGAAAATAATAAGGTCCATCGAGCCGAAGGGGATATGTGATGGAATGGGTGATGCATTTAATTTTTACTTGAAATATTTATTTTTTTACTGAATGGTAATATATTCATATTTAATATTGGTTTCAAACAGTAATTAAAAATAGTTTTATTTTATGTAGGTACAATTGCGTCTGTACCAAATATCATATTTATATTTGTACTTAAAGTATAAATTATTTTGTATGTGCGAAATTTTACGTTTATTTCTTTTTTATGCTTGAAAAGACCAATAAATACATACATGAATTACAACAAATCGTTCTCTTTGTATTATATTAATGTTATTTTATATACTTCTATAATACAAGTACAACGATTAAACGTGTTACATTTTTTGATAAATTAAAAATTACGAATCAAAATTTCGTGAAATTTGGGATCCTGGGATTGTCACGGGATTTTGTTTTCAGATCTCGAAAATCCCGGGTTCAATAAAATGCCCAAAATTGACATCCCTAGTACACACACATGTACATCGTCGATGCATATGCATTAAACACGTTCTACTCCAGGCCACAACTCGGCTACCCGATGTCCATCATGCAGTCTTGGCACGTACGCAAATGCGGTCTTCAGTCCATTGGCCATCGTCTATTGACCACTTACTTACTTTGGTTGTTAGCGCTTACACATACGAGCAGCTTTCTTTGGTGTTGGGAGTTCAATGAAACCGCCACTAAGTATGTACTTAAATGCAGAAATGTTTTTTTCTTATATTATTTTTAATAATTCCTTTATTTTTAATAAATACTTTGACTTTTTTTAGTTTCGAATTTCAATTCAATTGCAATTACCGGCATGTGCAAAATGTGTGCGGCAACAATTTCGTGTCAAGGTCGTTATCGCTTATGCGTTTGCCGTTTTTAAAAGTTGAGTGACTTTTATTTTGCAAAAAAGTAAAGAGTTGTTACCAAATTATAAACGTTGTGTATTTGCACACATTGGTTACTTCACCTTCAACTTGTTGACTGGTATTTTTAATATTAGAAAATGCTATGTTTTGAGTACCAGACTTCACTACCTCTGTGCTTTTTTTTTAAAGTAATTGTTCTCAGGGTAGTAGTAGCGTTATCATTTAAAAAAAACATCTGATATCTTATTCTTATTCCAATTATTTTACTTATTCTTTAACTTCGGAAATGTTTGTTAAACGATTTTGCTCATTTTTAATATTTTATCTAAACAAGTAAGTACTTAATTTAAAATATGTATAAAACAGTAATCAAAAGTTCGCCATAAAATTAAGTTCAGTGGCTATATTTTTACTAAATTTGATATAGATTGTTATTGTGATTCGATACATCCTTCATCCAATAATTCTAGGAAGGGTGCACTTAGCCGTAAAAGACCTATTCAAGACATTTGTGATCCTTCGTAGGAAGTATATCCTGCCGAAGGCCTTCACGAACCACACGATCTGTACGAAATTACCAAGCCGTAGAGACTGGACTCGTAGAAGGGTCAGGTCCATGGATGGCTTGGCAGTCTTTACGGAGGGGTCAAAGATGTAATGCGCAGGGGTTTTTATTGGACAGCATAATCTGAAACTATCCTTTCGTCTATCAGGCTATGCAAGCATGTTCCAGGCCGAAACTTTTGCAATGAAGGAGACTGTTAAGTATATTAAGCGGAGTGCAACCAATTGAACGCGGGTAAACATTTTCACAGGTAACCAAGTTACCTTTCAGGCACTCTCTTCTACTTCTGTTAGATCTCAACTGGTTGATGAGTGTAGGAGAGAGATGGCTCAAGCTAACTAAGGCAAACTATTACCAGAAAGCCAGACACAAGTGGAGTAGAACAGTACGTACAGGATTAACCGGCCATATTATGTGTCCTATGATCCGCTTAAAACTAAGGCTCATTTGAAAATGAGCAATGAAAATACGTACCAACTCACAGCTATCTGCACAGGGCAATGGCCTTTAGAGGTATAAGCCGAAAGGATCCGAATACTCCTCAATAGGTTCTGCCGCAGCTGCGACGAGCCACGCTTAAAGGAGACAACTGAACACTCGGTCCTTGCTATGATGAGGTTAAAGGCACTCGGCGTACCTTTCCTGCAGAGTATGACAGAGTGCTGGCGCCGCTAGGTTGCACGATTTGTTAATTACTTATCACCGAGCTGATAATCCACCAACCAACTTATCAGATGAGGGACACAACAACTAGGCAAAATCTATGAGGTTGAGTCAAATAAACTTGAAAGCCGACGATCGTTAGCGACAGACAGCAGCTTAAGAAACGATGTCTCCTCAAAGTCCCACCGAACAGAAGATGATGAGTAAGAGAAATATGTGATATAAACAAATGAAAGAGTTTCCTTCTATTGCAGTTGGGGTATAATCATAAATTTATCAAGTGGCGGTTTGCGCGACACGCCGAATAGGAATTTTCAAATGTCTTCCCAAATGATGTTAAAGATACGCCTAATGAAAAGGCGCTATGACAAGCAAACTCTTAAATATTCTTTGAAACAAGAGCATTCCTGTAGCTACAATACCAATAATCGTAAATCTTTAACTTACGCAGACGAAAGATACTCAAACGTCAGTAAGATGAGAAAGCGAAGATCAGAAACAAATGAAAACTGCAAGGCAATTATATTCTGCTGACGATCTCAACGCATTAAACATCGATTGGAATCAACTGTACGGGAAAGTGATGGGAGATTTTCTCGAATATCTTTTTTATTTCGGACAGTATCAAAATAGCATCTTGCAGTTACATTGGCGTTTACCAAAGCAGAGGAGCAGCAGCGTACTGGGTAACAAATGGATCAGCTAAATTAGCGGCGGCCGCATAACGGGCAACAACTGGCGCGGCAGCATATTGCGCAACGATCGGAGCAGCAGCGACGCCATTGTGGTTGCGAGCGATCACTTGACTGCTGGTAGCTGTGACGACAGGAGCTGGAGCGGCAACAACGGCAGCCGGAGCAGCGGCAGCGTAACGAGCAATAACGGGAGCGGCTATAGGAGTAGCCGCAGCAAGTGGGGCGGCTACTGGAGCGGCAGCAACAATTGGAGCAGCGGCGATGCCATTGTAGTTTCTCGCAATCACTTGACTGCTAGTGGCGGTCACCACAGGAGCTGGCGCAGCAACAACAGCAGCGGGAGCCGCGTAAGCCAAAGGAGCGGCAGCGAAATGCGTAGCAGCCAGGAGACCAGGTTTGGCAGCGACGCAAGCAATGAGGGCGAAGAGAGTAACGGCCTAGGAAATTATGGTTTGATTAGTACTACATTATGCATTTTTGTATAAAATATTTAAAAACCACATGTTGGAAACTTACGTATTTGAACATTTTGAAGTAATCGGTTTATCTGTGACTGCTGCTCAAACAAGAGTTAGACACGTTTTGATGCAGATAGACCAATTTAGTATGATATTTATACTCACTTACTCAAAATAGAAGGTGCTGTGTTAATAAAATTTTTGAGTAAGTATTTCACTATGTTGTGACTAAGGGTGAAATATAAGTTTTTCGAAGATTTATATGAATGCATACTATGTATCTTTAGTGATTCATTAAATTAGTTTTTTATATATATTTTCGGCACATTCCAAACGCTTCGAATTACAAATTCATACAATGACCTTTAACTTCATGCACAGTTAACTTCTTGAATGAATACAAAACATTTTTGGACATGTCCAGTAGCGCAAAGTTTAACATTTTGATGGTTAATTAATATGTAAAAAAGTAAAATAGTAAAGTATACTGAATTTTAATTTGATAAAATCGCGAATTTGTTTACAGTGGCGAGCATGTTCGATGCATTATTTAATTTAACTATAAATTATAGTGCTGCTGTTGTCACATTTACTATAAAAGTCTAAAGAAGTAAAGAAATTGTGTCACAAAGTTATCAACATTCATTCAAGAAACAATAACCAATTAAAAAACTCACCAAAAATGTTGAAATACGTAAGTTGTTGATATACTCCACACTTCTATTACGAAGTTGTTAACACATATATTGAAGTTCGAAGTTATTCGAAAAATAATAAATAATCTTTGTAATATATTTCTAATTTATACAGACTATTGTTCTCTTCGCTCTCATCGCTTGCGCTGCTGCCAAACCTAGTATCCTGGCGACTTCCCCATTGGCTTTTGCTGCCCCCGCCGCTGTTGTCGCGGCACCAGCTCCTTTGGTGACTGCCACCAGCAGTCAAGTTATTGCGAGAAACTACAATGGCATCGCCGCTGCTCCAATTGTTGCTGCCGCTCCAGTAGCCGCCCCACTTGTAGCACACTATGCTGCTGCTGCACCTTTGACCGCGCCACTGCCAGTTGCTCATCATATTGCTGCTCCCTTGTCCGCTCCAGTATTCGCCCAATATGCGGCCGCGCCTTTGGCTTCTGCTTTGTGGTAAATTTTTTTTTGAAAATTTTGTGTAAATATAAACATAGTACCTACAAAATAATTTGGTAGTAAAAAAGAAAAAAAAATTAGAAATTCTGAGTTGTAATTTTCTCTATTGCTTAACTTATAAAAAACCACAAGACGTGTTTTATACCCGAGCGCACCTGTGCACAAGTCAGTTGAGCGCAGAATCCCTACCCGTGCGTTTATGCACAACAACAACTTTAGTCAAAATTGGGTTGTCGATATGATGTATTCCAAAATTAATTGGCATTGAAATGTGGCAGAATCTGACAATAACCATCCACATTTTTAAAAATTTATAAAATTCGTTATATCAGCATCTAATCGTGGAATATGTTCAAAATTTGTAATATACTATACAAACCTTAATTTTAAAAAATGAGCGTGGCCGTGGCATGTTATCATTGATTTGTGTTAAAAATATTGCAATCCATTTCCATTTTCCAAAAATGCGAAAAACTTTTCTTAAAAATAATTTTAAGAATAATGAGTTAATAAGCATTTAATTTTTTTATAAAAAAGTAAATATAAGCAGACCTCCGCCCACTTTAGCCAAATACATTTATGTGGGTTTGTTGGATTTATTTAATTATTCAAATAGCATAAAAATATAAAATTAAATTTATAATTCTTAAAAGCTATGTGATGGTTCGTGCACGTCAGTGTTTCGACTAACTAATCGTGTCAAAGTCAGGATTTTATGTCACCGTACGTACGTCCACTTCTGGTACGTCTTTTCTCCGTTCCTACATATATGTACATATGTATTTGTATATTAAGGTGGGAGTATCTTCAAAATTTTGTGCACATATTTTTTTTTGTTGTTGGCGTATTGAAATTAATAATTAGATACACAATTTGGTAAAAAAAAAATCATTTTGTGTGAGAAGATAACTTAAAGTGACGTACAGACAGAACCTTAATTGAGGCATTTAGCAAATTATCTGCGTGTATTGAACAAAATTTACTAATTGACTCTATCAAGCGCTGTCTGAATGCTACATAACATATTTATATTTACGACGCTGTCTACTGCGTTAATTTTTTGAATGGAAATGGAAATTTATGCAAATAAGCATTTATGCATTGATAGAATTTAAAATAAGTAGAGTTAAACTAAATTTTTAAGTACTATTATGCATTTACAATTCGACATTGTAATTGAGTAATAAGAGACTTTTAACTTTTTTTTTGACTTTAATAATATTATATTTTAACATTTTCCGGCAATTTATTGAACTATACTAACTACGTGTTGAATTTGTGCTTCTTTGAGTTCGAAAAAACCTACAACTTACATAAAATATGTTCATATTATTATTCGTATCCTGAATACAATCAAGCGTGTTTGCAAGATGCAGTACTTACTTTCGAATGCTTAATTTAAAGATTTTAGTACGGACATGAAGTACGCATAATAAAGAAACCAGAGTTGTTATCTATGGTTATTATTTCTCTTTCCATATGTAAATGGCAAAATTTAATGGTATTAATTTTATTTTTAATTGCTTATAAGCTTTAAGTCCAATGGGTTTTGGGTAAATTTATCAGGATCAAACAACTCATCAGACTTCCTTCTTCTTGGCTTCCGTGGGAGTCGAAATCACGATGCCAAGCACGCTAACACGACGCCTAAATGCGTTGTGCTAAGCTTACGCTGTTTGAGCTGTTGTTATTTTTCCTTCATTTTTCCCTTCACAATTTACTCCAATCAAATGGCTGTTCTGCCGCTATTTATACTGTGTAGTTTTTATTTGTACAATGTCTTTTCTATTTAGTTTCAATTTATTTATATGTTCAATCCGATTAATATAAGTGTCGAACCATATCAGCGTGATTTCAAAGGAGAATCCAGGAATATCACTCATGCTCGGAATAGGCTTAAAACTGTCGAATAATAAAATAAGATTTTGCTAAGTTAATTTTTAATAAATTACAGTCAAACCAGTGCTTGGCTTGATCTAAATCCATTTTTATGTTGACAACTAATTCTTCAAATGTAACTACTTTTAGAGTACATAAACGTACCATCATCGGCATACAACTGTGCAGCGCCTGCCAATTTTATTTTTGCCGCGAGGTTTAATTCTTTTCTGCGCAAATTATTTAATATTTGCTAAGAAACGTTTCAAAAAAGGTTCAGTTCATTGTCTCTCAAACCCAAGTCAGCTAACTTTCGAACCATTATTTCTAGATTAACTAAATTAAATTCGTTATGGAGCTTTCAACAAATCCAAACTGATTTTATTATGTGACATTTGAGATTCATAAACAATATATTCGAAGTTATTGTAATCAGGCAATAGTCACGCACCTATCTTACGAGTGTGTTGATAGTTACAGAAAATAAAACAAATTGTGGACATCTTAAAAATTACTTATGGAATAGTTAAAGTTATTCGGTTTCGCCGGAATTTCGTGTTTCTCACTAGTTTTTATGTTAAATTGTTAGCAAAATCTGAAGTAGAGGTACGAAATTGCACTGTAAAGTTCGGAGTATCCATCAAGACTTTATGCAGAGAGGGTAGCTGCTATTTATACAGAGTAAGTTCTTTTCCGATACTCAAAGCAGGAGGCAATCATGGCTTTATGAACTTTTACAATTCAGTTGAAATTGGTCGTTCTGGTTTCTTGACATGTATTTCGATCGCTTTGCTTTCGGAATTTAGGTGTCCTTTATAGGGACAACTTTTCTCACCAAACACAATCCAGTTTAAATTAGATTATCTTTCTTTCTGCTGAAGCGAATGGGGAACTCTTAACTAAAGGCATCAAATATGCAAATCTCTACAATTAAATTTGCAATTAATTTTTTATATGAATTTTTGTTGTTTTTGGCCTTATAAACTTTTTATTAATTGACAATTTTATTGAGCTCGAGGCCAGATTTATTGAAGATGTAATTTGGAAAAAAATAAAATTGTCAATTATTAAAAGATCATGTTTTTAGATAAGATTTCAATGAAATCTAAAAATTTCTTCACAAAATTTATTTCATATGACAATATATTTTTCGAGCCCTTGCAAATTTTTATTTTTTTTATTTTATAGTATGAATCATCGCTACATTAGAAAAACAAACAAAATACCTCATAACAAAACAAAAAACCCCTCATTCGCGTCGACCTTGCGCATAGTTATACAACAGCGAGCATGCGCTCAGTTTCATTAAGTTCAAAAATATAAAAATACCAACATTTTGGCTACTATGCATTACAATGAAGTTTGTTCAAATCTCTTGCAGTGTCAAATTCAAGGCACTACTTTGATTTAACCAAACATTTGCATTCCTGTAGCATTTGAGAGGCGTTTTTGGTGAACTTGAAAAGTTAAAGCGCGCGTATATAAATATAAAAATAATAATAACAACTTTGTTGCTTACTTTATACAGTTCAGTGTTTGGCCTAGCTTCTGCTACCATTTGTGGTGTGAGTCTGTTAAGTTGCAGCACAAATAGAGGGCCCTAAACTTTTCTGCAGACTCGGTATGGCAGAAATACATTTGGAGTCGTGAATCGACCGATATTGAAAAAAAATGTTTCTATCATTTAGGTTTTCCTTGCAACGCTAGATGTACATACACTCGACCACGAGATATAATTTTGAAGTTTACAAAACATTTATCAGTATTTATACAAACTGGGTTGGTTTTTTTGGCAAACATTTTATTATTTTTAAATTTTTTCCCTTTAAATAGAGTTAATTTTCTAACAACACCCCTAGAAATCCAGGTTTCAAATTATCTTCAAAATCTAAAGTTGCTTATCAAATTTCCAACTTCCTTCTCAGAAGTTTTGTTTTTTTTGAGTTCCGGCAACAAGTTACAATATACCTTTAATTTTTGTAAACGTTTTTTTTTCTAAAAATTAGTAAGAAATCAAAAATCGTCATACAGTTAAAGCGTCAGCTGATTTTTTTAAGCTGTAGCGCATAGCTCAGATCATCCACTTGTTTGAGTTGCTTTTTGATAAAATTTGCTAACTCTTAGATTTATGTTGATTCACCATTGTGGTACAACTATTAGCCACCGGTAGACATACATACTACGTGTTAGGAGAAGCACCGAATGCTCGTTATGGAGTTTCGCAACCCAGTAATATTTACACCAGAGAGCCTCACGGGAATAGCTATGATGTACGCGCCAAGGTGTTTGAACCTGAACCTGGCGAAAGACGGGCAGCTGGGAAGGTAGTGTTGTGATGATTCCACCTCAACATCCTCCACACAGCACCCACGCCTCAGATCTGAGAAGATTTTAAGCCGTACCGCGAGGAAACACATCAGGCAGGCATGTCAGGACGCCAATCAAAGCTGGGAGAGGTGAACTGATAGTCTTTAGCAATTTCCCAGACCACACGCGGTCTACAACTGGCCAAAAGGACTTTTCAACTCTGCATGTCGGTGTTTTTCGGCCAGCGTTCGTTGAGCTGTCTGTATACCCAATTTTTTCAAGACCAGTCCACATGTCGAAAGGGGAATCCAAATGCTCTTTCTCCCGGGAGTAATTACCTCTCACGTGGCCTGCCGCGCCCCAACTGTTCGGCAGTTACCTGCAATGTCGCTGTGTCCTGGGACCCAAATCAGTCGGATTCGGAAGTATTCTAAAGCAGCCGATAAGGAGACCAGGCATCTTCCGACCAGTTACAACCGCAAAGTCAACGATTTCAGGGCTCTGTTTGCATCTTGACTGTCTTTTTCTTCATGGACACAGCTAACGGACCCGTTTAACACCAAGTTGAGGTATACTTTTATGCGATTATACAACGTGCTCAGGAACATTTCCCTATGCGAATTATGATGTGTTGTGAAGCCTTACAATTTGACATGATATGTTGATGTGATGTGATGTGATTGATAATGTGGTGCAATGTGATGACAGCTCGTGATGTGATATTATGATGTGATATGAAGTACACAAATATGATTTGATGTGACTAACAAAACGTTCGTCATTAACGTTGACTAGCATAACGTACAAGAAGGCCACGTTGCAGCAGTTTAGTAGAATTTTTAGCGAGTAAATTACTTTCAGTAATAAATAATAATCCAAAATATTCAACAACTAGATCTGGCACTGTGGTCGAGTTGGTAGCGGTGCGTGCTATAACTCGATATGCCGGTGAGTTCGAGGTTCGAATCTCAGTCAGGGCAAACAAAATCTTAATCATAGAAAGTTTTTTCTAATAGCGGTCACCCCTCGGCAGGCAATGGCAAACCTCCGAGGGTATTTCTGCCATGAAAAAGCTTCTCATTAAATACATCTGCCGTTCGGAGTCGGCACAAAACTGTAGGTCCCTCTATTTGTGGTATAATATAAAGACGCACACCACAAATGGTAGGAGAAGCTCGGCCAAACACTGAGCTATATAGTGTACGTGCCAAAATTATATATTATAGATCTGGCACGACTAAAGATACAATTTTCGCAAATTATTTATTTGTTTATTCTAATTTTCAAAATTAATGAAAACATTATTTACACATAAGAAAGACATTACCAATTATATTATTTCATTAACCTTATTCCACAAAGTATTGAGTAACACAAAGTTTCACTTCTATTCTATTGGAAGGCTTTTGTTGTACATTGTTTTTTTTAAGTCCGATATTCCCAATTACCACAGTGATTTTCTTGCACTACCATTTTTTAATTACAGTTATAGAAATATTTTAACACATTCGGAATATTTGCAGAATTATTTATTCAAATGCAAAATACTATAGGTTTGTATGTAAATTTTTTTCGCTTGCCAGCTGCAATAACACTCAACATGCAACCATTATCAGCTTCTTCTGCTCATAACATTAAAGTTGTTTTTTGTATCGTACGAATTACTTATATTTAATATTTAAACCCGCCAGGCAGGCTACATCTAGCCAAGTGCAAAAAATAATGCAGATAAGAGTGCACATCAAGCGGCTTCACCATTACGCCAAACAAACTCATCAACTCAGCAGCGCGTATCTATCCTGGCAAATCCGCACTTCAGCCACACGCGTACTCGCACATACACACACACACACACACACACTAACACATATATACAGTTAGAAGCTTACTCGTACCCGCTAAAGCTTTGCGCATATTAGCGTTAACACATCATCGCCACAAGGCCGTTGGCACTGCGGCACCATAGCCATAGCTGTAGCCGTAAGCCGGGTAATAACCGTAACCATAACGGTAGGTCGTCGCCGTTGTTGGATGTAAATGGGGGTAGGGATAGGGATAGGGATATGCAGGCAGAGCGGTGTTTGTGCTTACAGCTGGCACATAAGTTGTGGGTACATAGCTGGTGGCGGGCACGTAAAGGCGATTGTAGTTGCGCGCGACCACTTGATGACTATGCGCCGTGACGACTGGTGTAATGGCGACTGTGTATGTGGGTGTGGCCGGTATGAGAGCGGTGGTGGTGGTAGTGGTGGTGGGGGCGACAGCACTCGTCACGAAGGTGCTAATGGATAGCAGGAAAATGCTGCAGCAAAGCAAAAAGAGAAGCTAAAAGCAAAGAATAAAAAGTGAAAATTAAAATGGTGAAAATTGAGTTATATACCGTTGATTTTTGAGTCATAAATATTTAACACTTACATTTTTCATTTTTCTGTATGCGCTTAGGCCTGCTTGGGATTAACGTGCTATTCGTATTATTGTGATTTGTGGCTGTACTTACAGCACTCGCTTTGACTACTACACTTGGATGCGGTTGGTCACAGCACTTTTTACAGTACTACGAGTCCAGCAGGCACAATCATTAAGCGCACACAGCGCTCCACGTTACTCATACGCCCCGCCAAACTAAACACCTTTCCCTTATATATAATTCAGTATGAATGCATTTGGTTCATATTGTATGCATTTATTTGAATAAGTATATATGTATATAGAAATTTGCATGTGCTGCATATTTCATAGCAACTATTTCCTTTCCAATCGAAGTGATGCGTAATGCTATGTAATCAAATGCATTTGTTACACATCTATAAAGTGTTGCAAGTAATTTGAATGAACTTGTTGCTTCGGCTATTATTTTGTTGATTGCATTTGTATGAGCATTTGTGTGTAATATTCATTGCATATGCAGAGCACGTACCGTTGCAGCTGTCATATTTGCAAATGGGAAAAGCAAAATTTGCAAGTTGCAGATATCCAAAACATTTGTGTTTAGACGTACAACCATTTCTACATTCATATGTAGGATATATAAACACAAATTGTATGCAAGCAAATTGCTATATTTAGGGTTTTCAAATAAGTGCGAGACAGCAAACAGGGCCGCCGAGTGCTATGTTTGGTTCCAGAGTAGGTACCCTCGACGGGCCCCTTGAATTAAAATCCGTTTTGTGGTAAACCTTCTTTACTTCATTATCAACGCTTACATTTGTGCAGTGATAATTTACTCACATGCGAATATGCATGTATATACATCTGTAGCCAAGTAAAACGAAAAAATGAAATTTTAATTGTTTTTTTTTTAATAAAAAATGTATAAAACCTATGTAAATGCATTTAAACAATAAGAAAACCGTGTTACGTCTCTCAGACGTATGGTTATCATCTAAGCAACTTTCAAAAGGGTTATCAAAGCAGGGTTAATGTGCAATAAAGAGACCTTGTTAAAAACGGTAGACGTTGTCCCGTTCCAACGACGGTATGCCAGCTATTGGAGAGTTAAGCAGAAGTCTCCTCTGTATTTAAATTTTTGTTTAAATTTAAATTGTGTTTGACTTTTTTTTCAAGACTGTAGCTAAAAATGTAGCAAAAATATATCTCTCTGCCGCTATCAATATATTTTGCGAATATTTAGCGTCCTCTGTTAGCTAGTGTTTTTTGCAGGGACCGAAAATAATGATTATTTTTTAATTTTTAATGAAAAATATCAAAAGTTTCCAAATATCGGAGAACATTTTTAAATATATACATGTGTATACTTCCTCAAGTTCTCTACGAATTTTTTACCGATTTAAAATTTTTGATCAAAACATATAAAAATTATTATTAACAATTATATTTCGATTTTTTGAAGCGCTCAGAATAAATTATCAAATAGCAAGTTATATTTTTTTGATCATATATAAAACTCATTTTTCGTGTGTTAATTTTTCACTCTGAAATAATGCTTTTTGTGAGTTGCTGCTTATTGATCAAAAACAATCATTATTTTGTGAGTTGTAATTTTTTGATCGGAAATAACCGATATTTTTTTATTATTATTCTTTTATTCAAAAATAACGATTATTTTTTATAGTTTTATTTTTTTCATCAAAAATAAAAAATATTTCTTGAGCGTTTATTATATACCTCAGAAATTAAATTTAATTTTAGAGTTTTATACTTTTTGACAGATCGAAAAACTGAAAACGGCACACCGTTTTTCTATAAGTGCTAGGTGGTTAATTTTTTTTTTAGTATGATACTCGTATTGTCAATACATGCACTCAACTAGGATAACAAATTTATACAGCACAATAACCTGTGTCTAAAAAAGTCTAAAGATTTGCAACATAATTCTAAACTGCATGTGATGATGAGTTCATAACAAAAAAAAAATTAACCACCTGAAGCTTTCTCACTTGGATTTTAGAACTTGGCAGACAATGTAAACAAATCAGTAAAAATTAAAGGATCCCAAAGTTGTAATCCTAAGGATGCGGGATATAAAAAAGTTTACGGGATCGCGCTGCATCTTGGAGTTGTTCGCCTTTTGTTTCTGTTATTAAGAGAATATTCCGTTCATTCAATATGAGTAGCTGCTGGAAGCAACATACATAGTTCGACGGGTTGGTTACTACACTTCAGTAAAAAAAGGGGTGGCAGCTAGATAAAGTGCTGGTTCCGCTTTAAAGGCTTCGTGCTTGTCTCATAACCGATGCAAAACGAATGCAGAGTTGGTCGTGAATAAACTTTCAGTATAATTCACACAAGACGTATTTTAAATTAAATAGTATTTTTGTTAAATTTTTTAATAATTGCAGTTTAGATAATAATAATATTATTATTATTATAACCCAACGGAAACCCATTTTCCCGCCCAACCGACATGAGGGGCTCCATCCGCATAACGTACGGATGTTTTTTATATATACAAATCTTTGGTGCCGAGTCGTGACAGAAAAAAGTTTGTTAAGCGTCGAGATCCCAAGCTACTCAGCTACAGAATAAGAATTAATCAGCCGAATACAAAGTTAGAGAACTGCAAAGTAAGAAAATTGGATCTTTAGCTGTTATTAAGAGAAAATAGAACAGTTCTTTTAATTATAAACAGTGAGTCCGATACATCAAAGGTGCTGGAATGATTGTTAAAGTCTTCGATAAACCCCGAAACGGTTCATTCAACTCAAAGTTAGTTCTGCATAGTTTCAAGAAAAGTGGTTTAAAGTTTCTCGTTGCACGGGAGGGTACATTAAAATCAATTTGCTCTAGAAGAAATGGACTTGAGATCCATCCATTGACTTATTTTACCAGAAATATTATACCTAACATTTCTCTGCGACTCGAAAGGGTAGGAAGATTAATAAGTTTCAAACGACTAGTGTAAGGGGGCAGATTGTATGGCGAATCCCATCGAAGTTTTCTCAAAGCAAAAAGTAAGAATAATTTTTGTATTGACTCTAGTTGGTTTGAGTGGACCTGATAACGAGGATTCCAAAGTATGGAACCATACTCCGGTATTGGTCTTACCAATAAAGTAAAAAGTGTTTTACAAAAGCCAGCAAACCCCTTGCTTTATTAACTGTGGAATTAATATAAAAATTAAAATTGAGTTTACAATCCATACCAACACCCAGGTCAACAAAACTGTTTATTAAAAGTTATGTGATAACATTGCTATATACAAAACGCTTACTGCAAATAATATTGTTTATTTCTAAAGTTGATCATAAATTACAAAAAAATCCTTTTTGTTAAATAATAATAGCTCTAGATAAATTTGTCTATGTCTATACGACTATGTAACAGCTATAAGATTCCCACATATTAATCAGTTTTTCATATTTCTTTTTTTTTTGTTTTTGTTTTAAAAATCTCTCTTATAAAAACGTAGTTTAAAACTTTGTTCAGAAATTAAAACAAATCAAAAAGTTACATAAAACTTTCAAATATTTTTATCAGAAATTTTTGGATCATTTTTAGTCTGCAGTTTTATAATTAAATATAAATAAAAAACAGTGCAAGCTTTAAACAGGTAATGATTACTGACCAACTTTGAGAACTTTTTTGTTAAATTTTTTATGAAGTTTGAAAACGAGCCCAGTTAAATTTTAGTAATAAAAGAATAAATAGTAAAAATTGTCGTCAACATATGGGGATAGTATAAATATGACAAAAACATATTAGTTTAAGAATTTCTAATATTCGCAATAAGAACATACATACATATATTTGAAATGCTAAACCGGTTTTCTTGTTTTCTTGTCTATTTTTATCATTTATACTGCTTCATCACTATTCATTTTGTAACTAGTTCGACTCTATCTTCTTACAAAAAAGCCTTCTACGTGAACCATCTTGAAAGCATCCTAAATGGAACCAGTTAATAATTCATTCTTAGGTGAGAGATAGATCGAGAAAAAGTACCACCTCCCAATAAGATAGTTCGGCACTAGTTTTGAACTACGAGTATCGTATGCGAAATGAAATACGAACAGCTGTTGTAACAGTAACAGAAAATCTATTTATTATTCAAAAAACTTGATTTTCACATATGCTTTTGTTTACTCCTTTGGTTTATTTTACAAAAAAAATTTGGACCCACAGCGATCGGCTTTCCTCACATTTTGCGGATCTTTGCGCATCGCTTCTTGAATTCCCGTTGTGTCGATTATTGCCAGTTACCTTTTGATTTTTAAAATTAAAGAATCACTGTTTTTGGGCTTAAATCCATTTCCATACACTTTTCTTTTTAAATTAGCCCGAAATGTTTCGATCGGTCTTAACTGAGGTACATTTGGACGATTCTGGTGCTTGGGTACAACATCAATCTTAAAATTTTCATAAATAGTCAATGTTGCTTTGGCATAGTGAGCCGACGCCAAATCCGGCCAAAAAATTGTTTTTTCATTCTTATGACGTTTGTCATGGGAGGCATTCTCTACATAAACATTCGCATTCACAGGTAAACCAGTTTTAAAAAAGACGGGCTCGCTTTTGCCACGTTCGCTTATTGCCAGCAACAACAAAACTTTCTTCTAAAATTTCGTTTTTGTTTTTTGGTCAACACCGGGATCTGCATTGTTATTAGGAAGCTTAATATAATATTTTGACGTCCACTCATAACCCTCCACTGGGAAATAACTTTCGTCGTCCATAATACAAATTGAGGATGATTTTGCAGAGAAAATATTTTAAGAAAGTGAGCGCAAGCTAAGTTTAATGGATTTCTTTTGGTTTTCTGAGACCTTAGGCACAGTTCCATAACCCCATATCTCTTATATATTTCTTTACAGTGTTATCACTCACTTTCTTTGTTGCTCTGCAATGCACATTTTTTCCCGGATCCGGGTCTTCTTTCCATAGCTTAATCATTACTTACTTTCGACATTGTTTTATAAATACAAGTTTTCTTGAACCCCATCTCAAAAAAGTGATGAAACCCCTAATTTTTCATTTTGTTTGGATTGTCAAGCAAATATTTACATATAAATTTTTATCGTTCAATTTCGTTGAATGACTTGATGGCGATTGTGTTGTTTATAAAAATCTAACTTTTTGCGAAACTTTTATTCAAATAGTAGAGTTACTCTTCATTTATTTTTTGTCTCCCCTTTACTTTTGATTTTTTTTATTAAGATTTTTGAAAAGTGTTCGTATTTTATTCCGCATACGTTAGCGCAATTTACAGAAGGCAAATGCGAACGAATGCGTTTGGAGGAGAACGAAAAAAAACAAGGTATCTCCTGTTATCTAGTCAATAGACAATCAGCGCTTTCACAATATCAATTGAGAAGGCCCTTAAAGTGTACGAAATAAAAATTACATAAAAGATTTATGAACTTCTACGCTTCTGAAGTGCGAATACTGCAGGTGGTGCAACGCTGCTTTTTGGCATCAAAAATTTAGAAATGTTAACTTGCAGGGAAATTCAAAAATTTCACGAAGTTGAGACTACAAAAAAAAATTACCTTCTGATGGATCCGTTCTTTCTATGTCGAATTTATGACTTCACGTTTTTGTATTAACTTCTGAGGCTTTTTCCACGCTGGAAGCAACCCACCTTGTTCGACTCGGTTAGTTAAAAGGTATGTTTGTGTATGTGGAGGTGTGTTGCATATCCGATATCTATCGAAACTACAAGTCACTTTATATGGTTTCGAACCACAGTGCATTACTTTGATTTACATTGCATTTGCATGCACAGAGTTGTGAATGTACATACTTACATGCGAGTACTTGCATAGAAATGCTTATGTACGAGTACGAGTATGTAGGTACATATTAGAAATGCCCGCAATGCCTGAAATCCCGAGATCCCGGGATTAGTCTATTCAAATCCCGGATTTGTTAAAAACATTCGGCCGTTTAAACTTACTTTAAACTCCGTTTAAAGTTGACTGAAAAACTGCATACTGAGTTTAGACTTAGAGTAAACGACAAACAGAGTTCAACTTGCACTGAAAAACTGGCCTTTAATGCTTTTATTTCTTTGATATCGCATTTTGATCAAAAAAAAGTAATAATTCTGCCTCGCTCAAATGGATGCATTTAATTTTTACTTGATTTTTATTTTATATTTACTGTCCGATTCTGTGTTTTTCTTAGATTATCAAGCATATACAAATATTCAAAAGTTTATAATGTGACATTAACATTTTTTATATAAATAATTAAGCTAAGGCAAAACTCTTTTTATTTTTCATTAGAATACATAAAACTTGACCAATTTTCAAATTTGAATACGTGTAAATAAATGATGATTTATCAAGAACCAGAATAAGGCTGTTAATATTGAACTGAAACAGTGATTAAAAGTAATTTGAGTGAATATGCATTTGCTGCTGTACCAAATATGTACTCGTATATTGGTATGTACTTGAAGAATAAATTTCTTTGTATGTTGCACAAATTTCACGTTTATTTATTTTTGGGATTGAAAAGACCAACAAATTAAAAAGGGGGTGTTTTTGTAGATGTGTGGTTTTCAATGAGGCAATACTTTTTTCGGAGTTCGTCTTTTTGACAGCTGTTACTTGATTTATAGTCAGTTTGGTTTGCCATTTCAAGACGCCTTGAAAGAGAATATTCCAAGTGTTATTGCTGGAATATATGCGAGCCAGCCGCGGCGGTCTTTTACCTGAAATCATTTTAAAAACATAATGGCAAACTCTTATCTTTATAATAAAGCTAAATTCTTGGCCACAGCATTGAATTACATGCGTTTTATTTCTTCTTAAAAACTACATGTTTAAAAAAGACATGAATAACAACAAAGTGTTCTTCTTTGTTAAACTCGTATTAATGTTATTTTGAATACAACTTTAATAGGACGATTACAGAAGTATAACATTTTTTTTTAAATTAAAAATTACAAATCTAAGTTTCCTGAAATTCGGGATGCCGGGATTGTCCCAGAACTTTGTTTTCATATCTCGAAAATCCCGGAATCAATAAAATGCCAAAAATTTATATCCCTAGTATGTATGTATGTATGTATGTGCAACGAGTATGTTTTGATTGATGCGGGATTACGATTGATTCATATGCATTTGGTCATATAAAAGCGCGCGGTAACACTCTCGGCTGTCATCAGTTATGGCAACTAAGTGTTGTGGCTAGAATTCGTTACGCGCATTGTAAGCTTATTTGGAGTGTTTTTCGCTGTTGTGAGTGGCATTTAAAATCAAATCAATGGATCGTAAGTACTTATACAATAATCTACTATAACATATGTATTTATGATGTCTCTTTTTATTGCATGTAAATTTTGCAATTAACTGAAAGTTCAATATGCATACAAACGTGAGTGTGCTGGATTTCATATTTTCGCTTTGGTTAGATGGCATTCTGCAAAAATAAAGTATGTTAAGACATCTACGCAATTTAAAAATTTAATAATAAATCTCATCACCTTCTTATATTTGTTTTAAATTAAAGTTTGTTTATACCTTTTAAACAAAAACATATTCTAGTTTCGTATATATCAGCTCTTACAAGAATTATCGAATGTATACTAGACAAAAAGCTATCCTCGGCACAGAACGTCGAGGAGCACAAAACCAGGCAATGGCAGCCCTCTACGGCTGTAAGGGAGCTATACACATCTGTGGTAAGACCAATCCTGCTGTAAGGGGCATCGGTGTGGGGCCTCAATAAGAAAACAACACAATTAGCACTGCAAAGAGTGCATACTCCCTCCTAAGCATTATACTACACCATACAAATTATCCTCCCGATTAACTTCACAGGAAAACGGAAGTTGTAAATAACCTTGGTTCGTACGATACGGACCACTGTGCACCTATTCAAAGCTTCACAAAGAATTTCAACATACTAATTCCTCAAAGAGATTGGTGGTCGAATGGAGTACCCAGGGCGGCAGAATCACTTCACTTCTACATCAACGGCTCATGTAACAAGATGGGAGGGGGTGTACTCTCAGCCAAATTAAATAGAAAAGAATTTTCGCCTTCCTGACCATTGCAGTATCTTTCAGACTGAGGTCGCTGCTATATAGGAGGCGGTAGTCTTTTTAAGGACAAGAGAAGTTGGTTGCAAAGAAATCTTCAGTTTTTCCGACATTCAATAGAAATTAATGGAAAAACGACAGCAACTGCATCAAACCCAAACTCATGTGGGACGTCAAACGATCACAAGGTCTCCTCTTGCTGAGTAGGGGAGACCTATCCCTAGCTTTCGGAATAATAATAGGTCACATACTGATCGGTTGGCACGAAGAAAATTCTTAGCATCAGTGTTCTTTAACGACTTAACCGATCTGGCCAGGGTAGAGGTTATTGAAATTCTGGTATTACAATGGTCCTTAACACAGGCCTAATTGTGCTGGAGGGATCGCTGGCATTTTTAATAGTGAAGTCACAGGATTTGTGCTTTTGATCTGAACTAAACATTTATTGACAACACCACTCTGTGACTGCCAAATATATGAAAGTATAATCGTGTGATCCCAGCTTAATACGAAGAGTAGTTGTTTTTCCTTTCGGTCGCTCCTATAGAACAATAACAAAAATGCAATGCCACAATAACAAAAATGCAATGCCACTTTATTTTACTAGAAAAATAATTGTAATTTATTATTTCTCTCTCATACCTTAGTCATGTTTTTATTGAAACTGCTTGTGGTTTCACAAATGTCGGAAAATTCTAAACATCAAAGTTATGAAATAATAATTCCCTTTTGATACAATATCATTTATTAAACCCTCTTTGAATTTTAAACCGGTTTTAAATAAGAAATCAATTTAATTTGGTTTTTAATCCGTCGACCACATAAAAGAATTTATATATGTATGATTTGATTCACTTCAGCTTTCAAGAGGTTTTTCCTAATAGCGCCCGCTCTTCGGCCATCAATTACGAACCCCCATACTGAAAAAGCACTTTAAACTGCGTATTCTGTGACTCCCCGGCATAACCGAAAAACTCACGATTTAGAAAATACAGAGGTTGCGCCTTCCGCAAACCGCTATTCACTCTCAGCAAATTTGACAGAATCAGCTGTTTATGCTACGTCATAGAACGCGGTTTGTTTTGTTTGTATGTTTGTAAGCATACAATTGTTTGTGCTTAAATTCAATGTTTAAAAGCAATTTTATTTAAAATAAAGTTATTAAACATGAAGTGCGCAGTGTTAAGTGTTAAATCACAGAGTCTATCAATGATACGGGGCTATAAAACTTGATAAAAACGATGTGAAAGGTGTAGCTGCGCACTTGGTTGCAAGTTAAGCTTCTTGTGTTTCCTAATGTTACTCTACAGTGTTTTTTTGAAGATCTCCAATTAAAGACAGAGCATAAATGAAGTTATTTAAATATATATATGTATGTTGCATAAAGTGCCGAAATTGGTAAAAACTTAAAAATTTACAAATCCTAGCAGAACCTAACCTCACATTTTTGTTTGCGATTCCTTACGATTCTCAGTAAAACCATGTTCGTGACGTTGCACGCATTTTGCTTCACATCATTTTTCGTCGGGAAGGCGCAATCTGGTATTCTATCGTTCTTGGGAAAAACTCACTCACAGCTGCTTTCGAGAAAACGCGTCCTAAAGTTTTGGAGCTGTATGAACAATGCAGTTATTCGGTTTGGAAATGTCGAGAATTCAGCCACAATATTAAATAAAAGAGTACTTATTTTCATTCTTTTGAATGATTAACACCCACAGATGTAAAATTTTGCATTAACTCGATTTTGCAAAAAAAGTAAATTTTTCGGTTATGCTGGAAATTCACAGATATATGTACATACATTTATGTATATTAATTAAACGTTTAAAAACCGCGTAAAAATATCCACATTTGAGTTCTAATTTGTTTATTCGTTCATATTGCGTTAAATCCTCTGTTTTACAGGATCTTAACAACAAATCATATTGAGATCACTTATCACTTATATTATATTAAATAACGAATAAATCCATAATTCCGTACTAAAAATAATCTGTTAATAAGCGCTGAGGTTTCTCTTTCCCGTCAGCACTCCACATGATTTGTAAAAACTCGATAAAAAGCCCCTGCAAAACGGGTTAAAAAGGAAAAATCAGAATAAATCGCGAACCGGGTTAAAAAAGTAAAACCGTGTTAAAAAAACAACGGAGGATTGCAGAAATATCAGTGTTCAAAAAACAACCGTTAAAAAGAACAGCATTAAAAGATGCCAATTTTCGAACGTACTGTACTTAGCCGCTCAGTTTGGGAGGCCATGGTGGTTGATGTCTTTACTAAAAAAAAAGTTTTGGTAGCTTACAAATACGCGCATACTCATCCAAAGGCATGTATGTAAATAAGTGTACTTCCGGCAGAGAACACATCTGGTAAATATTTAAATATTTAATGAAAATATTTAGATTTTTTTTATTATTTCAACCCTGCAAGCCAATTCTAAGCAGTTTCCCTAAAATTCAAAAAATTTACACATACATTCACAACTTTTACCCATTTCACCCACACATTTAGAAATTTGTTTTTCGAACTGTCGAAAAATTTCCAAGATAGCAACATATAAGACAATTTTCTATCAAAGTAGGCCATGATGTAATAATGAAAGGTGTTGTACGTTGGCAACTTCTCGCTCTAAATCAGCCATCTTGAACACCCTGATAAACTTGTTGATCCTTTGCAGAATTTGGTTACCAGTTTAAAAAAAAAATGTTGAATTGTAGCAGAAAATTTAATTTTTCTTGTGAAACTCTAATATGTATTATCGATTGTTTTGACATTTTGCATATTTTTTCTCATTTGTTGATAATAGGTTTTCTAAAAGCGAGAATTTGAATAAGTTTTTATAAAAATTGTCAAGTATTTGTAAAATAAAGCATTATTTGTTAAATTATTAAGTGGAATAAAGCTCTGGGGTTCATTTCGGAAGACAGGAAAAACATTTTTTTTAGCATTTCCAATACAATATTTTATTGGACAAAAAAAAGAAAAAAAAAAAAGTATCAAAAATAGTTAATATTTCTCTATGAGCTCTGAAGATATCCGCTATTTCGTTCGATAATCTGCTTACATTTAAATGATTGAGGCTGCTCTATAAAACCATCGTCATAGAAGAACTCGAATTTCTCAAAAGCCGCCTTCAACCGACTCGATCGTCTCGTCAACGTCAATTTTTCGTTTTCTCCGCTCGTCTTTGGAACAAGCTAATTTTATATTCAATTTAACGTATGGATGTTGTATTCTAATAATTATACCATAATACTCCATGGACCTGTATACTCGTATTTATACTTTTTCAGTTATCAATTAGTTTTTCTTTCCTTAAAATCCCGCCTTCAGTGCTTTTATGATCATAACCATTGAGGATTACCTTCGGTTTCTTCATGATCTAATGATTGGAACTAAACTATAATAATGTGGGAAAACCCGTGCGGTTTTACTTTTCCAAAAAAACGTTAATCGCTGGACAAACATTTTGTCTTTTTTAATTTTGGCATCCAAAAACACTAAAAATTCGTACGTAAATACAAATTATGTTATACATTTTTTTTTTGTCAGTTTTCATATAAAATTCATAATATTCCAATCATTGTGGTTAAATTTTATGTAAATATCTTCACTCATTTGTACTTTTTCCTAAAAACGGCCTTCTTTTATTCCCGTTTCTCTAATACTTCCAAAATACAACATTAGGCTAAGGGCGTTCAATCAGGCCCTGTCACAACGTACAACACCTTTCATTATTCCATCATAAAAGTAGGCTACGAATAAATCGGCATTTCAGCAAAAATTTGATTTCAAAAATTTATTTCAAAATTTTTGATTGTGCTTATGCATGAACACACAACACTGCAAATAAAAGGCGCTGATTTTTCTTATTCAATAGTGAATTGAATTTTTAAGTTGGCGTAAGTATGACTTAATCATGCAAACCAGGCCTTCCCATCTTCTTTAGTGTTAAGGACGATTTCTATTTGCAGTGTTGCAGCAGTGATTGATGCTCGATCAACCCCATTCTTTTATAGATTTGATTATTATTTTTAATTTAATAGTTCAAGTTATTGTTTTTATTCCACAGTTATAAGATTGTAGATTAGATTAGATTAAAATGAGGAGTTTGTTTTTTAGTGCTGAGGACTTTTGTGATGACAAAAATTACTATTTTGACTATGAGTGCTGATGAGTTTGTGATGACAACAATGAGTAGTTTGGTTGCCAGCGCTAATTAAATTATGAGCATAAAAATGATTAGTTGCCTTGTCTGTTAGAGCAAATTAGATATATTCTTCACCTACATATATGAAATTTTTTTAGGTAGGAAAGAGATATAAAATCACACCGACAAAGGGAAACTACTCAGTTTTTTCCCACGCCCTGAATAAAAATTCAGTTACACAAGCTGTTGTACGTAGCTTGGTTTTACGCTTCCATAGACCCAGCGGCGGATACTGGGGGTTTTAAGCCAAGTGCGTGATTGCAGGACAAGGTAAATCCGAGACCTGCAATCGCACGAGGCTTATGAACATGTGAAGGAATTGTGTACTTTAATGTTACTTTAATGCACTTTATTTATTATTTCATGTTTTGTCCTTTGTTACGCAAGTGAACCATTCTCTCAGTGTGCTTGGCAGTTAAACTTGCAAACATCTTGCTGGAGAAAGCTTAACCTCGATTTCAAAGTCCAAGCAGCTGCAAGGAAAAGCTATATCAGCTATACTTGTCAAATATACATGTACAAGGTGGCGCAAAAGTAATCCTCCTATCAGAAAATGCTATAAATTTTGCGATTGGGCCCTAATGTCAGTTCTGTTTTGACATTTGTGTAGTAAACACATGCGAAATACACGTTAATAAACAATGTTACGCTACACTGCTCCAGGACACAAATGTCAAAACAGAACTGACATTAGGGGCCAATCGCAAAATTTATAGCATTTTCTGATAGGAGGATTACTTTTGCGCCACCTTGTACATACCTTTTAAAAATATACTGCAAACCCAAATCAATTACAGTTGAACGAGATTACAAAATATGAATAATGTCGTCTCTAGCAATTTTCATTCATTAAATATTTTTACTTTTTTTAACTACTTTTTTATTTATTTTACATGGATTTGTTTGGTTTTTTTTTTATGTTATTGTCATTATATGCCATATAGCATAGTCGCTTTTCAATCCCTGTTTTTAATTAAAACACTTATGGATACATTTATTTAAAATTTTTGTATTTTTTTCTAAAGCTCTTTGTATAATTTTATAGAAAAAATAACTTGATTAGTGTACACAGTAAATTGTTAGCGTTCAAATAGCGAGCGTCCCCCTCGAGATTTATATTTTATATAAAAGAGCACTTCAAACATTTGTACGTTTTATTACAAAAATTAGGTTGTTTGCTAAAATTGTGTAAATAATTTGATCAATATTTCTAAAAAATATTTAAAAATAAATAAAAATGTCTCTTAAAACTCAAATTTGTATTTTATTTATTTTTTATTTTAGGTGCATTCTATGCAATATGGCATGATGCAAAGGAAATAAATTTTTTTTCGATTTTTCATACGTAGACCTTTATTGTAAGAATATGTAAAATAATCGTTTTTAATGTCAAAAACAAAAACAGAAGTTTCGAATATGCATTATGTTTTTAAAAACAGTTTTCCTGATTTTTTTAGGTCACTATTTTCGCAGCGTTTTAGAAGATTTTCTATAAATTTTGGACACTACTATCTGCGCTTATGCAATTTGTAAGACGTAGTTTGCGAATTTTACTATTAATTGCACTAAAATCGCAATCAAGAACTTTATCTTCCAATAAACTATTTTCTAATGGCTCGTAATAAGGCGATTCGGTTTTGTCTTCTTTAACATAATTTCATGCGGTCAGGCTTCCGTATTTTAGGGCTGTTAATATATTTACAGGGAATATATTAGATACTTTATGCCTTATTCATTGTCGTCCCTGTCTTCTCAGGTTTTGTGGCTTTCGGAGTTCAATAATGAATGTTCGATCAAATAAGCAGGGGCTATATGACAGCTTACTCATTCGAACATTACTACTGGTAAATAAAATATCCGGTCATTAAAACTTAACATATTTTAAAGTAATTTTACAATAAACGAATGCAAAAAATCGCAAGGAAGTTTTTTTACAACAAACAATAATTAAAAGAGGTCTCACCTCAAAATCGACTTGAACTCGATTATTTTACCGAATTTGATATTATTTATTAATGTTAATTAAGCTTAGTGTAATGTTGTCACAACATTTTTTAAATTTTTTAAGTTTAATTTCCTTATGCTCGCAAATGCATGCTTCAACCTACAACCATTTCAACAAACAAGCGTCTTAAATGGTTGAAATATATAGAATAAACAAAACACATACTTTTGATACTTACAACAATACAATGAACGCGTTGCTAGTGCACACATTTTAGGCAGGATAAGTGCGAGAGTGCAGCTTCATCCAACACACATTTACGAATAAAATTTGATGAATACAATTTACTTCTTTAATTTGCCCACAGGGGTTTCAACCTCTAAAACCCGCCCCCCGTGCACACGGGCCTGTGCCAAATACCTAATGAAACACGTACTTTTGTGATGTGAAAAATTCTGTATTTACTTGAGACTTTTCCCAGCTATGCCACTAAGAGTTTTTGGTTTTAAAATTTTTTCTCAAAATTTTTAATAAAGTAACGCTGTTTGTCGTACAGGAACATATTTGTTTTTATGTGTCCTTCACTAATAAAAATTATAAAAGTTTAAAATTTAATTTTTTTTTACTCGTACATTTTCGCTCAAGCATAATACTCAAGAATAAGACTGTAAATATTGAAAATAAAAGAGTACAATCGTCTATTCACGTACTAGTCTCACTTTGAGATGCGATTTTATATTTCTTTTATTTTTTTTACATTTACATATTCTGACAAAATACATAACCGTTCTTATCACTTATTTCATACATTCATACAATGCCAGAGATAATCTCAAATCAAAATCACGCTGGTATAATTTTGTCACTTTTATTTAGCAGCTCTTAAATGCTCTTCCAATGTGGCCAAGTTTTGATTTCATCATACAATTTTTGTCCCGGACAAGCTGTGGCCTTAGTTTGTCTGTGACCCAACAGCGTGTAGTCGTCCTTCAGATAGCCCTGTTGCACTGCATGCGCCATCAGATCCTTGGCATTTTGCAGCATTGTTTGTGATGGACTAGTATCTGAAAGTGAAAAAAAAAAAACATTAAAGCTTACTAAATATGTACATACACATTTTTCACCAAAAATTCGCGTGCAACTCACTTTCAAAATTGCCAATAAATACAATGCCAATGCTGTTGCGATTATAGTTCGGCGCATGCGAGCCTTGCAAACCGAAACCACGTCCCTCATAGATGTTGCCATCGCCGGCAATTATGAAATTATAACCAATATCACTGAATTTACGACGTCCTTTGTGATCGCTTTGTATATTCTTGATTAGACGTTGGCAATCGGCTGGCGTGCTGCAGCCATTCGGATTGTCCGAGTGATGGATGATTGCGTAGTTGACCTTGCCGCTGATGCGCGCTGGAGAGCGTGCTGAAGCTGCATTCCAAGAGCTGCGCGGTTGAATTGTGATCGCGAAGCAGGTGGGCAACAGAACGAGCACTGTGAAGTGTTGGAGCATTATTTTAGAAATAGATATTAAATAAATATGTAATATTTCAAGTAAAAATGTTGCATACCAATTGTTTTAACAATAACACTCAATTGTGTACGTGCCATTTTTTCCAGTTGTATCGATTTTACTATATATATAATTTATTTAAATAATAATGTTGCGCTCTGTTAATAATTTATTTCTCGCGCTTGTGTATGCCACTTTCCTCTTGAGTCAAAAATAATTGTATGATCTGCCGATCGTAAGTTCCGCTACTTAAATAACAAATCAATTCAAGCTTTCTTGCTTTCTTACTTTGGCATCGCTGATAAGTCAGTGTGTTATCAGTCATTTAAGTATTTACAAAATAAAAATGCGAAGGGGAAGAACCACAGCTGCTTCCACTTGATTTTTTTTTTTCTAATAAAGCAAAAAACCGCAAATTTATTAAATTGAAATCCATCATTCATATACCACATTTCATATTTATAACGCCACCAAATATCTAAATTTTCTGTTCATTTATTAAATTTGTATTATTTTTCAATTTAAGTATAGAAAATTCTCTAACAAAACCCTTCAAACACACAAGCTTAAAACAATGCACAGAATACATAGTAATTAAACAAACATATTTTAAAATGCATTTAAAAAAATTTGGATTTTCTTTAGTAGTATAGAGTGCAAGTTTCAAGAAGCTATCGATTAACCCTGATTTTTGATAATTTGTTTACTAACGCAGTACCGCAATTTCTTAAATATAACGTATACCAATGTAATTTAAAAACTTTAATAAATGTGCATGCATACTTAGAAAATTCTAAATAATTTCTGAAAACAATGTTCACATATGGACTGTTCCATAGAATTATGACATGGTTCGAGAATTTTATGTTGAGTTATTTATAATTTTTGGTTGAAATAGTGTATTGGCAAAATATGGCATCATCTTAAAAATATGTGTGCGTCCACGTGAAAAGGGCCCACTTTGTCGCATCTAATTTCCGAGATATATAGATTTTTCGATACATGGATTGAATTTCGTAATTTTTTATTACAGCTTATTATAAAACTATATACACTTACGCGTCAAATGACACCAAATTTAGCTTCCTAGGTATAATAGAAGTAATTAATTTTATTTCTTGAAAAAAAAAAGAAAAGGGCCCACTTTGTCGCATTGGAGAAATATTAAGCATTTCCGTGTTCTATGAACTTTTTTTTAAAGAAAAGAAAAAAAAAGAAAAAGACCACGTTGTGGATTCTGTGATAAAACGGACCCCGAAATTCAGTACGCAAGCGCGATGAGATGTGATAATATCTGTGGATTGATTACTGTCAATGACTGTAATGAATAAATTACTGCTAATTTGTTGTCTTTGTTCCATCTTTAATTATAATAAAATATTCATTGTTGAGTCCATTTCAATTCTTTTACTTCCCCATCTTCCTGATACATTGGTCAAACGTTAACTCATTCATAATTTTTTGTGATCATCGGTTGAATTAGTTGAAAATGCAAATATTTAGAAAAGGGCACACTTTGTCGAGTTGATGTTAATTAGTTGCTTCACATACATATAATAATGATTGAAAAATTATCTAATATTATTTTTTCTCATGCTGACTATGTTCCTGTTCGATTCAAACGAACACCCATTTAACGTCCTAGTAGAAATTAAAAAAAAATCGAACTACCAAAATCAAATTGATTTTTCTCAATTATTAATTTTTCGGATATTCACCTTCAAAGTTATATATTTCCCTCAATTCTTCAGTTAGGATGATCTAATTTGTCTCAAAATGTTCGGAAATCAACCAGGAAGACGCCTATATGCATAACTCCACACATATGGAATCAGCGAACTTGACATCACCAAACTAATTGGCATGGATCCAAAGTAATGTTCGTTCAAGAACAAAACCACACTATGTTTCTGTTGCGTACCTGTTTTAAAGTAACGCCATTTTTTCTGTCACTATCAGATGACTAAAGTCATTTCAGTTATCACTTTTGTATGCTTCCATAATAAGTTTAATAAGTTCTTAATATTAAAAAGCTAAAAAAGGTTTTGATTTTTTTTTTATTAATATTTTTAAAAAATATCTCCATTTGTTGCTCGAACTAATTATAAACTGGTTTTTTTCTCTTTCATATAGGTAAGTACATACATAAATAGCATGGAATTAATTTTGGTTTGAATACATCTTATTAATTTTTAAGCAAATTTGTTTTTTTTTTTGTAACGCGATTTACCGGTAACTTGCGTTTTCACCAAAATCCCTAAAACAAAGTTTTCTTATCTTGAGGTTTACTAATATTTTGACAATTCTCAAGGTTTTCATCTCAATGCTACTCGCAGTAGCTTAAAAGATGAGAAGATGAAGAGAGAGATTAAAGGAATAAGGCGAATATATAAAAAGAACCAAAGGGAAGCGTGTCGGAAGAGTAGAGCTAAATGAAGACATTTATTGAACAACTAACTAAATTTTATCAAAAAAGTATCATTGAAACAGAAAAAATGAAGAAGTTAAAAAACGAGTTGAAAATTTTAAACTAAAGAAAAAGCTATCTTTAACCAATCCTCCACAAATTTTAGCTGATCTTTCGTTTTTAAATATATGCTGTCACTCGGAAAAGCAGCTTCGCGTACTTGTAGAGCGCTACCAAATTGTCCATTAAACTAAAAGAGAAATTCTTGAAAAACTTCTATCAGAATGTACTAGCTTTGATCAGGTTTCCAGCTTCCCAACGCACATGAGTTGGGTTTGAGTGCTGACGTCGAACAAAGAATACAATATCTTTATCTGCGTGATGACATTAGCAGGCAAGCTCCAGGCCTTAAAGACTTTGTTATTATTAGAAGAAAAAATTTATATGGAACTATTTTGCGACATCTCATGGCAAAGGTCCTGTCGATGGAATAGGCGGAGCTTTAAAAAGATTTGTTCGGAATCGAGTATTAAAAAGAGAAGTCACTGTATTCTACTCTGAACAATTTGCTGAGGCAGCCAAAAGTTCTTCAATTAAAGTGGTCAATATTCCAACAGACGAAACTAAAGAGGCTATGATAAAAATGCATCTTGAAGATATATACCGGTATATCTAAAATTCAAGCAATTCGTTGGTATAACGGTCATTTGCAAATGGCTAAAACATCTACAGGCTTGAGTGAAAGCCAAATTATAACGAATACGATAGCTACTATACGAAATAAATCTTTTGTTTAAAGCTGCACTTTTTATTTTATAACCATTTACACATTTACATGATTCAGAAGTAACGCGAGTTACTAATTCTATGTAACGCCAGTTACCACACATAACATGAAGTAGCCTTAATTTTAATCACATCCTTCCTTTATCTTTACGATTGGATTGGAAATGGATTTATGTATTTAGTTTCACAAATTTTTTATAATCACAAAATATACGCAAACTTCTTTGTCCGAAATATGTAACGCGAGTTACCATAGCCCTTTAACAATATTTTAAAGAGGTATTTATTTGGATTAAAAAAATTCAAATGGGTTTAGTAAAGTATAAAATATTTTTTAAATATAAACCCTTTTTGTATCTTTATGCGTTGAATTCGTAATAAAATTTGAGTTAAACCTTGAAAAATTATATCTTTTTGTAACGCGACTTATCATGGAATCGCTCAAATACTCGTAGTTATAAGTTTGGGATAATATGGGTTTGTTAGCGACTTAATTTGTATTTATGTAAATAAAAAAAAATTTAATTAATTTAATTGGTGTGATTTGGTGGCGTTATAAATATTGACGGGGTATATGTTCGTATGCACATACATACATACATACATACTAGTATTTAGGTAGCTTCTTTACCACGCTCTTATTGAAAAAATTTTATTTATTATTTGCAGAGGGGAACTACTATAAATTTCTCCCACATTCGCAGCTCTCATTGAGCGTTGAACGCGTGTTACTTTGGCTAACCCAATGGGAGTGAGAAATGTAAATAAAAAAGTATATACATACATACATACATACATATGTATGTATGCAAATGCACGAAACAATTTGCGAGTATCATCTTAAAACAGGTATTTTAGTGATTCACGTTCTCGCACATTGTACAATGACAATGATTGTACAGCCAAATAATCAGAATTAAATTTATTCAAAACATTTAACAATGATGAGAAGGTAGTTGTATTTATTGACTTGAGTTGTTCTTGTGAGCCATCTGACTTTTAATAAAATTATGAAAGCTTCCCAAATTCATTGTACATAAGTATGTACTTACATGTTTGACTAATTTTATTTTATTTTTATAAAGGTAAACAAAGATATGTACAGGAAGTTTATTGAAAATATTAAATATAAATTAAAAAGAGAAAACATATTTTTTAAATTCTGAGTGTGTCTCTTATTACCTAATTTCCCTAGACATATACAGAACTTAAGTCACTTAAGAGCTGCCTGCTTAATGGAAAAATGTACAAACGATTACTCTAACCAAAACGTAAATTTATAACCTTAGATAAACGCTCAGTTAGTCAAGACTTAACTTAACTTAATTTAAGATTTGGCCAACTTGTTATAGGGAAAGCAGTGTATGCGATTAGTCAACACTAAACTTACCTTAAGAAATTTAAGAATCTGTTGATTGTACATAGGTTCTTAAGTTTCAGCCTTACGTAAATTGAAAGCAGCGAGAGTATCGCGTTTTCATATAATATTTTTGTATTCAATATGAAAAACATTGGGTATAAATTTATTTAATGTGGAATCTTTGGAAACCATTTGACATTAAATGAAAATATATAGATTGCAAAATTATTTTTAAGTACAAAAATCAACGATATCAGAGAAAATAAAACATCAATAATATATGAATGGATGACGAAGTCCTTATCACTCTTGTAGAAGCTCCTTTACGAGGTACAAACTAACTTGACGACTGCTTGAGTAAATAGCTTTATGCCCGGAATCAGTAAGCAGTATCAGTCTTTAATTGAGGCTTAAGTAAGAATTTTATACTTGTTGGAAAAGCAATAATCTCTAACTCATTTTGAGACTTGAGATGATACGAAGTTACTGAATTCGGGCATCAAGCTCTTATCAAATTAAATTAAGTTAAGCATACGTCCAGAGTAATTAAACTATAAGTTGAGAAAATACGTTACACACATGCAATGGATCTGGAGTAAAAATTTTATATAGTTGCTAATGAAGACTTTAGGTGAAACAATCTTGAAATTTGATGAAAGGTTGGCAGCAAGGCGAATTCATTCAAGGTTGTATACTAATGTCAGAGAAACTTAGAACAAAAAAAAATAAACAAATGGTCGGAATTCCAAGATTGGCACAAATGCAAACGTACTAAGGATTTTAGGGGAACATTTCAAATGAATGTCTTTGTAATATTATGCAAACGCATGGAATTTCCTATCACGAATGTAAATAGAAATGGAAAATGTAAACAAAATTGTGATTTTAACATTTTCACCGCGCAAGGCGAAGGTAGAACAAGCAATCAGCTGATGGGAATATACCACCGTCTATAAATTCGCCTTGGTTGTCAGTGAAAAAAAAAATTCAAAACTTTTTTTTTATTGCGATTGCAATGAGAACAAACGAACAACTCCAGGAAATATACATATTTGCCTATAAATTTGAATTTCTAAAGTAGCTTGAAATAGAAATAAAAAACGAGGTCTTCTTTTATGCGCTTGTTAAATCTGTTCACAAACGTAATACCGCTTAATGCTTCTCTTTCTTTTTTTACCCACTTTATAAAAATTGGCTCAGAATTACTAAAGTTATACGGGTTTGAATGTTACACAGAAGCCACTGGCAAGCAATATTTTCAATTCACTATAACTTTTACAAATATGAACCAAAAACCTTTTTTAGTATTCACATTTCGAAATGCCAATTCACGTTAATAGCAGTTATAGCGTATTTTTGTCTGTAAAGTGATTTCGACAATTTTGTATCATATAGAAAAGTTTTGCGAAAGTAACTAAGGAACGTCTCGTCCTAAGCATCTGAAAGATTACATTGTTTTTCAGACAAAATCATTAATTTTGATTAATAATTGTTATTACTGCTACTTAAGTATATAGGTTAATAGTTTCACCGTAGACAATACATATAAGTGATGCTCTTTTATCTCGTATCACATTTGCCAGAATTGGTAAGGATTTAAAGAAGTTATAGATATTTTAAAACAGCGCTCAAACCTAATGTTGGTGAATGAAAAACGAGGTATTCTTTTAGGCGCCTATTGTCCAGTCATCTTAGTCAAACTTAGGTGAGTATCCCAAAAAGTGTAATAGCCAGCTTAAAACTCGTATAAACTTGCATCATGACATCTTAAAACTTATCTCAAATTTCACACATGAAATCATAGTCGCAACTTTAAAAGTCAGAGGTCAAAGGTCACAAAAATCGATTTTTTGTAAATATCTCGTTTCCTATGGGTTAATTAAATTCTCTACAACCTATGTGTGTTTAAAACAATTTTTCAAAAGAAATTACTTTTTAATTAATTTTTTTCTATAGAAAAATATCATTCGATATATTTATTATTGTCAACATTGAAAAAAAAAAAATGAATAATATTTACACAAACAAGTTCTAATTTAAATATTTGTCTTCCTCTTCGTCTTCATCGTCGTCGTCGTCTCGCTGCTGTATAATTCCAAGTTCATACTCTTCATTCTCGTCTTCACAGACATTTCACTGCAATTGTTCCGTAATATCTGGGTCAAAGGTTCCATCTTCGTTTACATCGGCCTGATATGGTACAACATTGAAACAAGCTTGGCCATTACACTTGGCCACAAGCTGAAGAGCACTGTAATCCCGAATTTATGCATTCACATCTTGAGCCGCAACCACTCTTGCAGATACAAATTATCGTGTTGAGCAATTCATTTGGAGCAGGTGGTAAAATTGTAGTCACGGGTTCCAGGATTTTGTTACTCACAAATTTTTTTTGTCCACCCCCAATCCTAGAGTTCCAAATCATGCCCTAACTAAGTTTGAACTTGGAAAGAGATACGATTGCAATGTTGGTGAGCAGCTGCACTTGTTGGTGGAATTTTCGATAACTGCACAGGTTTATTAAGTTTAGTTGACTTGACATATAGTGCATAACGGAGAGGATCGATACTGTCCACAGATTTTGGGGCATTATAAAGTGCTATAAAAGTTTGCTTTCAACTCTCAAATAATCTTTAATCCGGACAGTTTTCTTCTTCAAATGCTGCAGCAAGTTGGTCCAAATGAGGCAGTCTCTCAAATGTTCTTAAAAAGGTTTTTTTTTCTTTTTTAAATAGTGCAGAAGTCGTGTCGCAGCCACTTATTGCGTACAAAAACAAAATATGATTTTTAGAACGAGGATATTTATCGTAACTTTTGGAGGAGTATAATTCAGTTTTTACATTTGCTTTTCCAACTTTTTTAAAGAAAATTTTTTGATAAAATATCCAATAATCTTTTAAATCCATACCTTCTGTAAAGAAATACAGAAAGGCTTAATAGTAACTGTGATGATAAAGAACGTTCCTGTATGGCTGCCATTATTGCATGGCTTATTGCAGTACATTTTGTTTTTATATAATCTTTTTTTTCCATTCCAGCTTTTGACGATTACTTCTTCTAAGAAATGCAATAAAGTTTTTGGAATTTCTTGATTAATATCATCCAACATTTTACTGGGGTTGGATAAGATTTTGTTTCAACTATGGAAAAACGGATATCTTCTCTAATAATAGATGCTGCAGCTTCTACAATTCTTAGCCTTTCTGTGTTGGGATCTAATTATTTACTTTCGTACCAAGCTTTAGAAAGTATATTGTCGTGTGTATCACGAAAAGAAATGATCGTAAAAGCTACTAATTTTTTCGCGATGATTATATCAGTTAAGTACTTCTGTTGTAGTCTCGGAATGATAGTTTTATCATCTGGCTCTTTTAGCGTAAATTGTGCATCGTTATTATTCTCGATGTAATTCAAAATTTCAAACATAGATTCTGTAATTTGATCATTTTAAGGAGATTTTGGATGAGGTGATGATGATGCTGTTTTATTTAAGAACTTGTAAAGCAAAGATTATGGTATTTTCCTTGAGCAGCAATCAAGTCATGCTCAAAAATTGTGCGACTTTTCACGGATTCTTCGACATCGGTCACCTCGTTCATCTGCTCTTTTAATAATGGTGTTTTAAAACTCAAGAATACTAACTTTTTTAATCCTGCGTCTGTTTTTTCTGTTTTCTTTTTTTTCTGATTTCTCATCAGCAGCTTCACCACAAATCATGCATTGCTTCTTAAAATCAAATACTTTTATCAGTTCATTTTTTACGGGGCACAGATGGAGAATCTGTAGTTGCTTCTTCTACTCGCTGTTTTGCTGTTTGAATACAGTGTTTTGCTAGTATAAACATTTTGGCACTTTTCATGTACTTTCACAGAGGTTAAGGATTTCAAATGATCAATGTTACCGTCGTTTCGTGCGATATTTGAAGCTCTCAAAGTTTTCATGCCACGCACTACTTCAACTAATTAACATTCAGAACCTGATTTATTACATATACATAAAACATAACTTTTAATATTGTACGTCCGTAGTTACCAAGATACGATTCGAAACTCAATCTCAGAAACGGTTCGACATATGAAAAATTGTTTTGAATATTAGTTGTAGAGAATTTAATTTTAGGAAGGTCTGCTAAAGGGGATAATATTTTATCCCTTTTCGCGCAAAGGTAGTTGAAAAGTAGGTAACTAGTAGCGAAATGCGGTTTGTACATAGAATGAAACATATTTGCAGAAATTTGATATTTCAATTTAATATAATATAACCGAATATTCAACCACACATGTATGTATATACATATGTACATAGCACCTTAATACAACACCTTTAAACAAAAAACGCAAGTGTGATTTAGAAGCAAATATTTTTTACACATTTTGTTAACAAAAACAATGTGATTTCAACCTTTTTAAAATTTTTACATGCAGAAAGAAGAACTATCACATTTGATAATACATTTTTCTTTAATTCAATATCAATTTTAGCAACCAAAATAAGAGGTATCTATTAAAAGCCCAGTAACCAGGATTGTATACATATTTCATTACAATTTCAAACTTTTTTAAAAATATAATTACCATTTTTGTAGATCATAAAATTGTAAGATTCAAGTCACTAAAAATGTAACATTAGTTGCAGGAAAAAAAAATTTTTTATATGGAAAACACCAAACAATACCTTCGTCAAAAAATTAACGGAATTTTTATTGATATTTGTACATCTGTTAGAAATCAAGAAAAGACGTTAGTCAAAACTGGTCAAAATACTAATAAATGTTCTTCTATTCGATATTTTAACTGTATAATTTTATGGTTGTTAATATTTATAAAAATTATTATTTTTTTAATTTTATGTAAAATATATATAGTAAAAATTTAAAAACATAAAATTATTTTTTTTTTTGTAAAAAAAAAATCAAACAAAATGATCTGACCTGACCGGGAATCGAACCAACGACCAATCAATTTCATACATGCAAAGAAAACAAATGTCAATTCCTGTTGGATAAGCAATGCTACAGGGAAACATACGAGAATGCCGTCAATTCGTTTATTTTATGTAGGGCATGCTGAAATAATTTAAAAACTACAAAAAAAAGCAACAGTGTTGCCTGCCGGGCCATTCCACAAGAAAAGTACTAATTTCCACGTGTTTGATAAATTTTTTTTTTCTTAAATTAAAAGAGAGCAACACAGGCTACCTTAAGTCAGCGTGCAAGAGTGAGACAACTGCCTAATTATTAATGTGTAAAATTTGAGACAAGTTTTGGAATGTCATGATGCAAGTTTATACGAGTTTTTAGCTGGGTATCTCACTCTTCAGAGCGAACTGTCTATAATGATTGGACTATTATCAAATCTGTTCGCAAACGTAATATGGCTAAAAGCTTCTATTTCTATTTGTACGCACTTTATTACAATTGGCCCAGGATTACTGAAGTTATAATGGTTGGAATGCTACACAGAAGCCACTGACAAGCAATATTTTCAGTTTACTATCAGCCGTGTTCCCAGTTTTACATTCACAAATTTCAGTGTGGATTCGGTTTGAAATCACATGTTTGGTGCTCGCAATTTCACATTCACATAAATTTTTGTGAATTGAATCCAAATGCTTGGTTGTACATACATATGTGAAATGAAAAGTAAATGACAAAAAGTGTGTGAATGTCTAATTATTTTCTATTGGAATAATTTTTAGAATATTCTTTGATGTTTGTAGAAGCCATTTATGGCATTTCTGTATTAGTTATTCATTGAAATATGAGTATTTTTAAGTGTTTTGCTGATAACTCCTAAAAAAAGCATACATAGCTGAATCCGAAAGGGAAATTTCAACAACAGATGTTTGTAAATTGCCACAACGATAACCGATATTTGTGACAGGGTTGTCCTGATATGCGACGAAGTTTGTGAAATTGGGAGCACACTAATTCACTTTCACAAGAAATTTTTTAAATCACATTGTGGAATTGAAATGTGAAACTGGGAGCACGGCTGTATAACTTTTACAAATATGAACCGATTTCGAAAATATTGATACCAGGTGAAAGAGATTCACATTTCAATTTTATCTATAAGCATTTACATTTCGAAATGAACCTAAATTTATGCCAATTCACGTTAATGGCAGTTATAGCGTATTTTTGTCTGTAAAGTGAGGTCTACTTTTAGGCGCTGAACATATAAGAGTTCACTGTAGGAAGTAGCCCCATGCGATGCGCTTTCCATTGATTACCATAAACTTGAAATTGGCCTGGGAATGGCAAAATTATTATGATTTTTATGTCGAACGAAACCTCCGCAACTGATTCTGGTCAGCTGGTAGGAAATAAAAATAAAAATTTAGCGCTCTGGAAACGCAGCATACAGAAAATTACGTGGGTGGCGGAAAATTCGTCTTTCAACCAAAATCATTTCATATTTAATTTTAACTGCAAATTTCTGTGCTAGTGGCAGCCTTTGTGCAAGACGCTATAATCACCAAAAGCGTTAACCCTTTCGACCCGGATGGTGCATCTGTGTACCGCTTGAAGTTTAAACATCTGTAAGTTTTAAATCAATATTTCTGGGTTGTGATGTGTAGGTTTATCATATTTCATGGTTTTCTGTATGCATTCCAAAAAGTTCCGTTATGTTTTTCCCCTGTTTGTGTTTACAAATCTGTTTTTAGTGAGTTGGGACGCAGCCAAAGTGAAGCACGTGGGTAGTTTTTGCAAAGTTTTTATATGATATAGAGTGATAAAAGTTCTGAAAATATTAAAAATAAAACAGATTGAAGTTCTTATTACTTTCTACATACAATTGTACAAGGTAAGTAATATGTAAAAAAAAATGTTTTTTGTGCTTATTTTTGTATGTGGTACATACATATATGTACCGTTCGTCCGGTATGGTGGTATACATATGTACCAGTAGTCCATGTGATTCCACGTTTTGAAGAAAACTTCTTATTTCCCTAGCAAATGGATCCTGAAGATATTCGTAAACATTTGTTCAAGGGTCGTTCCACATTGAAGCAATATATGCCCTTACAAGCCTGTCAAACGTAGCATCAAAATGTGGCTTCGATGCGATGCTCTTACCGGCTACACATACGACTACAACATATACCATGGAAAAGAAATAGAACAACCTTCTGGAATGCTGGGAGAGCGAGTTGTGACCAAATTAGCCAGTTCAATCGCAGAAAAAGATGTCGTGTTATGCTTCGGTCGCTTTTTTACATCTGTGCATTTATTGGACAATATTTCTTTCCCAGCCGTTGACACCGTTATGGCAAACAGAAAAAATATGCTAAAATTTTCTGGTAACAAACTGACAAGAGGCGAATCGAAGTTCAAGTGCACCTCATCTGGACTTCTATGCGCAAAATGGCAAGACACCAAAGAAGTCTTGGTACTAAGTAATTGTCACGCAGCAACAGTTACGACTGTCACAAAAACTTTGAAACAGTCTCGTGTCATAGTCAAGTAAAATTTTATAGCGAGGTCATGGGAGGCGTCGACTTGGCTGATCAAATGTCTGGCCTTTACGAATACGATCGCAAATCGGATAAGTGGTGGAAGAAAACTTTTTACCGATTTCTAATGATGGCAGCCGTGAACGCTTGGATAATTTATAACGACCTCAACCGAAACAAGATGCCATTTAAGTCCTTTTTAGTTTCCTTAGCTGAGGCATTGATAAATCAATGATCAATGAAACCAGGTCGCACCCCACAAAATTCTAATCGCAAGGCACTTCATCTTCCTGTTGAAGAATCAACCCGACGTCGTTGTGCCCACTGCAGCGCTCAAAAAAAAAAAACAGACATGCACAAAAACAATCTACAAGGAGTGCCAAGTGCCACTTTGCAAAATGTGCTTTGCACCATTTTGTTTTACAATAAAATAAAAAATAAATAAAATATGATTTACTTTTTGCTATATTGCTTGTTTGACTGAACAGTATAGCTTGTTTTACTGGACGGTTGGTACGTATGTATGTGTCACACCAAACATCCCCAGTGGTACAATGGTTAACCACCCCCCGAGCCACCCTATTATTGTTTTTCAGATTCATTTATATATTACTTAAATATCGAAAAATTTAATTCAGCATTGTTATTCGAAAGCCAGGTCGAAAGGGTTAATTGCGCTATTAATAAAAAAGGTAATTTTAAGTTTTAATTAAATCAATTTAAATGTTTATTGTTTTATTTTACTTTCTTTTACCTTTTTTCGTATATTGTAATAGTACAAATCTTGGTCAATACTATCAATTAATATTTGCATGTACATATTTACGCATTTTTATGTATGTATGTTTATCCAATAGCCATTATTTAAAATTTATTTTAATGATGTATTCTTGTTGCTTAATTAACTCACTTGGCTGCTATTCTTTTTTGTGTGTGTTTTTTTTTTTAAGTTTCTTTTTGTTTACCACATTTGTATGGCTAATTACAATTAAACGTGTTTTTTTTACCCAAATTATAATTACATACATTTAATAAAAATAAAATAGATATGCGGAAAGATAGCTAATATAAACATTCTTGTTTTTTTTATTTAAATACAAAATCAGTTTGCGTGTCTGAAGAAACAAATACAAATACTCGTACATACACACACACATTTGTGGTTATAACCAAGTATATATATATGTGTGTGTGTGTGTGTGTGTGTGTGTGTGTGTGTGTGTGTGTGTGTTGAAGTCTAGTACAGTTAACGATATGTTAAGAGTGTGAAAAATATACATAGTTTGCTGATATAACAATAATAAAGTATTGATATAATGTTAAACATAATAAAATATTTGTAAGAGTGGAATTTTTGTAGCCGTCGCATTTAGCTGGCCGTTATCAAATACCATACGCATGTATGTACGTATGTACATATATATATATATGTATGTATGTATTTACTTGTGGTGGCCTTTTTAATTTTTTGGTAAGCCTTAATTCTACACTTCTCGCACTCGATACCTTTCTCAACGCATTTTCGCTACAATACAATTACAAATATGAATTTAAATCTTAATTTGTTTAAATTTCCTTTTAAAATGGCTTTATCGTCTTTTCGCCCTTTGTTTGTGTTCTCTTTTTTTTTGTTTTCAATTTAATACACATTTTGTAATATGTTTTTATGTTTTGTCATTATAATATTTTTTTTTTTTTACGTATTTGTGTTTTTATGCTAAATATAAGTAAATGTATGCTGAGTTTATAATAAAGGTGTTGGAAAAATAAATTTATACATAATTTTAATCTATGTAACATATACATATGTATGTCAAATTCAATCACAAAAACTTTGTCGTTTTTTTTGTCAAACTAAGATTTCACATTTTTACTGTTAAAAAAACGTTAATCTACGCATAGTGTGTCTAGCAATAGAAATTAATTTTAATACATACATATTCACATAACTAAACAATTGAAATCAAATTTGTTATTTATAAAATTTTCAAATGCAATGCATGCAAACGTATTACATACATGAATTCGAAACAGCTTAAATGTTAAAACAAAAAATTATTAAAAAGGATGATTGGAACGCGTTTTTTAGCTGCGCCACCTCTGTATGTACATAAATATTTTCGAAAATATCAAATACTAATTGCTTTAAAAAATTAATTGTAACATATAAAAAAAAGTTTTCTTTTATAAAAAACAAAAAATTGTGAAAATTGCAGCTTTTTTTTCTAAAGCGCATATATTTGTTAAATCAAAATTTTATTATTAACTATTGTGAATTGTTATATTTATTTATGGCTGTTATTGTACTTTAAAAACTATTACAATTTACTGAATATTTTACTGCGCAATTTAATTAAAGCTACAAAAGTGTATTTACTATAAATTTAATAGCGAATCAAGCAGAAATCATAAATATTTACATAATACCAATGTTTTTATTTTAAAATACAAGTCTTTGTATTTAATTTAGAAATTTCAGCGTTTATTTATTTACAGCAAAAGCAGCATAATGTGAGACTTTACAATAAAGAAAATAGAGTCGACCTTCGAAATTTTATTTTTTTTATTGCTTCATGAAGAAGTTTACATAGGCAAAGCAACACAACCTTTGACATTTTGCAAAATCAATTTATTCAAAATAATAAAAATATTTAAAATTGGTTTTGAAAGAAACTAATAAACTGCTCTGGAAAATAACAGTTTAAGTAGTTTAAATAAGTAATAAAATAACAATAAAACCATTTTAAAAGATGTTTTTTGAGTTTTTTAAACACAGCTCTGCTTAGGTTGTCAAAGCTTTTGACGCGAAATATGTTTTGGTTAATATGAAATCTTAGGACTCGTTTTATTACACAATATTTGAAAAATACATACAATACAAATAATACAGAAATTTGTTGTATATTATTAAAATTTTTTTTTTTAAATATATAAAAATTAACTGAATCTATTTGTATGCCAACAAACAGCTAACAGCAAAATATTTATTATTTTCACATTTGTTTTAAAATATTGACTAAATGCGTTTAACCAAATTTATACACATCAAAATTACGTAAAAATCAAATAAATAAAAAAATGTTAAAGTCGACTAAATTTTTCTTTTATTGTAAAGCTAGCGGTTAGTATTTATCTAAATCACTGTTTTTACATTATTTTTACGGCAAATCGCAATTTATTAAAATGTTAACACATTCGAATTTCTTTGCGATATTTTGATGTCAAATAATGGGAATCGTCTCAACCGAGAAAACCTTTTTTTATTTTGTTTATTAGTTTAGAAATTATTTTCTTTAGTAGAAAAAAATACAAACTTTCCATTGTCATGCCGAATACTCACACAGTTGGCGACAACTTGAGTGCATCGGTTTTACTCTATTAAAACATATTTTTTTTTTGCAAACTTCTGTTTCTAAACAATGACAGCGTTATTTGAGTTTAGAAGCAAACATTTCGATTTGGACTTAACTGCGTGTACATAAATACGTAATTAATTTTTTTTTTCGTTGCAAGAAAAGCAAAGCGCATTCGGTTTAGTGTATTTATACTAAAAAATGAATATAGCGATGAAATTATTTCCCTGCACTCGCTCAACAATTGTTAAAAAAAAATCGAAAGTTAAGGAATTGTCCAATTGGTAAAATATTTTTTAATTATATCTGATAAAATGACTGTACGTGCTGTGGTGCGTTATAAATTATAAACAACTGTATTACTTTATAAACAACTTTAGATGAAAATCTTTGAATATTAAAAAATTTACAAATTGAATAGAAAAGAAAATTATAAATTTCAAAATGGGCCAGCTGGTTTTGTAATTGCATGAGTGTGAACAGAGTTTGAAATCTGGACTTTTATAGTTTTAGTTATCATACAAAAAAAAAAAAAAAAAATTTCAGCATTATTTCAAGCAAATTTTTAACAAGTAAAAACTAAAATTCAAACACATGCATGAATTACTACAGATCACACAATCTGGCAACCTGGTATTTGTAATTAATTTGAGAGAAAAGAGTGAGTGACGTAGCGCTTTTGAAGTTTTTTTTTTTGTTTCGTTTACACTTCATTCTTTGTTTCCATATTCGTTGCGATTTCTTTGCAATTGGACGCGTGTGAAACATTTTCTAATGCAAGACCATTTCTCATAAACACGTTTTGATAATTTCCAATCAATTTTACTTAAAAAAAAATTTGGTTATAATTACATTTATACATTGCACTCAATCACAGCATTTTTTCAGTATTCTTGCTTTGTTCTCAATTTTTTTTTTACAATTTTGCTTCGATTGATAGCAAACAAACAAACATGGGGTGTCTAAAAGCGCTACGTGCCAAGGCACATTCAATAGGTAGCAGCAGCAAACTTTTTTTTTTGAACTTTTTTCATATTTTATTTAAATTTGAATTGTCAAATTTTGAATTTCCTTGTGATAAGAATGCTTTCAGTACAATTCAAGGTAGTTGATAAAATATTTTTGAAATTTTAGATTTTAAAAGCAAAAACAAAATATACAGAGCTCAAACATTTTTTTTTTTTAATTTTTCTACTGCTGCTACCTATTGAATGTGCCTTGCTACGTGCCTGCCTGAAAATTACTTTTTTCTCTCGCTTCATATTGCCAGATCTTTTCTATGTATGTATGTATGTATGTAATTGGTTCATGACTCAAACACAAATAAAAATATTAATTTGCAAACACAAATAACAAACAAAAACAGTTTCGAACAATTTATTTTGTTTATCTTCTATTTTAATTGGATTTTGTTCTTAGAATAAAAGTTTTAAATTATTTAAAAACGTCAGACAAATTAAGAGAATGTACAATATTTTTGATTAAAAACAAATTACTTTGATACATTTTATATTTTAATTGGATTTTGCATAAAATACTTCTAATCAAGGCTTTTCTTTTAACTCCAGAATATATTTATTTTTTATTTCACGACAGTACACTGTCATTGTTGCAATTGCTTACTCGATTTTTAAAAAAAAAAAAAAAAAACTTTACAAACTCATTTAAAAAACCAGATTTATTATTGTATCAATTACAATTCGTACTGTGTTCACAAAATATTTAAAAGTTACAAATTATATTAAAAGAAACAAACAGTTTCAACTTTTTCGTACGTCTACCAATTTGCGCGGAAAATTTAAACAAGCTTTACAAAAGATAAACAACAATAAGTACAACTTAAAACGCAATTAGGGGAAAGTGGAAAATTTCTTTAGAAACAATTTCTTAAACAAGTATCCAACGGAAAACTTTGCATTCAATTATGAATGCGTGATTGAATGAATGAGCGAGTGAGTGAGTGAGTGAGTGAGTGAGTGAGAGAGTCTGGTGTGGTATGAAGCGTTGTATGAATGCCGGAAGTCTGCTTTGTTTTTAAATAAATAATAAATAACAATATACGAGCGAGTAAAGTGTTAAAGTGTAAGTACGAGTACTTTAAATTTCCGATAGTGTGCGTTCGCGCGCTATTCCAGCTTTCGGGATAATGGGCAAAATTAATATGTGTGCTGGTTGTAATGCTTTGTCGTTGTTGTTGTTGCTGTTGCTGCTGCTGTTGATGATTGCTGGTACTTTCACGGTTGCTCTTGTTGTTGTTGTTGCTTTAGTTTTAATGCCGCTGCTTGTTGGTTTACATTCATCGTCCTCAACGAAACTTGTCCGCCATTTGCGTATTTTATGCAATAGTTGTTGTTGTTGTTGTTTCTGCTGTCTTGATTACTGTTGTTATTTGTTTTTGTGTTTGGAATGAATAGATATTTTTAACGCTTCGACTCTTTAACTCTTGCAAAGTATTTAATTTTATATGCCACAATTTGTTGCTCATCACACCGCAGCTCGCAATTGACACGCTGTTTTTGTTGCTGTTGTTGTTGTTATTGGTCGCGCAGTGTGATGAACAAGTAAGTTGTTAGATTACAACTATGTACTTATTTGCTCAGCGTTGTTTGTCATCCTTTTGAGCTGAGGATTTTGCTGTTGTTGTTGCTGCTGCATTTCGGACAGCTGCTTTTGTTTGTTGTTGTTGTTGTTGTTGTTGTTATTGAAACCACAAAGTACAGTGTCGTCACAAGTTGTTTGCTTTTTGTTTTTTCTTAAACTTATTCTTGTTTTTGTTTTTGTTATTGTTGTTTTTTTGCTGTTGCTAATACCGCTATGGCTGCTGCTGCTGCTCGTCGGCTGTCGTCAATTTAATTTATTGGCTTGTTCGCCTTCAATTTGTGTTTTATTAGTTTCCTTTGTTTTAATTTTATTGTTTTTTTTTTTGTTTTTGTTAAACTTCTTTGCTTTGTTGCTACTTTCTTTGTTGTTTTATGCTTTAACTTATTTTCAATGCTTATCAACGTTACGTTTTTATTTACTTTTATTGTAGAAATAGAAATTTATTTGCCATTTTTTGCAATTTGTCTTTATTTTCTCTTTTCTCTTTTCGCTTTCTTCTTTCATTTTTACTTCATTGTTTGCTCTGTTTCTTTTATCGTCCTTTCAACAATCTAATTCACATTTTTTTTTTTTTTGAATGCATGTGTATGTGTGTGTTTGTGGTTGCTTACAGTTTTTTTTGTTTTGCTTTGCCGCCTTTGAGCATTTATTTTTCAATTTTTTTTTTGATTCCATTTTTTCTTCTTGAAGTTTTGAAGTTTTTTTTGTGGATTTTTCTTTTGTTTTTCTTTTATTTTCACAAATTTCATTTTCTCGTTTTCATACCATCACGCTCAAACTTTTGCTGCTGCTGTTGTTGTAGTCGCTTTTGTTGTTCGAGCGCAAAATTATATTGGTTGCATTTGGAAAATGAGTTTTTCGCTGATGTTGCTGCTGATGTGGCTGCTGTTGCAAGTGTCGTTTGCTGCCCTTGCATTTGTCATGGCCGATGGAACCTGCGAACGCAAGCAGAAGCAAGCGAGTGGAGAAAGAAAATAGTTAAGTTAATATTTAATTGACGTACTCATGAAAAAAAAAGAAATTTTAAATATAAAACTTATGGCGAGTTTTAAAATTCTATTGCAGGAAAAAGTGTAAAAACTAAAATTGTTAACATTTGAGCGAAGTAATGGGGTAAGATTTTGCTGCGGTCTATACTAAAGAAGCTTTCAGGTCGTGACACTTTAAAGAGCTAGTTGCACGTGGCTGCCAAAGTTGGAAAGAAAACAAAATTTTTGCGTGTAAATAATTGTAACTCGATATTTCGTAATATATTGAAAATTTGTAATTAAAAATCTTGTTATATAAAAGTGAAACTACCTCTAAAAATATTTATATCATGCTACTGCCCATGATTCATTTATGAAAGGTTAGGTAAATAATGACATTCGAATTTTGACACTCCCTTATAAAGGGTTGATTTACGAAGTATGGAAAACGGGTAAGATTTTATTACCCTTTTTAAAAAGTAAACAATAAGTAGTAAAATGTTAGTGATTTTTTTAGTTAAAAATTTCAAAGACATTTCATTTAAATTAAGAAATACAATATTTACGCTTACAAAATTTAAATAATTATGTACTTCTTGGCAGATATTTTTTATTTTGAATTTTTAACTGGCAAATACATTTTCAATCTATTTGTCCCATGAACTAAACGATTTTATGGTATAAAGCAAATATAAGTTATTAAGTTATTTATTATTGGTATCAGGGTTATTCTTAATATTGTGATGAACCCCTGGACGGTGAAAGGACCAAAAATTTTATTCCGATAAATAGTAAGTGACCTTATGAAGTTAATAGAGTTGTAAGTAAACCACAATAATTCGAAATTTAAGAGAGATTATCTTTATATATTAAAAGAAAAATAAATCAATCTTCATAACTCAAGAATTTAGTTCATACAAATTCTTGTCACATAGTCCTTCTAAAAATTACAAAACTTTCCACATCACATCGAATTTATCTGCGTGCAAAAAGCATTCAATGAAAAAGCGCGTCATTTATACACATTTACATAAAATATTTACGAGACGGGGTCAACATTGTAATCAGAAAAAACGCTGTCATTAAAATCCGAATTTGAACTTACCGTTTACGCGTACAAAAGAAACAAAAAGTGTTGCCTCTTAGTTTTTGGTATTAAAAAGTTTTGAGGTTACTACTATTATTATTTTAAAGAAGCAACACGGTTTTGATGCTAAGGGAGCCTTTTGGCAGAAAGTGAGGGAGCTAGCTGCTTAGTTACCAAACCTTTAATAATTAAATCATGTTATATACGCATAGACTTTATTATTTTCCTATTTTTTCGACATATTTTCGTCATGTATGGCAGCACGGTATTTTCATTTCATTGCTGCACAAAGGAGAAAGTGAGGTTAAAATTGACAAAGTTCCGATTGGCGAATGCAAAATATTGCGGTGTTCGAGTTCATGCCATACGCAGCTTGGAGTTAACGATTTCGGATAATTTTTTACGTGAGGATATGATTTGTGGAGGAACAAGGGCAAATTTATTAGCCAAAGCTGTACCGTATTCACAACCGACGTATGTTTCTAGCCCGATTGTGCAGCATTTGACGAAAGCCTAAATCTTTTAACAAGCTCCGATTGCGGTCCAGGCGTTTGCTATTCAATTTTGATTATTATTTAGCAAATCATATTACTTGCATAGATATGTAATTACATACTAACGTGCATTCAGTGTTGTGCATATCAAAAACAACAGCATTCAAAATGTCATGGCCTGCCACGTATAAATATTTATTTATTTTTAAGAATTTTCAATTAAAATTCAGTACATTGCCTATCATAAACCATAAATATCAAAGTATTAAACTTTGTAGCAAACTAAAAAAAAGTTTAACACATTTGTATATAGATTTTCAACATTTTTCCCAGAAGTGTTAAAATTTGAGTAAGCAGTTTTATAGCCCATTAAATTTTAGTCTTACAATCTGAAAGTTTTAAGTAAATAGGTGTTAGGGTTGATTTATTAGAATTATTTTCGTCAAGGGTGTTGCGACTTTCTTCCATATAAATGTTGCCTTTTCGTTATATGGACGAAAGTCGCAAAACCCTTGACGAAAAAAATTCTAATAAATCTACGGTAGTTCCTAGCCACTTGAAACTTTCACATTATACAATTTTGGCGCTTACACTTTATAGCTCAGTGCTTGGCCGAGCTTCTCCTATCATTTGTGGTGGCGTCTTTATATTATATCACAAATGGAGGGACCTACAGTTTTGTTCCAACTCCGAACGGCAGATGTATTTAATGAGAAGCTTTTTCATGGCAGAAATACCTTCAAAGGTTTGCCATTGCCTGCCGAGGGGTGACCGCTATTAGAAATAACTTTTTCTATGATTAAGATTTTGCTTGCCCTGACTGAGATTTGAACCTCGAACTCATCGGCATATCGAGTTATAGCACGCACTGCTACCAACTCGACCACAGCGGCCACATACTTTCACATTGTTAGACTAAAATTTAGTGGGCTAGAAAACAGCCTACTCAAAAATATAAATCCACGGTACGGTTTTGCTTTGGAATTCTATCCATTCGTGTATTTTTGTTTTTATAACAATAGTCAAACTTTTTTCCTTACATGGGGAGTATAGCACCATGAATAAATTTGCCGTGGATTCAAATTTTAAAGGTTTGACAACCAGAGCATCGAAACCGTGTTGTAAAGTGAAAATTTCTTGATATCAAAAATTAATTGGCAACACTTTGCTTGTTCAAATCACGTTGTGGTTTCGATAACATTATTGCTGAATCTTTTCGTTAACAGCATTTTTTGTTCACATGTATAGGATAAACCACGTAAATATTTTATGTAGAAGAAGATTTGCTTTAATAAAATATCGAATTATTGTGGTTTTCTTACAAAATATGATACTATATATATTGGTAAATTATAGAACATCAAGTTCATAAAGTCCCTTACTGTTTATCAGAATACATTTTTAAGTTCTTTCACCGTCCAGGCGTAGGATTAAACCTAGTAAATACATACAAATGCATAAGTATATTTGTTGCGAACTATTTTTAAATTAATAAATTAAATATTTCAATATAATATTTACTAACCAATCGCTTATAACTATTTGCATTTTTTCATAAGATCTTTTAGTTCATCAGACAAAGCGATTATAAATAAAAATTAGGGAAACAAATTCAACCTCGTTTTGCATCATTCGTAAAGCAACCCTTGATAGGGGAGTGTTAAAATTCGAATGTCATTATTTACCAAAACTTTTATTATGAATTTTTTGCGCAAAAATTTAAAAACGGAAATTTCTTCATTTTTTACCAAATTCACATACTTGAATAATTGCGAATGCTTACTGAATTTTTTTTCTGAAATCGTTTCTAGAAAAAAAGGATAGAATTTGCTTGATACTCACGTTCACAGAGAATATTGAACCTTGCAAATTGGGTTTATCGGCTTATTTCAATACAGCGAAAATCAATTACCTTTGACAGACTTCAAAACAGGAGCAAAACTTGTAATTTCTTTGTAAGCTGCATTCTTTGATTTGAGTAGAATGCTAACCAACTCGCAGAAAGAAATGATTTAAAGTTTTCATTACTCATCATTATTATGATCTTAAGATTTATTTTTTTCTTAGTATTCGAGAATATGCTGAGAATTTTCACAATTTTATTTTACACAAGGAACGCTATAAATACATATCTATCGAAAAACATAGAGCCATGAACGGATCTGAAGTAAATTTCAGTTGCCTGTATTTTCTCCTGTTAGTAAATTGACCTGTGCATGTGTGTGCGTGTATGTGTATTTGTAAAACAAGCACTTTTGAAACACAAATTGAGTGCGCTCAGCTGAAAAATTGCTTGCAGCCCAACTCAACCGGAGAGAAAGCTTACTAGTAAATCGAAAAACTACACATATTTTGAGACCAAAATTAAATTATATTTTATAAAAAGTAAAAAGCTTAAAATATATGCACTGTAGTTAGCCAACGCACTGTGGGCTAGGCGACTTGGTTCGAAAGCAAGAACTCTTCGTCGGAAATCGGTAAAACGAAATTTACCATTTGAAACAATATCGAAGGTGAAAAGCTAAGCTTAAATTTGAATCACATTCATAAGTGCTCTTTGCTACTTATTCAATCATGTATGAATTGAATTCAACCGTTGATTTTCGGTTACTTTTACTTATGAGCAGAAACAAAACTAAACAATTAAGTTAATTTATTGCAATGTTGGAAAATAATTCAAAGTTTTTTTATAAATATTTCCATTTTGTTCTACTTTCGCAGAAAAACTCCTCGAGGCTCCAATTGCTTCAAATTTCTTTATAAGATCCCTAACTAAATAAAAATCGGCCCACTTTTGCCTGAATTTATATTTTTTTGTGATATATTCATTAAACCCTTAAAGGGTGACGCTTTGCTGCTTACATTTGAGGAAAAAACTTTTGTCGTATCGACGAAACCATTTTAGTATACGATTTTATGTATGAAAAAATTTCATAATTATGAATCACATCAAAAAAGAAAATGTTTAGGCTACTTTTAGTTGAAGGGTTTTTTTTTTAAATTTATTTTATTGCAATTTTCAGTTTTGTACATGGGAGAGGAAACTGAAAAAGAAGAATAAAACTGTTCGTCGAACCGACAACAATCAAAATTACCCGCTAAGGGTTAATTAAAAGTATTTGTCAAGATAAATATTTTGGTAAACATTTCTCGACTGGATCTCTGATCTCAATCCAAATTAAAACTTTCAGAAAAAATCGCGAGGTGTAAACACGTAGAACGAATTCTAAGATTTTTTTGAAAAATATATATTTTAAAATTTTTTATGCCCACTTACATAATATTTTTTTTTCAAAAATTCCTTTTCTATAAAGTATTTGTAAAATTTTATGAAATTTTTTGTAAACGCAGTCACATAATAATTTTTATAAAACTGTTTTTAAAATTTTTAAATTGTAACTTTGAATTACATTCATTTAAAGTAAAAATTTCTATAAAAGTTCAATGCTATTGCGTTGGCAATCTGAGATTATTTTTTTGTTTGTTTCAATTTTCATAGATTTCCTGACCAATTTCAATTTTAAGCCAAGTCTTTTTTTCAAAATTCATTTTCTCCTAAAGCATTTGACGTAACTTAATGAACAAATATATATTTTAATAATTTCATTTTTTTTAAGGACTTTACTTTCGTTTTTCTACGAAAAATGCATTTAATGCTGAACAAATCCCTTGAGAACTCTAAATAGTATCAAAACTATAAATACCAACAACCGAGACAACGGATTTAATTTTTTTAACGCATTAATAGCAAACGAAAAAAATTTTAAATACTTAAACTTTAATTTTTTTTTTTTTAAATACTTAAACTTTATTTTTTTTTTATTTTAAATACTTAAACTTTATTTTTTATATACAACGAAAAATAAATTCATACACATATTTCTGGACTAAATCGTATTTCACTTAGCGCCCCAAAACCCCTATTTGATATGTTTTAGGCGAATTAACAAATATTTTTTTTTTAATTCTCATATCAAATTTGCAATGAAAGAAATCCCATATTTTTCTACAATTTAGTCAGGCATATGGAATTATTAGTTTGTTTTCTGAAATTATGCTATCAAATTCATAATCAGCGACAACAAAACTATGAAAGGAATAAGCATTAAATTTTTGGTTGTTTTTAGACTTTTGATCACGGAAGCACCTCTGCTGGCCCATTATGCAACGGAGTGAAACGTGGCTGCAGTTGAAAACTAAATAGTAAGAACCAGCAGCAATTTTCTGCTTGGCACGCCATTGGACGAAGTTGAGCGCCAATAATTCAATAACAAATTTATATGAGTTTGAAACTTCTAATTTGTTGTTTCTAATACGAAAAGTCCTAACATCCACTATACGTATGTATATATATATTCATACATATGTGTGTATGTATGTGTATACACGTCAAAGGCAGACACTTGTAAAAGGGCATTTGAAATTTCTCTAATTTCACTGTCAGCCAAGTTGATGGAAATCTGAAATTGGATAGTTTTAGATAGAAAAACAGATGAACAATTGTTAAAAGAAAACAAATCAACAAATGCAATTTGGTTTGCAATCAGTTAACGGTTTTCAAATGAGACAATAAACGTAAAGTGTGGAAAGCGTTGATAATTTTTCGCTTGCCATTTCTACAATTTAATGCTGCATTACCAACGCTTTTTTTTTACTCTTGATGACTTATGTATGTATGCGACATTGAGTGGTGTACTCGTAATGCATTTGAGAGCGTTTTAACATTTGAAGTCAACGCCAGTTTTATTCGAACAATGCATTTTACGACATTCCCTTGCGATTGAACTTGATGTGACTCGGTGGCCATCTAAAAACATGCTCCGATTTTAGTGTCCTTGCAACCACAAAGACATATATGTATGTTAGTAAACACTTATGTATGTATGTATGCATGTACACTAATGTGGAAAATATATGCAACTACTTTTTTAAATCCACAAAAATTCTTTGAATTTTTAATTTCCGTTTTAAAGAAGCAATTTCAAGACATAAAAAAGGAGCTTATTTGAAAATATATTCTGAAGAAACGTCGAAATAAGACAATGAAATGACTGATAGAAGATTTACTTACACAATTGAGAGAATTTGGTTTATATCATCCTAGAACTTAATAAGCAAGAAAATTCCACATTGAAATTTGAGCGCATATTCTAATATTTCCGCAATCAATATTGTTGAACTGTTTTCAAAGTTTTCAAAATCAAATTTTAAGAATAAATTTTCTTCGGATATACTTATAACGACTGGTCCATCGCAGAATGGAAAAAAATAATGATATGGTGCAACACTAGTTCTCGAATTTATAAAAAAATGTCATGAAGTGTGCTCAAGTTCTACCGGTCTGGTTCGAGAAAACTTTGTCTATCTTTCCGTAAAGAACTTCTAAGGCACGATACCATATTACTTAACTAAAGTGTGGCTAGGAAAGCATGTTTTTTTGTAACTGCAATGGTGTGAAAAAATCATACAATCAGCGATTATTATTGCACACTCATTTACAGAATAGTACAAAAATATTGTTATGAAAAGAAAGGGAAAAATTTAATTATTTAGAATAAGAGACAAAATGGTGGGCAAAGAAATGAAAACTTCCTTAAAAGTTACTGACCGAGACATTTTCGAGAAAAGTCGCTACCATAATTTGTCCTGATAAATTTGTATGTCCCTAATTAGTTAAAGAATATTTACCGATAAAGGCATTCTTTGAAGATGCTCCCTTAGTTAAGGGGTTCCTCTACTTTCATGGACTGAAATCGGTTTTTTTTGGAAATAAATTGCGAAGGATCTACTGTATGGATTTTCGCAATTTTTTTTTATTTTAAAGGTACATGTTTTGACTTAAAATTTTTTGTATTTTATACCAAAAAAAAAACATTGCATGGGTCTCGCTTAAGTAAAATTGTGGCCAGTTGGGTTATCTGTAATCAGAGATTAAATATTCTTGATAACAGTTACGTTGGCTATGTTTTCCCGAACAAGACTTTTTTTATTTTGCAAATTGTAAAATTTGTGCAACAATTTGTGAAAATTTTTTGATTTCTACGAAATGCTCTCTGTGACGTATTCTTAGATACATATAGATTAAAATGAAATAAATACAAAAAAATTAAATTTTTGAAACCGCGAGAGTAGAGGACCCCCTTAAGGGGTTATGAAGGGCTTTTAGTGTATCAGAATATCCTGGATTTTGTGTTAAGTGCTCGAAATAGTAATACAATATTTTCTTACCAAGCCAAAATATTGTATCCTTAGTTTCACCAATGTTGGGAGCTTAGTGATGAGATGATTCCACCTCCAGGCAGCAATGACAGAAGGGCTTGGAAAATATGTTCAGCCTTATTGTTACCCTGATTGTTGCCAGTACTTCCTGAAAGACTTTGCAACAATCCAGGTGTTTGAGGTCAAGAGAGGAGACTCCTCCGCCCCCTCTGTATTCCAGCCTCACCCAACCCAGTATTTCGTTAAGGGAATGTGAGTGCCCAAGGAGTTAATACAAGCTTGTGAAGGTAGAAAATCAATTAATTTGCTTGGTGAGCTTTTTGGAAAAAAAGCATTCTATTTCTCAGCATAATCTCCTTTTAACTGTATATGTACACTTATCCAGCGTTTTTTAAATTGTTTTATTTATTTCCAAATAAAGCTTTTCTCAAGACCTCTTCATTTGACCCAAACCTCTTACCAATAGCAAATAGTCGCATCGAAATCTGGAGAATGTGCTGGTTGGGGTAGCAGTTCGTAGCCCAGGTCACAGGTCACAGGGTTCGGCTAATGGTCGAGTGTGAAGCAATCGCCCACCGCGCGGATAGCTTTTTTATATAAAATTTCACTTTTTTCCATAATTTTATTTTTTTAAGTCAAGGTTATCTGCTTTCAATGGCTTCAGAATTTTTTAGGAAGAGAAAGTGACTCATTAATATAAAAAAAAAAAACATTATTTAAAAGGAAATGGGTCCCAGTTCATTGATCAACGCAGGAAAAATATTGTTGGGAGAGAAAGAATAGTTCTGGCAATCACAGTCGGCACTTACATTTAGATCCAATCTAATTGTGTTGAAAAAAATATGCCATATGACAACAATTAGGACTATATTGTTCAATACGCCATTTTGAAATCGACGCGCTTTGAGAATTATCCGTTTAAGGCTTTCTTTAGATATCGCTGGATATTTTTCCAGAAAATAGAGTGATAAACATTTAAGTTTAAATGTTTTTTAAGATGAATTCATACATGTAAATGCACCCTAAACTATGATGATAAAAAGGATGACTTTTATATACTTATATATACGAGGGCGGGTCAATAATTCCGTGACTTTTTGAATTTGTCGCCTCTTTACTGAAATGTCAACACTGCTACTATCAACAGGCAGTTGACTGCTGTCAAAATTTGAACAAGCTGCGTCATTTTGTTTGTGTTTGACAGCCATTCATAGCAGACTACCGCGTGATTTGAAGAGAAAATGAAAAAAAGTGAATTTCGTGTGCTCATTAAGTATTATTATTTGCAGAAGACCATCACTCAAACCAAAGCTAAGCTTCATAAATACTATGGGGACTATTCACCATCAATTTCAGTGGTAAAAAAGTGGTTTAATGAATTTCGTTGTGGCCGTACAAGCACGGAAGATGCCAAACGTTCTGGACGCCCAATTGAGGTCCCCGAATCAATTGGAAAAATTTACGATATGTTGTTGGCCGATCGGAGATTGAAAGGGCGAGAGATTGTGAAAGCCTTAGGCATCTCACATAGCTCAGTGGTTTCAATTTTAAATGATCTTTTGGGTATGAGAAAGCTTTTCGCAAGATGGGTGCCGCGTTTGCTGACAATCGACCACAAACGCAAACACACACATGTGTAGCTTCCATGGCGAAAATTCATGAATTGGGATACGAATTACTCCCTCATTTGCCCTTTTGTCCGGATTTAGCCCCCCTTATATCCAAATCTGAAAAATGGCTCGACGAAAAGATATTTGACTCTAACGATGAAATCATCTCACAAACAAATTCATATTTTGATGCCAACTCTTATTTTTTTGAAGGGTTAAAAAAATTGGAGAAACGTTGGGCAAAGTGTATAGAACTCAAAGGAGACTATGTTGAGAAATAAAATATTTGTTTATCCAAAAACTTGTGTTTTATTCAAAAAGTCAAGGACTTATTGACCCGCGCTCACATATTAATTCGTTGAAATGCTAAAGAAAATTTTATTTTCACAAACATATTTTTCACAAAAATATTTTAGGTTTATTTAGTTGCTAATCCTTAATTTAAATATCTCACTTGTATGCTATGTAAATGGTTTTAACAAGCACACTGTAGCTAATATTTTTTATGCATGAGCATTCTTCACACCATTTTCACCATTTATTATACAACACGCCCATTCAAGTCACATTCGAATACAATAAATGTTTACTTTTAATTTCTTTATTTTCTGTCGCCTTGCATTTTATTGCACAAGTTGAAATTGTTGCCAAAACAGATATGTATTTATACATCTGTACATTTGTAAACCTATCTGCACTGCATAGCTGAGAGTGTAAAAATGAAAGGGAATACAATAAATGGACACATACCTACTTGTACGAGTATGCGCGAATGTGTTTGTTTAAGTGAGCTTGAATGGATTTGCGGGCGTGTGCGCTTGCAACGAATGTGCCCCTCGACAGTGGCATTGTGTGACAGGAAGTGGCATTGAAATTAAACTTTCTCGTAAAGCAAAGTTCGTCACCTCCCGCACTATCTTTTCTCAAAGCATAAACGATATACAGTTTACACACAAACATGCACACATACATACATACATATGTAGGATACATCGCTTCTACAACACCAAATTGCATCATTACAACAATCGTATTTTTCCACATTGTCCATTTTACACTTTAGCTGGCATTTGTGACCATACGAAGACCCATACATGCATACATACAAATATATATAAAAGCATACATATGTATGCATGTAAGTGTTAAGTGTGTGCAGCGCCAATGTCTTCTTTGACTTCTCTTTCGCTGTTGTATATTAATACATACATACATACATACATACTCGTACAACACATTCACATACAAATGTTGTGTAGATCCTCTTGGCAGAATGCTCACATCGCAGCTCGTCCTTAATAGTTGGCCATTTAAGTTCGACCTGTGGCAGGGGTTTTAGTGGTCTTTTGTTGGCAAAAGTAATGCCCAAATGACTTTTTAATTAAGCCAATTGACAGTCGAGTGCTCACTACACGCGGTGCATTACATAAGCAACATTAAGTAACGGCGTATGTGGTTGGTGCGAGATTGAGAATGTTAAATGTGGAAAATTTCCAATTTAAAAGAAATTAAATTCTTTTTCGCTGTGGCAAGAAGAACTTAAATATAAAAAAAAAAAAAAATACTCAAGCGATATTGAAAACTTTGCGTTAAAGATATCGGACTGCTAGAAAGAAGGCTTTACATATATTTATGTATACATATGACATATGTATGTAATTCAATTATAATTTTGATAACTATTTAAGCAATTAAAGGGTCGAATATACTAGATGGAGACCGAACAACATTTACTACGGCTCAATAAATGTATGACACTCATTAAAAGAGTTAAAAAAAAGGGTAAATATGAATAATTCCTTTACAGGTTTTTCTTGTCCATCTGATAGTATTATTCAGTGAAAACTTTCCTCAGTCGTGAATTTTAAAAATTTAAGACTTGTATGCAAAATTTGTTTGGTATCAAATATACGAGGGGACTAATAATAGTTCGCTTAGTTGGTGACTTTAAATTAAAAAATAAATAAAATACCAAATCCTTTGGTATTGTTTTACGAAACTTCATTTTGAATTTAAGAACAATCGTTTAAAATATAGACTAGAAAGCGCAAAATATCTGACAATACATCACACGAAATTCCATTACCAATGCAAACAAAAATTCGCTGTATGATTCTCTTCGGGTTTCGGCGTAAGCTAAAGACATAAAAAATATTCAATGAATGCCAAATTCACATGGAACGCACCGTCTCTAAATAATATTTCTAACTATTTCCAAACATTCCAGACGGGACATTTTTTTTTATAGAGGACGAGTCCCGACAAGATCGCTCGAAGTCATTCACTGATGACGTCTACATGGCTTTGGTGAACTCCAAACACGAAAAAAATCCACAAATGACACAAAACATGATGTCTGATGAATTGAGTTTGAATGCGATGGCTGTATCGCGAATATTAAGTAATCATGTGGGATACGCGAAGAAATCTGCTCGATGTGTCCCACAAGCTTTAAAAGAAGCCCAAAAAGACGATTGCATTTTGCTAAATTATTCCTAATGTAAATTCGAAAATGAGCAGTCTAGCAACATTTGTAAAGTCGTTACAGCTGACGAATTTTGGTTCTACAAGTACAAACCGGAAACCAACCAACATTAGATGGTATGGAGCCCAACAGAAGCAAACCGAACTCTAAAAGTTAAGTTAATGTTGTCAGTTTACTTCACCCGATAAAAAATCGAAGCTGGTATTCCTTTGGAAAAGGGTCAGAGGTCAGACGGTAACTAAAAAATGGTATACCGAAAACTATTAAACAAAAGTTTTCAAAAATTTGTTGGGGAACAAGAAAAAAGGGGATTAGCGACGCCATCTCACATTGCTGAAATAACGACCAGCACAATATTCCCCGGATCAAAAACCTTGTGATTTCTGGTAATTTTCAAAAATTAATAGTTATTTGATTAAAAAATGGCTACTACGACGAATCAAAGATGATATTTAAGCAAAAAGTAGCCGCAGAGTGAATAAACCTAGTGTAAACGAACTAAATGTCAGTTTATAGACTTCAAACTAAAAGCCGAGATGCCCTAAATATCACTAAATGTTTGTAGATTGTTTTTTTTTCAACACTACAATTAACGTTTAAAAAACTGAAAAAATATATTCAAAGGCTTCCAACTTACCTTGTCAAATGCCGACTGCCCTCGTGCACCGCCATTTCCGATGATTTGAACTCATTCAATTCCTTACGTATGGCAGCCTTATCCTTCGGCGTCAGTCTTGTCCATGGCTTGTCCGCACGTCGATCGTAGTCGTGCGCCTGTGTCACCTCAATATAATCGTTAAAACGTATAATTTTCTTCTCCTTCAGCTCCTCGACGGTGGGTCGGAAACTCAACTTTCGCAGTAAATACGATTTCTTCTCCTCCTTCTGTTTCTTCTCTTCGGCGGGTGATTGTGCTGAACCAATAAGAAATAAAGCAATAATTATATAAATTCAAACAATTAAGACAACACCACTGCAAAGTGTGTGTGTATATGTGTAGTTTATGTGTATGTGTGTGTATAAAGATAAAAAATGGCAATTTGAATTGTCGCAAATACTCACTCTTTAAAATATTGCGCTCCACCAACTCCTCAGCGGTGGGTCGCATCGACAGTCGACGTATGAGTCGTGCGCCAATCGCTTCCTTTGACTCCTTCAACTCATTATCGGTGACCTGATGCAAGATATTGCGATTGATCAAATCCTGTTTATCGGGTCGCAATTGCAACTTCAGCGATAGCGATTCTTTGCGCGCAATTTTCGCCTGCCGATCATTATCATCTTCGCGATAGAGAATACGTCCATCGCCCTCGTCGCTGTCGCTGCTGCTCTCGCGTATCACAAACGGTCGTGTGTTCTCCTTATTCTCGACGGTGCATGGCAGATTAATGTTGAACACTTGCTGCCTGCTGCGTAAAGTGAAAGTCACAAGAACATGGCGCAGCAATTGGCAGAACGCGTCGGCCAATCGAAATATGTACGTACATAAACATGTGTGCGATTGAGTGCGCATGTGTGTGGGTGGCAAGCAATTCAAATAGGTGGCAGCATTGTGGTTTTTTTTTTGCGAAGTGTTTTTTGTTTTTTCAAATAAAGAGAGAAAAAATAGTATAAACAAGGTAAGTAAATATTTCGTGATTATGGTTTATATATTTGATTATAATTTAATGCGGTTTATATACTTAGATTTGTTTTTAAAATTAATTTGTCTCGTATATGAGGCAGGTGTGTGTGCGTGCAGGGGTACAGGAGTTTACACAAAATGCACAGATATTCATATATGGTAACATATAAGGGATCAGTTTGGCATGCAGGTGTTTTTTGTGGATGATGTGTAAGTACATTATATAGGCTATTTAAAACTAGGAGAGGAAATAATTTAAATACCAAACAACATTATATACTTAAAAAAAGAGTTTTTGAAAAAAAAATCGCTGTATACACAAAATTTTTAACGAATTTTAAGTTTTTGTGACTTTTGTCATTTTTTCCTGACTCTAAATATAAAACTCATTGTTAGATATTTAAAAAAAAATATACAAGACATGAATGGTAAAATGTAAATTGAAATAAATATTTATAGTGAAACTAAAAAATTAAAGCCAGCAAAATACTTTAATATTTAAAAGTATTGTTGAGACTGCGCATTAATAGCAGCGACATTCGAATTCAATCGTAATTCCTGCAAACAAATAAGAAATTACGCAATTCTTCATGAAAAGTTTTCCGAGCAATTTCAATGCAAAACCCGATTAAACAGTGAGTTCTCTTAGTTAAGCTGCCAAAACAATTAAGGATAAAGAAAAACCATAGAAAAGCTCAGGACAAGACGAGGTACTGCCACAACGAACTGAGTATGAATTGAGTTTAGTAGGGCATTAGTATGTATGTATTTGAGAGGGTTGTGGCGAAATATATTTGTGATAAAACTGAGAAGATTCTGATGGAACACACATTATAGAACAAATTTCTTAGCGAATGAGCATTTATCTAAAAATTACACCCCGAAACCAGAAAATAAATATCAGACAAGCCATGGACCGAGATATCAATAGCAATACTTTATATTGGCTAGATATCTGTTAATCATTTGTTGCAATTTGAGTGAAAATATAAAAATAAAATATTTAGAGAAATGTTTGGTCTTTTTTTTTACCTGTTGCCATCTCGAAATATATTGATTCAAAATCAAAATTGTGAACAGGAGCGCAAGTTATACGACACAAATTAATTTTATAAGATTTAATTTATTTAAAAAAAAAACATGCTTTGAGAAGGCATAACTATGTAAATGCCTACTCTATTTATTTTTAAATGAGCTATAGACTAATTTTAGTTGAAAAAATGAGAGAAAAAAAGCAACAACACCCAAAGTGGTAGAAGTTACAGTACTATTTCGAAGATCACCACATCTCCTCATCAGACTTCTTTCTTCACGGCTTCCGCCGGAGACGAACCCACGCCACCACGCAGCACTTAAGCTAGCGTCTGAACATTATCAGTGCTAAATCATTACTTTCTATTGCCATAATTCATCTAAAGCATATTTAATAACTTTAAAGCTTCATTTGATTGCTTTTATCTTTCATTTGATTACTTTTATTACTCAAAAAGTTAACAAATAATTTATCCCACAGGATTTCTTTCACTTTATTTTGATTTCAGTAGAGTTATAAAAAGGGGGTGAATAAAATAATACCTAGAAGGAATTAAATAAAATTTGCTCATCAGTGCGGCCGAAGTGAATATATTCCGGCACGTTATAAACCAAAATTAGTACAGAAAGCAAGAATAGGCACGTACAAATCGAACTTACTTACATACAAGTGTGTTGGTATATACATATGTATGTGTGTCTGTTTGTATGTATGTAGATAAACACTCAGGTGTATTCAGCATTGAGTATTGTACATGTAGGTACAAGCCTTGGCATGTAAAATTTATTCACGCTTTGCTGACATTTAAGGTGAAATATGGCGAAACACAAAGATAAATTGAAAAGTACACTCATGTTTAAATAATCATACCTACGGTAGCGGACGTATGATTTGCAACTAAATTGAAAATTTTATTGTCTAACATAAACTATATATGTACATATATCAAAATTTAAAACTTTGTAGAAAACTTAAAAAAAAATTCAACAAATTTGTATATAGATTTCGAACTTTTTTCTAAGAAGTGTTAGAATTTTTTTGAGTATGCAGTTTTATAGCTCATTCAATTTTAGTACAACGATGTGAAAGTTTCAAGTGGTTAGAATTGCCGTTGCTTTTTTAGAATTTTTTTTTATCAAGCGACTTTCTTCCATATAAAAATACATTTTACTTATTCGTTATACGCGTATAAAAGGAAACACGACCTTAAAAACCCTAAAAAAATCAACGATAACTCCTTGCCACGTAATATTTCACAAAGGTCTCATCTTTTGTAAGCGACTTGCAAAAGATCACTAGGTAGCTTACTGTATAGCATGAAAAGCAACAACAAAAATAAGCGATTTGAAAGTGTTCGAAAGTAAGAAAGTGGTGATATTGGAAAGTACTAAGGGAAATTCGAAAATTTTCGCTAACCTCAGAATAAGTAAAAAACCAAAAAAGCAGACGTAAGTAAAGTCACCTCTTATAAGAATTACTCATTTTGTTTCAAGTGGCCAACTATGTCATTTTAAATTTGGTTGCAAATCACTTGGCTGCCACTGTGTTTTACACTTTTGGGCCCATGTGTGAGTAGAACAAAGGAAATTTTGGCATTTCCAGATCTAACACGATATAGGAGACACTGCAGAATTAAAAAGTTCAGCAATAGATTTGCTGACAAAAGTGAAAAGGTTTCTTGAAACGCCTTCGGATCGAAGTTTAAAACTCTTTTTGTCAGAGTCTTAATTAAAATGTTAAGTTTGCTTTATACTCTAAACAGAGCCTAAGAGATACATTTCGTTGTCGCTTTAGTTGTGTGCAATCTTATAAAGTGCAGTGTGTTTTAATATTGATAGCAAGAACGTTCATGCGAGGAAGTTCGCTCAGCGATTTGATTCTGCTTATAAATACTTTAAGCCCATCTAATTTTGGTATGAAAACATTTTGAGCGGAAATTGCAAAGATTGGTAAACTTAGTAAACAACAAAGGGAAGGATAAGTTGAAATCGAAATTTCGACTACGTATTTCTTTTTCTTCGACAATTTAGGACTCACTGTCTATAACAAAAAAAAATCAAATTCAATCATATTTTACTGCACTGTCAAATGGTAGATGGCTACGGGAAAGTTGTATTACTACAAACTGTCGAAAGTTAAATAAAAGCTTCAAAAAAGCTCAGGTCTACTTTAATACATCCTCCTTTGATGCGAGAAGGGTGTCTCAGCTGCAGACCGCTAAGTGAATTAGATACAACTTAATTATATTTTTTAACACAGCTGTTGTGTTCTACATACTTGTAGAACAAATGGCGAGTGTGGAAAACACGTTTAGAAACTTAAACTTTCTTGGATAAAATGAAAACTTTTCATTACCTAAGAAAAAACAAGAAGTAAATTGCTGGGCGGTAAAGAAATGTTTAAGCCTTTAGCTGATTAAATGAAGGATTTATTGCCAAAAATGTAATATCTGAACTATCGGTTGTATGACAGCTATATGTTACACTTATCCGATCTTATAGATATTCACCGCTAAAATAATTTTCATAATAGCAATTCCTTTGCAAAGTTTCAAGACTTTAGCTGCTTAAATGGAGGTGTTTACGTGCTATATGAAATATCTGAACGATCAGTTGTATGGGAGCTACATATATGTTATATATCTTTGATCTATCTGATTTTCACTGCTTCTGAAGAGCTTAGAATAGCAGACCATCTTGCAAAATTTCAAAACTCTGGCTGCGCAAAGGAAGGAGTTATAAAGCAAAATATGATATCTGAACAATAGGCCCCAAAATATATGTTATAGTCATCCGATCTGGCCGGTTTCGACAAATGTCTAATAAATTATTACAAGGTAAAGCTACCGGAAAGACAGACTCACACTCAGCTCGTCACCCTGATCGATATACTTTTTGATGGGTAAAACTCTTAACGTTCTGGTACTTACGAACCTTGGACCAAAGGTAATATACATACCATTTCCATGAAAGGTATACAAAAGTATTTACAAATTAATTAAAGTAACTTCCTTTGATTACTAGGCCACCAAAAACAGAATTTAATTAAATACGGTGATTCATGGATTTTTTTTTTGGCTTAACACAAGGATACTCAAACAACAACAAAAAATCTTCGCTCCTGACTCAGTAGTGTACGATATACATATTACCTCATTGAATTAACAAAAAAAAAAAAAAAAAAAAAAAAAAAACACTGCCTACTGCCAGTCATTTACATATAATTAATATCTGCTTCACTATCGTTGATGCAAGAATTGAAGCATGAAATGAAAATAAAGGAGCAATGTAATTAATTTACGAGTATATACAACTTACGAGTAGGTACCATGAATATGTGCGTAAGTCAAATTAAAAGAAGCTGTATACGTCGCCGTCGCACTGACATGGTTTGCGCAAACAAAAAAGTGCAAATACATTAACGACATCGACTTATATCTATTATACACATTATATATTTGCACAACTTTTCCATTAAATCTTGAAATAACTTACGTAAATCACGCACACAGTGACAAAGCGTGCAGTGAAGCATTGGCTGCGAGAACAGTCTGCTACCAAATTTATTGGTACTTCAATTGAATTCTATGCAAGTACATTAAAACTTTTTTATGATTTTCGATTTATTAACATATACGAGTATACACATGCGCATAAGTATAAATACTTATACTATGAATGTACATATGTATGTATATGCGTATTAAAAAAAAGGGAAGTTAGCTTTTAATACAAAAATTGTCCAAACAAAAAAATGGAAATGCTTAATGCGTAGTAAGCAAAATTATTACACCACAACAAGCAGTTTTAGTTTATTTAACAGGATATTTATTAGGCTGACAGACGTTGCAACAACGCCGCGTTGCTTTGCTCGTTAAAAAAATATGTCTTACACAACTTGTATGTGTACACGGACGCATTAATACTACATTTATGTACATACATACATACTCGTTCATCAAAAAGTTTTTTCGCACAAATCACAATTGTTATACTCCAAACTTCTAGCTCAATATTTAAGTTTCATTTGGTATTGTTTAGAGTTTAACAGTTTTGAAACTAAAAATTTAATGGGTTTTATAAAATAATTAAATAAATTTAAAAAACAAATTTCGACAAATAACCTTACACCAGTGTAATTATAAACTTAAGCTTCAGAAATATCTAACAAAGCATTCAAAAAGAACCAGGCAAAATATGAAACCTTAAAGCACCTTTTTTTCAAACTATCGAAAATAGTTTTTATATAAATAAATAACTAACTACCAGATTTTCGTTTAAAAGGCATCGCTGAGCAGATATTTTCTTCTACTATCAGTTTTTATTTGCACTGTTTAGAAATGTATTCTTCACTGTTTAGAAATGGAAAAATTACACAGGTCTGCAACAAAAATGCTGTCTGGATATTTCCAACTGATTTCTATGTATTTAGGTGTTCTGAAAACTAAAAAAATACTCAAAAAATTCCAGAACGTAAGGTTATTTTACAAAACGCAAAATTTCATTATAAAAATAGGTTTAATTTTATTTTGATTACTGTTTTTAAACTCATTTTCTTACTCAGGAACTTACTTTTGCCGGGAGTGTCTTCCTCCTGGTTTAGATATCGTGAGAGGCAGTTTACTTCCTACTTTGCCCAAGAGGACGAGTTGGTTTATTGTACCAATATTGAAGGTTTGATGGATACATATAAGATCTCATACGACCCAGCAGAGTGGCGTATTTTCATAAGACTCTTCAAAAAGAAGCCTTAAAGCAGTTCTGCTTCACAACGGCGGTTTCTATACTTCCATTCCTGTCGGTCATTCCGTAGACCTCAAGGAAACCTACAAGAACTTGAAATTAATTCTTTGCAAATGAAAATATAAACACCACCGTTGAGAAGTGTGCGGTGATTTGAAATTTTTGGGCATGGCGCTCGGACAACAATCTGGGTTTACCAAATTCCCTTGCTTTTTGCGTCTATGGGATAGTAGAGACCGAACAAATCACTGGACCCAAAAGTTTTGGTGTCCGAGCGAGCCTAAAGTTGGCGAAAAGAATGCCCTGCATGAAACTTTGGTGCCTCCTCATAAAGTTCTTCTACCACCGCTTCACATAATGCTGGGATTGATTAAGCAGTTTGCTTCAGATACTTCATATCAAAGTTTTCAGGCCTCTCGGAGGCAAAGTTGAAGGAAGGTGAGAAAAAGAAATGTGTTTAGTGCTTACGAATTAATGTATTTTACATAAATAAATTAGTTTTGTTACGCAATTATAAATTACAAAAATTTCTTTTAATCTTTTATATTTTATTTTAAGATGATAACTTGTTTAACATAGACACCTACATTGTCAGAAAACGTGACGTTCTATGACAAAATTAAATGTACGTTGGAACGATTTTCCGTCATCCCTTGTTTGGTTTTGTGACATACCGGTTTCGGCGTTGTGCTATCTTCAGTGTAGTTTTCGTTCAGAACGAAAGGCGTTTCAATCGTTTGACTTTGTATTAAACAATTCCATGAGAATCTTCTAATTTTAGCAAACAATTATTATTAATTAAGTTAATAATATTACCATTAAAATTATATTAAAAATTTTCAGCACGATTCTTCCCTAATGGATGAAAAGTATAACGGTCCGAAGAGGATAGCAAAACGAAAGGTACAAAGGATCTGACTTTCAAGAAGGAATGTCAACGGTCAAAAGGGTTTAAATGCTGCGACTTGCGAAATGTACTTTATTTATATTTAATTAAATATTCCTTATTGATATAAGTGTTATTCAAAACAAATGTCTTTTCGATGAGACCTTGGGACAGACCATCGGTTGGAGTATGGTTATTATTAAAATTGAATTAAAAACATAGTTCGCTTAGGATAGGTTTACACATACATATATACCTTGATTATGTGCCAGATTACTCATACAAAATTCAGCTATCGTTCATTTTTTTACGAACACGCGTTTGGGCGACACATGTTTATGTTTGTATAAGAGAGATATGGTCTGAAGGCAGCTTTAGAAAACTGCAGGGTTGCATTTAATTATCTTTAATTACAATGTAAACGGGAGCATTACTTTCCTGCTTAGTTTGTGCCCGTATCGCTTATATGAACATACTCGTAATACAATATTTCGTCAACAAATTAATTATTTCTAATAAGACGGCAAATGATTTTAATTGTTTGATGGAATTCTTTAAAAAATAGATTAACCTCTGGTTACAAATTTTGCAATAAATATTTTTTATAGCAAAGCTTGATACAAAATTTGCATTTATTCAACACGAGGCAGTCAAGGAATAATTTTATATTTAACATAATATGTTGGAGCAATTCTTAAAATATATGAAATTTTATTACTACGATTCAAAAATTAATAACATTTTTCGTATGACACCATAATGTACATATGTATATATATATAGATATTAACGTTCGTAAATAGGTTTAATTTTCAACAAATCGCTACAATTGTGAATCCTTTCGGTGAGTGGGTGTGGGTGCGTGCGTTTGTGCAACTGTGTGCCGTGAAAACTTGCTTACTGCATTTACAATCGACCAAGAGCACACTTTGGGGCGTGGTGGTTATGCAATATAAACAATTTAAAAGCACTTAACACGATGAACGCCGTCGGTGGCAGCTGCAAGTGGCCAAATGACGCTCGCTGAACTTTAATGCGCATGTACGCTTTACATAACTGGATATATACATGCATACATGCAAACATACTTTTACATAAGGATACACACACACATATGTATGCAAAGCTATGTATGTATTTAGCACAAGTTGAGTGTTACCAAAAAGTACATTGACTTATGAACCTCTACATATATTTCTATTTATGAAAACCACTTAGTTGCGCTATTCTACTTTTTCAGTCCTCTTTTTGAATCGACATGTCGTATAAGTACCTTTACATTTTTATTGAAATCAACAAGTCGTAAGAGTAACTTTTACGTGCATCCATTTGAATATTCACTAGCAGACTAAAATATAAACTCAAAATACATAAAACAAAATTGACAATTTATTTTTCGTTTATTTGATTTTCAATAAAAATACACAACATTGTCAAACAAAGGCCATAATTTTTTTTTTAATTTGCACCAAACTTAAAAAATGGTATACAATTTTCATCGCAATTTTCAACACAAAAAAAAATTTTTTAATAATTTTTTGAGTGTATGTAGTCAAATGAACTAGTAGTAAACTAGTTCATAACTAGTATGCATCGCAAGCCCAACTAGTGTGCCAACTGTCTTGTTTCCATACAAAGAACTGGTATTTTTAACATGGCGATGTCCTACGAAATGGCAATTGTCAGATTTGGATCAGAAATGTACCAGTCTCAAACTAGTACAAAATAGAAAAAACATACTAGTCCAATTATAGACCAAACTTACCAGTCTTCTACTAGATTATGTATACCATTTAATATTGTCAAATATAATAACACATAAATAAATCGTTTTGTATTTGGCAAAACTCTGGACTTTTTCAGACTAGTTCGATTTCAATCAGGAAATTCTAGTTGTAAACTAGTAATTTTTTTGAGTAGTTTGGTGTTTCACTACAGTCTAATAAAGTGTAAATTATAAGTGACAACATATTATTTATTTATTTCTTTCATCAATTGGTTGTAAACTTATAGATTACTAGAACTATGTTAGTGATTATAACTAGTTTTAATTATAAGCTATATTGGCTATGAAGTAGTGCAGTTAATTTATTCTTAAAACTATCCCTACTTTCCGAAAAAAAAAGTCCAACTGGCTACCTATCGTATTCGAGTGCCGAAGACAGCGATTGAGCGGTTCATTTAATGAGTAGTTCGTCCTTCTAAGAGGAATACGAAATGTATAAGAGGACCTAAGGTCACGCGTGGGGCAATTAAAAGTGATTAGCTCCAGCAAAAATTGCACTTGATTCGGTCTGTCACTAAGTGTCTTATAAACATTATAGATTATCATATCATGTGGGCGCTGTGGTCGAGGTTCGTATCTCAATCAAGGCAAGAAAATATTAAACACAGAAAAAGTGGTTTTTCCAATAACTTCTCATAAAATACATTTGCAGTTCAAAGTCAGCACAAAACTGTTGGGTCCTCGATTTGTGGTAAAAAATAAAAGTCGCCCATCATAAATGATTGGAGAAGATCGGCAAAAGCTGAACCAATGCATGCCCGAGATTTTAATTGGAAATAATATGTGTAGTACTGTCACTTAAAAAAACATTGACAAAAATCAATGGCACTTTGTAAGACTAAAAACAAATTTGAAAGAAAACTGCTTAATCAAAAAAAATTTATTTAATATTTTAACTTTGAAACTTTTTGGAAAATTAGTTATTTTTTAAGTCTTTTTTTAAGTTATTAACTTAAGCATATATGATTTTTGAATTGAAAAATTAATAGGGATGAAATTAGAGCTGTAGCAAATCGTATGTATTCGGTACCGAGTAACGAGTACAATGACTGACTCGAAGTACCGGAGCGTTACTCACAAACTAAACTCAGTACTCGCATATTCCGTATATGTAGATATCAATTTGATTCGATAAACGAATCAGAACGACGCAAACAGTTGTGAGTACAAATGAACTCTTACTCCTTTTCAACGCAGCGGTATCATCATACACTTTGCAAGACAATGTTTCGGTATGATTCGCTTTTGCCGATTTACTACATGTTTATTTTCTTTCTTCCTCACACACGACAATATTACATTCGTAATTTTGAACCACCTCCGTACCATCCGAAAGGACCTTTTTTGAAGTCGAGCCAAATATTGAACGAAAAGCGTAGATGAATTTAACCAAAACGGTTGGGAAAAATTTTGTTGTTAAAGATGAACCAAAGCTTTCTATCTTAACTTACTACATGGCTTTATTTTTTTAATTTTTTTTATGTTAAAATTTTTTGACGTAGGAATTTTATAAAAAAGTACCAATGTTCACACTTTTACATCTAAATTAAAAATGCAAAAAAAAACTTTTAAACGAATTTTTTCTAAAAATTACCATTTTTGATTTTCATATTTTCAGTAAGATGTTAAACGATAATACGCCAACCTCGACGATTTTTCTACCGCTCTTGAAAGATATCTTGATCGTATCAAAAGTAACGAAAAACGATACACAAGTAATGAGTGCAGACTTTTTTAGTAACGAATACATATGGGTATCAAACTTTTCGTTACTTTTACAGCTCTAGATGGATTTTATTCCATAAATACATTTTTTTTTCGAAAATTGGTAATATGCTTAACTTTTAACGATTTGTTAATAATTTTCCACTTATGATAATATCCCTTAAGGACACTCAAATTTTTGCCAACAAATAATTGTACATATTCTATATGTGAATACAAATGTACCTTGCGGCAAACAAAAACATCATACATACATATAAGTATGCCAATATAATTCCCATGCCGCATGTACATACATATGTACATATGTAAATACTCTTACATACTCATTCGCATATTTGAATAGTGTTTTATATTTGCTATTTCGAATTTCCTGTATACACAATAGATATTTTCATCAAGTATAAGTTTTCTTTTTTGCTACATAAATTTAGGCGCATTGTGAAATGTAGCATACAATTTGAAATTTAATATTAAAAATGTTTTTATTTTATTTCTTTTGCAACCTTTGTAGTGATAAAAAAAAATAGTTCGGCCATGTGCCAATAAAGGAGAAAAGAAAATTTGCATCTCAATACTATATTGCAGAAAAAAGTATGTAGTTTGCCCGCCCTTAGTGTTTCTACAGAAAAATGAATACCTACATACATACATATGTATTTATATATGAACAGAAAAAAGTATACATACGAGTATAAATACCTATGTATATTTATATAGTTAGTTATTTATAAAAACGTAGCAACTTGGGAAGTATTTACTTGGTTGGATATGAAATGAAAAATGGTTAAATTGAATAAAAATGAAATTGTATGCCCTACTGCTTTACAAACAGTCAGCAGCTACCTCACCTAGTAGTGAATGTAAGTCGCTATATATATGTATTTATGTATGCGTATGCACCCAGTCGCCAATTTGAAGCGAAACGCTTTCAAGTTGAGTTGTTTTAAAAGGAAAAATTCGAGGAAGTAGCCATTACTTTGTAAGTTGAAAGATTAATGTTATTCGGATACTTTTCGATTTATGCTTTTAAAACAGAAGATCCGTTACATATACAACGTCTGCAAAAATGTAAACCAATTCCTCGAAACTTCAGCATTTAATGATCTATTCCAAGGTAGATTTCCTAAAAATATTAATTTTTGGCTAATTAAATTGAGTTCGGATGTTCACGCCGCAGAGCCCGAGTGTAGTAATTGTATAGTTTTCGTTAGTGCAGGTAGTGCAGCTGAATTGATTTTGTGTCAATATTTAAATAAAAATTTAAATAATTCGTTAATAAGTGATTGATTAACAAGGTAAGCAGCAATTTAATAGATATTCTTATTTGCCAGATTATATCTTATGGATGTCCGAGTACTGAGCCCAAATTTTCTTCTGAATTGCATTGTCGGATGGACTGTCCACGAACTGGAAATTACAAAGCATCTGAAGTTTCAGTATCCGGACATATAATTAGTTGTTTTGAATTATTCGGCTTTATTTATTAGTTTGAATTTTGCCTCTTATTTGGCTTAGAATGAAGTTTTCTAGAATGTATTCTCAAAGTGGAATATTGTCTGCTCTAGAGGTACATAATTCACAACATTACCATGAGTATAAATAAGGAAGGCCGCAATAACTTATAATATACGCAAGTCTACTTTATTTGACCGAGTGTCGTGTAAAATGAAGTCAAGTTAAAAAAGAAAGACCCAGAAATCTTATATGTCTCCAGAAGAAGAGAAAAAAAATAAGAGATACATAATACACATGTGTTAATGCGGGATTCCTTTAAAGATAAATAATTTTCTTTATACTGAACAGTAAGTTGTCAGATATAAACAAATTAGTTTTGACTCTAGTTATTTTTCAAAAGAAATCCAATGCTGGTTAGTAGAGAAGCAGAAAAAAGCATATGCAAAGCCAGAGGTGTGGCCACAGAGTAAAGAGGATCTCAAAAACACTGAGCAGGAAGAAATTTGAGACGAATATTTAATGAAGGCAAAATAAGCTTCTCCTTGTTTGGTAACACCTAAACTGCACTTCCTTAAAGGAACTTACATATATTGAGGCTGCTAGTTCGTTTTTTGTTTGCCCAAACTGCACGGCACTTTGTACCTGAATTTCGTAAAGAACTTTGTAATAAACTTTTGAATGAATATGTTTTTTTTTGTGTTTGTTTATGAATTGATTAGTAATTTTAATGTTTTTTATCCATAAAAACATAGAATAATGTTGATTTTTCCAATGTCCGACTACTGACGATGAAGTGTCCGACTACCAAAAAATAAACGTCCGACTAATAACGCAAAACGGCATTTTTTTGTTAATCGCAAATAACTAAAAACCATGAATTTTTTCTGCAATATTAAGTTGCTTACAGATTTTAAAATATTTACATAATCTCAGTTATATTTTATAGTATCGATATTGAAAATTTTATGAAAGATATGACTTTTTAAAGTAGTATGAAAAAAAGATAAGTGTCCGAGAACTAGCGTCTTTACCCTAGTAACCGAAATCTTTTCCATTGGCAATTCTTGTTGCGCATTTAGTTAGATGAAACTAAATTGTAATATTCAACTTATAAAAAGAAATTAGTAGAAATCGAACACGAAACAAAGGAATTTTCGCATGTAAAATTGGCAAAGATAAAATCTTAGCTGTACGTGATAATTCTTTATTTGCTGACTGGGTAATTTTTACATCCGTAAGAAATAGAAAATATTTATTTGTGAAAAAAGTTGGTACTGCATACTCCCAAACACGGCATTCAACGCGTAACTGAGCATGAAAGCGACTTTATGTCGTTACAACGTTAGCCTTCCGGGGTTATATTCATACAAACGCATAAAGCAATGTAAAGGGTTATATGTATGTAAATATGTAACATACTCGCATTTAAATACATATATGGTATATGAACATATTTTAAATAAACATTTCAAGTAAGAATAAAATTTTACGGAATGCCGTAAAATATATGTACACATATATATGTACATATCGGGTCGTAACCGCCAAAATGTAAAAAGTACTCGTATTATATTGAGTAGAGAGTGAAAAATGCATGGGCTACTGGCCAGAGATGGACGCCCTGTCCCTCTGTATTATCGTAATTTAATGCGCTTTGCGATCGACGTTTATTCGAGGTCTTTAGGAGCAATGGGTCACTCCCAACAAATTAAACACTAGCTCTGAATGCTTTATAAAACGTCATTTATTTGAATCGGGGGAATAAGCATTCATGTATTCATAGAGGTTACGAGTAAGTCTCTTTAAAACATATATCTCTTTATCTGAACTTCTTCTTCTTTATGATTATCTGCTCAAGTGATCAATGCCTTTTTGTCAGGAAATTTTCATCAACCAAAAACTTGGTCTTCTAGAGTAATATAGGGGTTTTCAGCTCGAAGTAGCTGATGTCGTTGAAATATTTGAAGGTAATATTTTACTCAGATAGGCAAGTGGAAATCAAAGCCTTGGACCTACCCTTTGTTTGCATCAAATTATTTGTCAGAAAAGTAACAACGGTATTGGCCGTAAACAGCATTTCGAATGAGTCAGCGAGAAATTGTACTCTGGTACAATTGGGCTTTGTAATGAGCATTCGCTTAACGAAATCCAGTTCATGGTAAACGGAAAGATAGTGGTGGCCAAAGGTGGACCGGAATTGATGGACGAAGTTTCTAAGACTCACAAAATCGCGGCTGTCGGTCTTAGCGGGAGTTTTAAGAGATGTAAACTTAAGCGATGAGATAACATATTGCATCTGAACTCAACTATCGTAGCTGTTTGGATGATGATGAATTTAAATCATCTAAATACTTTTTGTTACATCATTATGGTTTTAAGAAGCCGAAGACCAAACTTAATTGGCTGCTATTCCTCTAATGGCCTGAAAAGAGGTGCTATCTAGAAATTAAAAAAATTCCCACACAGGAAATAGTATTACAGTTCATAGAGGTTTATTTAATTACGAAATATGACTTCGTTCTTAAACGAACATTTGATTTTAATATTATCCCTGTTACTGCAACTATTGTGACGTGTAGGTGGAGAAACCATACATCTTCTGCTCTCGATGCTTATGGATGGAGAGCTGAAGCGCTCAGTAGATGTTTCTTAGCTTGGCAAGCTCAGGTCAATATAGATTTTTACGAATTGCCTACGGTGTAAGAAGTGGTGAGAATAAAGGTATGAGTCTGCTAAAGGATTGATGTCCAACGAATTCTAACTAAAACTTGGATATTCGATAAGTGGGCTTAACGCTTGTTTTTCTAATCTTCTAACTTTTACCCAATAGAATATGAAACTTTTCATGCAATATCATTTTTTAAAATATATGGAATTACATTTTAATTATATACAATTTGCGTACCCTTAATTACTTTACGATATTTAAAATGTTTTTCTTGATAAATATTTTTAATAAAACTAAGGGTTCCATATGAAACTAAAGCTATTTAAACTTAAATTTGAAACTTAATACTGTGCTCATATTTAGGTGATTCACCAGGTGCAGTAACATGTGTTAAACTTTTAAGGTCATGCAAATTTGCGGTAGTTCAGAATTTTTCAAATTTTTTAATTTTACCAAACAGGTGTCGTAACTTTGGCTTTGAAAACTTTATAACTTTTAATAAAAAGTTGGATCTTTTTAATGATTCGGGGTTTGTAGTATTGTAGCTTTTTCAATTGTCGCATACTGTATACATATACACAAGTATGTATTTAAGTTTTCGCATTTTTATGGTCATAAGTAAAGGGTTTTCAAATAGGGACGCTACAAAAGTTTTTTTAAATAAAACAAATATCAATGAAATTCTTTATTCCTGCGAAAGTATATTCGATGCCATTATGTATGGAACTCGATTTCTTTTGAATGGCCACCACGGGCACGCTTGCAGAAGTCCAGACGCTGAACCCAATTTTCGACAGTTTTCAAGCATAAATCGGCCGATACTGCTGTAATTTCAAGTTCGATATTCGTAAGAAGTTCATCAATCGTCGCTGGCTTGTTGGCATAGACCATAGACTTGACGTAGCCCCACACAGGAAATAGTCTAACGGCGTTAAGTCGCACGACCGAGGCGGCCAACAACACGTTCACCAAACTTGGTTTTCAATAAATCAGTTGTGGCATTCGCTGTGTGGCTTGTGGCGCCATCCTGTTGAAACCACATATTGTCCAAGTCCATATCATCCAAATCGGTTATCATTGAGCGGTAGCGATTCCCATTCACAGTAACGTGCCGGTCTTGATCATCACGGAAGAAGTACGGCCCAATGACGCCGCCGACCCATAAACCGCACCAAAACGTAATTTTTTCGGGATGCAATGGTAACTCATTGAGTACGGGTGGGTTGCTGTGTGACCAATAACGCATATTTTGCTTATTGACGAAGCCATTCAGCCAGAAATAAGCCTCATCATAAATTGCACGTAGCGCTTTTGAAGTTGAGGCCACTGACTCCGAATTTCGGTAGTAAATTTTAATAATTTCGACTCTTTGTTGGATCGTATATTTATCCATGATGAAATGGCAAACCTTACTGAAGAGAAATGTCAAGAGAGCGGAAAAAATATGGCGTCGTTTGCTGTCCCTATCGGTCCACTTATGTAGCGTCCCTATTGAAAAACCCTTTATATGATGGATGTCTGCGCAATATACATTTGATTTGCAATTCGGAAACATATATCAAACAAAATTTTATTCATTATGTACATACATGCAAACTCAAATAAAAACTGTCCATGCATACTGAAGCAAATGAAAAAATTATTTTTCATAACAACATTCAAATGCAAATTTTCAAAGGAGTTTAGCAATAATTGGCAAGGATTCTATACAGGGTTGTAAATATATGTATATATATGTATATAAACTTACACAAAGCACTTATGCAAATATTTGATTTTAATGAAAATTAAATAAATTTTATCAGAAAGTGAGGAGTCCAAGAAATACGTATGTATGTGGGAAAGTTCGCAGAGAAAGTGAAAAGCGGTGGGCACAATTTAAATAAGAAATACGTAACTAAAAATCTAATTTTGTTTTACAGTTAGCGTGGGAAAATAGGATTATGTTATTCTTAAAATTATTTTTAAAAATATATTTTTATTTGTTGTTATTTTTTTATATATTTACTTAAAAGGGTTACTGAGATTATTTTGTGTGAGATTTGTGTGGGTGTACAGCGATAGAGACAGAGGAAGTGAAAAAGTAAATACACACAAAAAACCATTCAAAGTGATAAAATAATCTAAATTATTACCATATTCTAATCCGTGGTCGTAGTATTGGCCTAATTCGGGGGTAGTTATACGAATACCAAAAAAACAAATGCGTTTGTTTTTGATTTTCATTTCATTTTTTTTTTTGTTTGTTTGTTGATTTGTTGGTTGATTGATTGTTTTTTTTTTTTACAATTGCGTTTGCATTTGTTTTTATTGTGTTTTTTTTCATTTTTTTTGTGGTTTGCAAGTGAAAATAAGTAGGAAAAAGAAAGAAAAGAAGAAAGTATAGTAAATAAAATTATGCAAGTTTCTTCTCTGTTTTTTTCTTCTTTTAATTGCAGGAAGGATTGCGCTTGTTTGGTAGGTGGTATTGCAGTTTTTTGTTTTGTTAGTAAACAAGTTACAATAAATTAACAAATATTTGGTAAAATATTTATAAGGATTGAGACACAAAAAGGGAAAACGGAACGAAAAAATGCAGGTGTAAAGGAGTTTTTAGAAAACGTTAAAAGGAAACGGACCAAAAACTCTGTAATTTGGGGCAACTACATTCGAGTAAACATTTTGCTGGTGTTGTAAAAGTACATTTTTGAATTTGAAATTTTTATTTTACAAAAAAAAAAAAAGAAGCATACAAAAAATGTTGATTTCACAATTTTCGTTTAAATATCATAAATAAAAGATTATTGGTTTAGTTTGTCTAATTCAAAATATTTTTTTTTTAAACGGCGCATAAATATTATACGAAATTTTGCCAAGGTAACGCGGGTTGTCGCTACATTAAAGTTCTTACTCTTGAATTTGTAGCGCTTAAACGACGATAGCGATATTAGCCAGAAGAGTGGACATGAATGTGGTTATCCTCTCTCGACAAATTTTATTAGATAATGACTTGTTTGGGTCTCGTTTCGTAAGTTCGCAGAAATCGCATCTGAAGTATATCTGCTGCTTCAAAGCCAGAAGCTGAATATTAGAGTATTTCCCAAAGTAGTACTCTAACAGGGTTTTGAAACGCTTACATGGTTCCGGTCCGGAGTGGAGTTATGTATTTTGGTATGTTTTAAGATCCGTGCGTTATTAGGACTGACCGGCCAATCGCAGTGACTTGAAGATTTTTTTTGTACGAGTATCTTCGACTGTATTGAACGTTGAGAGCGATATTCGCATATCATTGAGAGCAGACCAACAGTGTCTTTAGCCGACGCATTTGGATTATAGACGAACAATAGTAACATTTTGACGAGCCGACATGCAACATTCAAGGTAAGCGTTCTTTGGAATGATTTGTGTAGATTCTGGCTGTAAGAGCATTGAGCTCGGATGAGTCTTACTAAGAACGACACCCTCTACTTAGCCTAAAATGTTTCAGAACTGTGGGTACAAATGTTGAAGAAGATCTTCAAACACAAATATATGATTTCAAATAGTCTATAGTGGTCAGTGATTGAAAAATTTGAAGTGTGCATTACTCAAACGAGTTCGCTTTGTTGATATCTTATGTACATAGATTAACCCAGGTTTTTACCTATCAAGAGGCTCGAGCTCCACTTCTAACTACATATTTGCGTTCCTACTTATAAGTAAGCACTAACAAAAATCGGACAACGACTTAAAAAAAATATGGCGGAAATGTGAAAAAAAATTGTGAAAAAATCGCCTTTTTTCTTCTGTTTTTCATGGTTAAAAAATATTAATTTTTTAATTTTTGGTCAAATTGTGGTAAATTCTTACGCAGAACATAATAGTAAATAAGGATAAAGATTTATTAAAATCGGTCTAGCCAATCCGGAGATTAACTATACGCAAGTTGAAAAAATGCCATTCGAATAAAACGCGTTTAAAGTTTACGCTTTCTCTCCGGCAGCTGCGCGAGCACCTTGAGAAAGCCGAAAATGCGCATGCGGTTAAGACCGATATAAACAATTTTAAATTTCGAATTTCACCAAAATATTTAAGAAACTTATTTTTGAAGCTAATTAAAAAATGCAAAAAAAATTTAGATTTTTGGAAAATTCTAAAGTGTACTACATAGTTACCTTAATTGAAAGAAGAATTCGCAATCTGCAGTCAGTCTATACGATTTTGTAAGATATTTAATATCCACAAAGAAACTCAAACAATTGTGAAAATAATACAACGTCATAAACTAAAGTTCGTTTAGAGAGTTTTGGTATCTAACGAATAATTTCAAGTTCTAAGGAAAATTGCATGGTTGTTGGCGAAACTTCACTGGGCTGCTCGCAATAAGGGCAAAAAAAAGGGCCGATAATTTGAGTTTCAACATGACATCGACAGATTATGAGCTTGAGCAAGGCTCCAGAGGTAAGTAAGGCGCGAGTGCATGCGATATGACCCTTGACATGACTCGAGAAAAGTTATGATGTCTTCAAGGAAATTAGCTGTTTTTAAAAGATATCGACGTTTTACGTATTTGTGAAAATTAAATCGTTTTTGTTTACATACATATGTACACTCTAACCCATATTTGTGAAACCAACATTTTTTGCACAAAATGATTTCAAAGCATAACAAAAATCAAAATTAAAAACAACTTTGCGCATTTTTTTTGCACGATGAATGAACAGCGAAAAATAAGTCACAAATCAATTTCGATAGATTTAATAATTAACTACAATTATTTTGCGTTTAAAATTGTTATGCCTTGCAATCAAACACGACTTTTTCCCATATTCATTATACATAACCCTACATCCTCCCTCCTATATCCATTTTAGATAGTCCCGCATACTCACTTAAGCGAATAACTGTTGGTCGCATCCTGACGCACCACCAGCGGTCGCTGACTAGCCGATGTGGCTGCGCCACCACCACCACCTCCGCCATGCTGTACATTGCCATTGGCATTGCTGTGGTCTTGTGTGGGCGTGGCCGGCGATGAGGTGGACGTTTGGCCGGGTTTCTTCTTTAGTGCCGACTTGAGAGGAACTGCATTTGGTTTTGGCTCTTTGGCTGGAATTTCCTCAACGCGCTGTGTATCGACATGATTGGGATGTAATGATTGTTGTTGCTGTCGCAACTGGAACATATACTCCTCATCGGAGTCTAGCTGATCATCGTCAGGTTCGTGATCTGTAGAGAAATGCATTTAATTTTTTTTTTTAATATGGATATACATACTTATGCTCATATATCGTATAAATTGTTAAAGTGTGTGTATGTATGAACGAGTGTGCATTTGCGTATGTTTGTCTGTTTGTTTATTTCTATCTACGAACATATGTATATATGTATATGAACGTATGCGGCGAAATGTGTAATATTTCTACATGCATTGGTAGTCACGAGCGAATTTTTGAAAAATTTTATTAACATTTTTAAAGAGCGCGTTGAAAGAAAAGTAAGTGTGAAAGATGGGAAAAAATTAAAACTGCAAAAAGAAAATTAATTAAAGAATAATATTGTATGTAGGTAAAATAATACGAATAGACGTTAATGCATTTGTAGTATGCTGGCTGTTAACTGCAGCTAATCTCGAACGAACTTTCATGTTAATCAACTTTCTGTTAGTTAAACTTCTGGTAGTGTGTATTAGAGTTGGTCGAAACAAAAAAGTTTGAAAAAATAATCTCGCTTATGTATGAAAGAAAGTTTACGTAGAGTGTGTCTCGAAAACAAAAAAATACTTGATCTCACTAAACGCTGATAAATGAATTTTTAACATAACTCAAACGAGTATGCTAAGATGTGTACGCGATGAGTCGCAAAGAAACAAACCAACATATTTAGAATCCTGATAGTTAACTGCAACTAGCTTTTACACAACTTCTGAGTCATAATTCTTTGGATACAGAAAAAAATGTCCCTTTTGCCGACAAAACTGCGATTCAGTGTTTTAAAGTTATTAAAATAAAAATAAAAAAAATCGATTTTTGCTGCTCAATTAATTCATCCGGTTTCGTTGATTCTCTTTTGTATTACTTCTGGTTTTTTAGTGTAGTATTCTCCAGTTATGGAAACGTCTTTTTATTTTCTTGCCTTCTGAGTTTCCGAAAATAGTCGCCTAAATCTCTCTGACCGACTGTGACACTTTAAACTTCCAAAGGGGCTGTGTTACACATTTTTTTATGACTACATAGAGTCCTGCTTATAAAATCAAGTTCATCCTCAGCAATAACTTTACTCAAATCGCATAAAAAACGAGAAAATACTACATGCGCTGTTTACATCGGAATAAGTATTGATCGGAAAGAAATATGCGCTAACAATTGTTGTGTGAAGATCGTGAAGAATTTTGAAAAGAATTTTAGAGGTTACTCAAATAATTTCTGCTAACAGAATTTTTCTTTAAGCATTTATCTTTTAATATTAATTTTTTAACGTTTTGAATAATCTCAGGTGTGTCTTGTTTAGTAGTGGCATTTTTTAGGCAAACTTCTTGTTGAACTTGAGATATGTTCGTATGTGCGAGTATGTAAGTCAAACAATATAAGAGAAAATTTACTTTAAAAGAAAAATATTTTTAAGCAGTGTGGCAACCAAATTTTTTAATGAAAAAAAAAAAAAATAATCAAAGTTATTAAAAAAATTGTTATTGTGGATTTTAGAATAGCCTAGCATTTTTATTCTAAGATGTGTACGTAGTTGGATATTTAGCAAAAAGCAAATCTACACTTGCGATGATTTTTATTTAACATAATATTTTATCTACTGCTGCCATAACTATATTTTTTTAATTATAGGAGGATTCTTGTAAGCTGTTCCACAGTTTTTGTGTATTTTTCAATTTGAAATGAAAATGAGTTAAGGCATATTTCTATTTAATTTAAAATAATGATAAAAAAAGTTTTAAATTGTTAAGGCGAATTTCAAATTTTTTCTATGGCTACCGACCGAGCTTTATGTGAATATGAATCTTTTGCTAAAATGAATTCGTTTGCCCATAAATACATACACGAATTGCCCATAAAAAAGGAATACTTAATCAAGTGCTTCATTAACACTTTTCAGCAGGTGTAAGTGTATGTAATAAAAACTACTTTTCAACAACGCTCCATAAACCGACGATGAAGGGTTACGAATTTTAATGAAACAATGACATTAAATATAGCAATTTCGAATAGCGTGTGGGCGGAGAGGTAGATGTTAAGGAAAATAGCTTAAAATAAAGGATGTTGAATATTAAAACAATGTGATACGTGCATGAAATACAAAATGTAAAAACTGAGGTATTGGGGAATTGCTGTTATGAAAACACATCAATCGTTCTTGCTCTTTATAATTATCCGGTACAAAAAGTCATGCGCTTTAATGAACTTAATTAAACTATAATTAAAATTAGGTATAAGTTAAAAAAACAAACTGAATAAGAATAACTTTTATGAAATACTTAACAAATATTATTAAATAAAGTTATTAATATAATTTAAAAAAAAAACTTTCACAAGCATACATTTTCCTTTAAAAACTTAAACAAATTTTTTTTTAAGTTTGTAATTTTATAGACCATTAGATTTTTTTACAAAGAAGTGTGTTAAAAATACCGTAGATATTTGACAATTTTTTACTGGTGTCCTTTGGCATTTCCTGGGATATTTCTCACATGAAAAAAAGTTTAATTTTTTTTCCAAAATTAATGATAATTTGCAGTGCCTTCAAACTTGCACTTTGTGAAACTAAAATTGAAAACTGCATATCTACTCGAAAAAGTTTAAAAAATTTGAGTATGATTTATTGAATTTGTTTAAGTTTTGTAAAAAGTTTAAATTATATTATAGTTTAGACACAGTAAATTTTGCTTTTGCCTAAAATTCTTTTATTTTATTTCAGTTGAATTTTAAACAAAACCCATATATACCAAAATTTTAAACTTGCTATAAAATTTGTAATAACTCAACCGATTTTCCAACTTTATATCAATTATAACTTTATAGCTCATACAATTTTAGTGGATACTGTGAAAGTTTCAAGCTGCTAGAATTCACAGCATATTTTTGAAATTTTGTTTGTCGAAGGTGTTGTTAATAAATGTTAATGCATTATTGGTGAACTATTATAAAAGCTGTATAAATTTTAAAATTTTGAAAAATGGAAAATAAATAGTCTTAGTCTCAGTCCTATTATTTCTGCCGCTAGTATATAAACAAAATAAAAATAACTTTTAGTGTTTCATAGTAGTTTTTATATTCGTTTTTTTTTTTTTAAATTATTTTAAGACTTTTCTGCAAGCCAATAATAGAAATCAGTCATTGAATTATATTTTTAAAGTCATACTTTTTGAAGTCATAATTAATTCCATCCATAATTAAAAATACTTCTAGAATAACTTCTGCTATGCAAAAATTCATAATTAAGTTTAAGTTTAACTCAGTCACTGACTGATTTAAAGCGATGTCTTTTATAAGTAAATTCGTTGACTTATTTTTATTTTATTTAATAAATAAAAGTCTTAAATAAAAGTTAGCATAAAAAATATAATATAAAAATCAAAAACAAATTTTACGGACGGTGAATGAAATATAAATATAAAACTGTAAACTTGATCAATTTGAGTGTGGCCGCTTCTAAACTATGCGTGTCTAATTGATTGTTTCTAAATAAAAATATCTATTCGCAAACTGTTTTTAAATTGGAAATGCTATTAAAAAATGTTGGAAAATATTAATTGATCATCCACAAATAAATAAATAAATGTATTCTTCATTTCTCCGCAATACCCTGTCGACAACAACTGACTTTTTTCATAAAACAATGTATGCAAAAGTAATTAAAAATAAATTTTTGTTCAACTTATTTGCTTCAAAGTATACTTTAACATCGCCATTGTCACTTATCACTTGATTATATGAAATTAAAAGTAGTTGCCAATTAAAAAAAAAAGAAAAAAGTACTTTAAAAATTACTTTTTGTTAAAATAACATTTGCTATGCCTACCATCGTAATCATAATCTGCATAACCTTGATCATTCATCGCACCCGGCCCATGTGCGCGACCAGCTATCAATGTTGGACTCGGTGTGGAGAACATGGGCGGCGGTGGGATTGGACCAATTTCGGACACCGGTATTGGTGGTTCTGGCAACTCGGAGAGTAGAACGCCGCCAGCACCTATATGGCCACCACCACCAACTTGAGCATGATTTGTCAGCTTGCCATCGGACGCGTACGGCGGTGGTGTGCTACCGGGTGGACCGCCAATAACATTGTTCACTGAAGCGCCACCATCTGGATCTGAAAGCGCAAAGAAATGAAGAAGAACAAGAGATGATATATAAGCGAAGGGAAATGAGTGATTTTGCAGGGTAATATTAAGTAAGGATTTTAAATATATTAATATCTATGGAGCAAATATACTACCGCTTAATATAAACATTATACAAATAAATATTATGCATATTTCAATTATGAATAGAGAATTTTTGTCCTCCAGTGCTCTTGCTATATTCAAAAGTAAGCGGACATAAATAGTTTTGGTTTAAATAATTTCATTACAAATATATTTGTTTGACCTTTAAGTTAAAACAATAATTCTCTTAACCTTGTCCATTACATACTTTCTACCACATTATGCAACTTTTGTGTATGTAAACAGTAAGCAGTGCAATAAAACCTTTGGTTTACAACAAAAAAAAAATATGATTTACTGCACCGCTTTGCTTCAAAGTACCATAATCTCATTGCAGCAATTTTATGGCAGAAAAATGTTAATAGTGCAGGCAATTTGCATAATTGGATTGCATTGCATGCACATTAGGGTGGTCGCACTCAGCTTTGAACATTGCTTCATAACGAAAAATAAACTCTTTTTAAATAAAATGGTATTTATCCCAGCGCTAGAAATTTCCCACGTATGAAAAATGCATAAAAATAGGTATGTGCGATTAGTTAGCTAAATACTTTTGAACTAATCATTATTCTAATTAATCAAAATTAGTTGATAAAGCAGATTATTATAAATCAGATACTGAGCAATTACAGTCCGCTTAAAAAATCAATTTGTGATTAATCGAATTCTGTTTAACAACAAAAAGTAATTAATCCTAAATTTAATCATTCATTTTGACTTTTCAAAAATGTATATTCGTTGAATTATTAATTAGGCAAGTTTCGATTAGTCAGCTTGTTCAATTTATTGATAAATCAAACAATCCCAGGAAAAACAGTTTTACGTAAAAATAGTATGTAAAACTTAGGTATTCTTATAAGAATAATACCAAATTGGGTATAAATATATACAAATATATTAAAACAAAAAATATTTGTTTTTATTTTTAATACACTTTATATTAAAAAAATTGTTAAACTATTTAACAAATAGTCAATTTAAAAAAATTTTTAAATAAACATTGAGATTTTTTCTTTAAATTATGCGGAAGTGAGTTATAATTAAAAATAAAAAAAAATTGACTTTCAAGGATTTCGTACTATTTATGGTATACGATTTTTTTCAAATCGAATATGCTAAATAGACAATGCGAGATCTCTCAATATATATTTAATTAAACAAATCGGCGTAATATTGGCGGGATACTTAAATAAAAGAATCGTTCAAGCATTCAATTTCCGACTTTCCTTATCCTGGGCGAGGGCCGTGCCCCGTTTGGACCACCCTAACACACTTACTGTAAAGGTAAATATGTATTTACTAAACATACACATACACACATACGTGAACTTCACGACATTTATTAAAATTGTGTGTATGTTTGCTATACTTCAGCATATTTCCAAAAGAAGACAAAATTTTAATTCAATTTGGTGAACGATTTTAATCAATTAAAGTAACTGTGTAATGAAATTTGCTAATTTGTATGTATGTTAGCAATACTTCAACTATAAACGACTGAATTTCGAATGTTGAGATTGTTTTTATACAGTAATACACTCTGTTTACAAATTATATGTAGTACAACCACATATTGACAGAACTGGGCACTTTACTTTTCTTCAGATTTATTTAAATTATTTTTCAAGTAAAATATGGTTCATTCTCTATGCACGATATTTACAAAATGTTCAATCATTTAGCAAAATTTCATCAAAATTTCGAACTTTTTAAAAAACGCTTTTATACACATTTTTTTGATAATGCAGTTTTTTAGTTATTCAATTTTAGTGTAAGAAAGTGCAAGTTTCAAGTGTCTATAAGTTATCATTGATTTGGACAATTTTTTTACTGGCGGTTTCCCCCATACAACGTAAAATCGCTATTATTTTTTAAATAGAAAGAATTGCGAAAGAGCGTCAGTAAAAAAATTGTGGAAAATTAGTGGTAATTCGTAGCCATTAGAAACTTGCAGTTTGTTGTACTAAAATTTAATGAGCTAAATATCCACATACCCCAAGAAATTAAAAAAAAACATTTTTTTATTTTGGAAATTTTGATAAAATTTTAATTAATTTTCTATGTTTTTTTAAAAGTTTTTTTTTGTTATTGTTTGGCGATATAACTATTTATTTTAAATATTTTTGAGCTTAAAGCCGATCGGTTTATTGGGGAAATTATTAGGGAAAAACAACAATACTCAAAGCGGTAGAAGTTATAGTAATATTTCGGATATCACCACATTTCCTCATCAGACTTCTTTCTTCTTGGCTTCTGCGGAAGTCGAACCTGCAACAACATGCGCAATACTTAAGCCGGCAACTAAACGCATTCAGCTAAACTTACGCTGTGTGAGTTGCTGTTATTTTTCCTGCTTTCCCTTCACATTTTACTCCAATCAAGTGCCGCTGTACTGCCGCTATTTCTACTTGACGGTGTAGTTATTGTTTGTACAATTTCTATTTTCGCAATAAACCGATCGGTCTTAAGCTCAAAAACAATTTTAATAGTGTTTGTTAAAGAATAAACGATGATTAAATTAAAAAAAAAATTATTCTAGATAATTGAAGGATAAATAAATTGTTCAAATGTGTGAATATGTGTTTGTTTTATAATTTGTGAACAGAATGTATGATAATTGTAATATAAAACATGTGTACACATGAAGAAAACTTTAAGGAAAACGAGAGTATTGCAAAATCGTATGGATTTTATATACATAAATAATTTTGAAACATGTATAAAACTAGACTGCTTTAAATTTTTTTTTTTGGCTTAGTTAATAACGACTAAATATGATTTCTATTAAAAATGAAATCACACAAACAAATTGGCAATAGACGAATAGTGAACGCAAAACTGTGATTATGGCATCGAAAGTGTTATTATTATAAATTTCGACAGCGACATATTGTTTTTATAGCAATACGATAACGAATATTAATATCGATAACATCAGGTACAATACCTTCGAAAGAAATATTGATATGAAGGAGCATAATTATCGTAGTGGCAACCAAGATCTCAATGCCGATATAATTATCGATAAAGGCAACTACTCCTATAACTAATGGCGTCTGTGTATAAAAGTATAGACATACAAATGTTATATGACAGGCGACTGATTCATAATATTCACTATGTTTTCCATGGCAATTGTTTTCGTTAAGTTCCGAAAAATAATAGCATTGGGCAAATGTATTTTTTTATGGCAAAAAGTGCTCAACAGACTCTGGAAAAAAATCATAAAAATCAACGGTTAGCCAATTGAAACTTGCACTTTGTTGAGACTAAAACTGCACTGAGCCACACAACTGCATACTTGAAAGTTTTCTAAGAAAAGTTTGATTTAATAATTGCGCCTAAATTACAAAGTTATGTATTTCGAATTGCTGTTTTTTTAATTGCGCTAAAACATTTAATTATTCATTATTTGGAAAGCGCGTAAGAAACTTCAACAAATTAGCATTAAATACTATTTATTTAGCAAGTTACATACATACTTATGTTTGAACTAGTTTATGTAAACTTCTTATTAGTTAATGATAAAAGCGTGAGCCGACAAACTTACGAAACTTTCAACATTTATTCGGAAATATGTATACAGATACGTATGTATATTTGCTTGTTAGCATGCAAAGGTGTACTTGTGCATTATTAGCAGTACTTTGTATTAGTATTCACTGTGAAGAAATATCAATGAAAAAGTGAGATTAATTTTTGAAACTACGCTAGCACTACTTTTTTATGTTTCTGTGTGTGTGTGTGTGTGTGGTGCGTGATTGCGCCGCAGCCTGCAAAATCAGCGATTACAAATACAAATGTATGTACGAGTATGTAAAATTGGCAAACTGCACCAAAAATTCGTGAGATGCGAAATTCGTTAAATGCAAAACAAATACGAAATGCTACGAAAAAAAAAACAAACAGAACTTACAATGCTCATTATGATAACAAATGTTCACACGACGTGATAGTTTGTTGGTGCCGAGCGTATTGGGACGTTCCAATTTGGAATTTTGTATATTATGAGCGCCGTCATGCTGATCACGACCGCCAGTGTTGAAACTATTTCCGCTGCCACCGCCACTGGCATGTGTCACGTGGCTGTGATTCGATTGCGGGCCGCAATTGCCCACGCCACCGCCACCGCCTGGTGGTGGCAGCATCGAACTCTGACATGATGGCTGTTCGGTATTGGGTGATAGTTTGCCATTACCGCCGTGTGGTGCATCAGTCTTGTCTTTTCGGGGTTCTGTTAAGGAGAAAGAAAGTACGACGTGAGAAAAGTGTGAGTTAAAACAAAGTGGACGAACAGTTTGTGTGTTGTTGTGTGCTTGTGGCTAATGTGATTGTGATTCTGTTAGAAAATAATATTTTAATTTTTCACTCGCAAGCTTAGTGGTAATTTTTTGGCATTGCTTTTAGTTACGGGATTGTGCCCTCCGACCGTCATCCTTCCATAAATTATCTCCAATCCAAGGTGGTATCATGAGTGACGGGGAATGAAACGATAATGTGACAGATCATCGGTAAATGAAATTTGAAGATCGTCTGCTTCCATTGGACTTTGAGTGGTGTTGAGATCACCGCTGGCGGTTATAAAGGGTTTCGCCTTCTGCGAAAACCCAGCTCTCATTCACCCAGCTCTCATTACCTGCATTCAAATTTTGTATATTTAACCTAATTTTCTTTTAAGTTATTTTTGATACAGTAAATTTATTTTTTCAGCAAACCAAATATTGGTAGTTTTATTTGTGAAAGCATTCGACATGCAATTTATTTATTATTCGATTAAAAAAATGCTGTATATCGGCTATTCAATGTCCGATTTGATTTTTCTTCGAATTGCATCTCTCCGACAGAAAATTGTGTTTTTGAACTTTCTTGACTGGATAGATGGTGCTGTAGTCGACAAATTCAAAATATTTCGTTTGAAAGTCGTTCTTAATCTCATATTCAGATTTTTATACTTCGTACATTAGTGATCTCAAATTCTGAGCACCATTTATAAACGATTTTAGTGTTTATTTATTTTATTTAATTTTCTATACAAAAAAATATCTCAATTTAACACAAAAACCATATCAATGCATGTTTAAAATAAAGTGCGAAATTAAAACAAAATTCAGCAAAAATAGCCGTATTTGCTTATTTTCCAATAATTATTATCCCGTAATGATTTCGTGAAAAATTCCTTTAGATATTGCTTACAAATCTTACAAATAATTGGTTTAGTATTTTCTGTACCTTTGCGACATTTTATAAATGTAGTCAGTTACTATTCTTTAAAGTTTGTTGGTCGCCATTCTATTGTACAAACAATCGTTTTTTTAATTTGATCCACAATTTTTCCCAACTAACTTATTGGAAAGGAGTTACAAAAAAAATGGCTTGCGATCAATTTGAAGCCTAGTGTAATTACTGCTGTACCCGCGGATGGTAGTCATTACAACATAAAAAATATGAATCAATAATTAATTCTTATTATCTGATTTTAATTTTTCTATTCAAATTAATTATTTATTTATTGATTCCTGCATTTTTACTCAAGAGAACATATTCTAATTTGATTTTTGTCTTTTCGCTCAAGAATGATCGTTACACTCGTACATGTAAAAGCATTTTGATTTCAATGATTTTTATCGAAAATAATGATAACATTTCGATTTTATGTTTTTGCTCAGAAAAATGATTAACTTGCGATATTTATCATTTTATTTTATGTTTGAGGAATAAAAAAATTAGAGTTCAAAAAAGTAATCATTATACATGAGCGCATAAAAAATATAGAAAATCATCAATATGCTCGAGCGAAAATATACAAATCAGATGGTTTAAAGCCACCTGAGTGAAAAACTAAAAATCATAAAATAATCAATATTCCAGAAAGATCAATTTATATTAATTACTTTTGAGCGAAAAGAAATATAAAAATTCGAAAATAGGTAGACGAAACAGATGTAAGGAATGCCAAACGCTTACAATTTGTTAACAACAAAAAAAAAAGTTTTTTTTGGGTTTCTGTTCTCATGTTTAAATTCAAATTCTATACATTAAAAAACACTTGAATTTTCCTTTCCAGTTCCTAAACTTATCTTTTGTCTAATTTACATTGATTTAATTACATTTAAATTGATTTACATTAATTTAAATTGTTCTATTATGTACAGAAGCAAATTTGATAAACAAATTTTTTTTTCTTATTTTTGGCCTAAAAGTCGAACCCAAAAATCGTGTTGACCGGTGTAATTTTTCGTTCCTGGCCGTAACTGTCTGAATTTGTCGCATTTTTTCAAGTTTCTTAACATACTTAGATTTAAAAAGTCCTTTTAGTTGACTTAAATTTGTTAAATACAGAATATTAAAATACTAAAAAACAAAACAAAAAAAACTAAACAACTTGTTTGTTAGTCGTGTGTCTTTTTTGTCTTTTCTTTTAGTGTACTTAGTTCATACTTATTTTTTTTTTAAAGTAATTCTAAGTTTTGCACTAATATTGTTTCTAATTTTTGATACAAAATAATCAAAATCAGTCTATTTATCAATTATATGTTAGTTAAACCGGACGATTCCAGATGTTTCGATACTTGTATGAATAACAACATCTCAAATGCATTATAAATAGATCTCGAAATTAACTAAATTGCCATACAAAGTTAATGTATATATTTTATTTTATTGCTCTGCCAAAATTTTCACATTTATGTGCGGTTTCCATGCACTTGCACTGCATTTGTGTTTATGCAACAATTATGATTATGACCGACACTAACTAACTAACCAGCATATAACTTTTTCTACATACATATGTATAAACATACGAAAGCATCACTCTTAAATTATGTATGTTGTGGTCAAATAGCGAGAAGAAGGATGTGGTTAATCAACTTTATGGCTTATAAGACATAAATGTCATGAAGAGTGTGTATAAATCGTTAACGACCGCAATCAATCAGCAACATATGGATTCAGAAAGTGGAAACGAATAGCCACTGCTGCATGTGATCTTAAATAATACACACAGTTGAAAGTTGTTCGTGTAATTTTGCAATGAAACTGGTTGCTTTCAAATTACATGAGGACTACACTTTTTCCAATTGTATTTCAGAAAAGTATAAGAGTGTGTATAAATCTTTCAAAAAATCACAAATGTATTTCAGAAAGTGGTATAAGTATTTCAAAAAAGCTCAAATGTATTTCACAAAAGCTGAAATATATTTAAAAAAAAAATATTAAATCTATTTCAGAAAAGCGCATTTGTATTTACGAAAAGTTCAAAAGTATTTCATTACGGGTTTTTTGAAATACATTTGAACTGTTATAGTACCTTTGCCTTTTTCTGAAATACATTTGAAGTGGTTTGATAGAATTGACATTTTCTGAAATACATTTGAGCTTTTCTTCATTACATTTTCCCTTTTCAGAGTTAAATTTACCAATTTCCCAATTAAATTTTGCTTTTCTTAAACACATTTTTATGTTGATATTTGTTGGAACGATTTTCCGTCATGTCAAGTTTGGTTTGGAGAGAAACCGATTTCGGCGTTGTGCCATTTTTATGTGCTTTTCTGTAATACTACTAGTATTGGTAGGGTTGTAGCATTTTTCTAAAATTAAAAAAAAAATCAACTCTTAACACAATCTACCACAACAAACTCAGTTCGCGGCAAGAAATTTAAAATTACTCCAAAATTAGGCTGCGACAAACATTTCAGGAAAATTATGTTTTGGTGCGAAAATTTTTCATAAATTTCCAAATGCTCATAATTTTTGTCAGTGGTATAAAAGGCAAAGGAGTTTCGCCGATGGCGACTGGCAGCTTTAGCGTAAAATATAAAAAGTCATATTAAAACACAAAATAGAAAATTGGGAAAATTTTTTAAAAAACAAAATTTTCATAAAAAAAGAGTTGCTCTTAAAAAAACCATTATAATTAGGCTTTCCTCTTACGAGTATATCAGTTCCCATTAACTTTTACTATTGGAATATAAAGTTTGAAATAGTACCAGAGTTGAAATTTAAGCCAAAGCTGTTTTTGAATATCAGAAACTGGTTTTTATGAAAGTTATAGAGTTATAAATTCATACAAATGAAAAAAAATAAAAAAATTTTTTTTAAAAGTAAAATACGACATTTTTTTATATGCAATCCAAGTCTTAAATTTTTAAGAAATGCAACTAAAATTATAAATGAAAGATATACCAAATTACGTATATCCCTAACTCACTTAGTTTAAATTTATTATAACAATTGCGTTTTAAGAAAATTCAAGAAAAAAGCTATGCTTCATTTTTCCTATAATTTTGTTACGCAAGTAGTTTAGGAACACATACCTATATCAGGGAAAATAAAATTTTTTAAAATATCTACATATATTAAAAATTTTTTGCATGTATTTGTGAATAGTTATGGCTGGCTTAAGTCTTTTCTTAATATTCTTAATATGCTGACTTCTCTTTTTTCGATTCGCAATATATTACAATGTTTTTGCCTAATACCAATACAAAAGTAAATATATTGGGAAAATTCTTTTTAACCACACCTGTTCCACCTATTTGAAAAATTAACTCGGCATCGAAATACATTTTCCTTAATTATAATTGGCTCTACTCAAATTTTTTGCCTTAAAAGTTTTGTCTCAAATTATTCGGACAGAAAAAAATAAATGACACGAATGCACATGTCTCTCAAGTTCCGAAACTTTATAGACATTCACTTGATTTATTATCACTTTCTGAATAACACATTTCGAACTTTTTGAAGTCCAACAACAATGCTCCATATTCGACCGAATTTTTTGTGTATCGAAAGTTTGCCGTGCAACAAGCCAGCCAACATTCGTCTCATTTATAGAATATGTAGGCGATGACTGGAGGCTCATTTTAGCTGCTGGAAGCATTTCAAGTTTTTGAAGCACACTAATACACATCGCTTTGATAAACGTTTGCCACTTTCAGACTGCGTGGAATGGATAATGAGTAATAAGAGGATTATTAACAAGGATGATCTTTGTTGACAAGGTTGACAAAAAAATAATAATATCTACTGTTCGGTGGTGTATCTTTTATTTTTTATTTTGCTGGTCTTGTTTGGTGACTTTGGCATAATCTTAGGGCTGACAAATTTAAACAGACACAAGTAAAGTAACAGACACAAATATGTAGGAAATACATTTACTGCAGTGTTGCCGAGATGTAATTAGCCATGAAGTTCCTTTCCAATAAAGACATAACTAATACTTTACTTCGCAGTGGATTTAGCGGATTCAAAATCTCAAAATTTAAAATGGCAAATATCAACGGTTATTTCTCGACAACTCAAACTTACAGTTTATTGTACTAAAAAATTGCAAAAACTAAACCAAATCCAAATTTGGAAATTTGTTGCATTTTTTTTTAGTTCTGAGCCAGGTTGAATTTTTGGTTTCTACGATTACTATTAGAGAATGAACTGCATCATATTAATAGTGAAATATTAGTAAAATAATTTTTTAAAATATGTCCTTCGTTATGTGGTTGTGTAACGAAACTGAAGTATAGAAATTATTGGACAAGTAATTAAAAATTATTTTTTCACGGAAAGGATTTTTGGTTTGCCAATACAATTTTACAATGAAAGGAACTACAATTGTACCAGCAAACTATTGCGCTATCAGCGCTTTGCATTCACTATCTGAAATATTTTCCTTTTTATACCTTTCATGAAAATGAAAGATAAGAGTTGGACCCATCAAAAAGTATAACTCCTTCACATATGTAAGTAGCCACAGGCTTGAAATTTTGCAAGGTCCGCTGAAAATCATATAGATTAAAGATATATATACATACAACTGATTGTTCAGATATTTTATTTAGCACGAAAACACCTCCATTAAAGCAGCTCAAGTCTTGAAATTTTCCAAAAATATTAGCTATTATATGAACTATTTGAGTAGTGAAAATCATTAAGATCGGATAAATATAACATATAGCTGTCATACAACCGATAGTTCAGATATTGCATTTTGCGCCAAAACTCCTTCATTACATATGGCTCTCATATAATTCTTCCATTCAAGAAAGGTATGAAGCGCTTCGGTATAGCTGAAGACAGCTTTTTTTTTACTTGTTTTAATAAACAAATGTTTTCATAAGCGATTTCTAATTTATTTTTCTTCTGCTCTCCTTCTGCCCCTCACTACTTTTAGTTTTATTTATTAAATCACTATGAATGGTAAACAAAGCTTTAGGGCAGCCGCCAAGAACCTACCATTTTAATAAATTTATTTTTTTCAAAACAAAAGAATATACACATGAAGCAAGAATCAAAAATTAGAAGAATGCGACACTTTCGTCCCGTTATCTTTTTTGTTTCGGCTTGACAGCTGTGTGGCGTCATCGCATACGATAATATTGAGTGAAAAGGGAAAACTAACAGAATTTCACATTCGCGCGCAAAACTTTAAATTTAGTGCGTTTAAATAATATAAAGTGATTTATAAAATGAAGTGTGCAGTGGCTAATTGCAACAATTTAAGGTAGCAAAATGCATGCTGAGTAATGTACTGAAAAAATGATGATTCACTAAGGGTTGGACAAATTTAACTATGAAGTGAAAAACACTTTTTCTGACCAACAACCTGCACTTTAAGTTTTTGTTTTTACGCGCACCCAATACATTAGAAATAACGTGAAACTCCAACACAAACGCTACCGTGTAATTAAATTGTTAATTTTATATTAATCCACTTGCTGCCCATGCGTATGTCCCCGCAGAGGCTGTGACCACAGCGATAATTGTCTTAAGCAGCCGATCGGAGAGTCAAGCAGACAGACGGGATGCAGAACTTATTCACATCATGCCATTAAAAATATAAACGAAGCAATTATTATCAGCAAAAGTAAAAGTTTAATAGACTTCAGTAATTACCAACCTCTTTGCAAGAGAAATAACAGCCGAATTGCCGGCATAACTCATTTTTATCTGTTCTAGTTTACATATATATTTACATATGTAGTTGCATGTTTTATCGCCGGAGCACATTTTAATGTGTATTGAGTGTTATTACATATTTAAGAGTAATATTTTATTAAATTTACCTAAATATATGGAATACAAAGTAAACAAATGCTTTCGGTTGTCACGCGTGTGCGCACAGGTTAGTTTTTAATGTCGTTTTAATACTGTCATTATATACTTGCTGCCCACTCTTATCCTGTATGCTATGACATAGAAATATCGCAATCTTCTAATTTATCATTCTTGCACATGAAGTATATATGTAGTACAACTAAGTAGAAATTAAAAATAAATCTTATCATCACTGTACAAAATCAAATTACCTACATTTTACTATTCGAAATAAACCCGAAAGATAAAATAACAAAAAAGAAGTATGTGTGCTTAGTATCAAATGTTTTGTTATAATTTTATTATTTCTTCTCGAATTCACAAGTATATGCTCAGTTAATTAATTTTACATACTTAAATATTAGCAACCCGTGAAATCCCTAATATTACTTATGCACAAGATTAAACTTAAGTGTATGTATATGAAATGTCTACCCAATAGAAAGAACGGTAACATATAGCGGAGAAAAAATGTGTGTGATTCATTCAAATCTTCTAGTCGAAAGTATTTTTCCTAAATTGTTAAAGAAATGTTTTATTCCCAAGTGTGACAAAAACATCACCAATGATCACAAAACCCATTGCATAGGTACAATTTCAAAACTAGTACCCTACTCAAAAAAAAAAAACCAGTTCTCCTATACCACCAATATACTCGCAGCTTGATTTACTACTGGGTGCATGTATACACAGCTACTAAATCAAATCTCATTTTAAATTCCATGAAAATACTAAGCCAGCAGCAAGTTGACATGTTTTTGAATTCGACTTTGTCGCATTACTTTCACTTGAAGGAGTAGGCAAATAAGAATGTTTTTGCTTTTCTTTTGTTTTTTGGGGATGTGCGTCCGTGTGTCTATCAGCGCGGCACATAAAAATGTAAATTCTCCCTTATCCATTGTGAGGTAAGTAAATGCGGCGGAAAATCTTGCTTGATTGTTTAAGAAATTAAGTTTAGAAAAAGTTGTTGATTTTACAGCCAATTAAGTTGCATAATTAGTACAAATAATGCAATATTTATTTTTGCTTTGAATGAGAGGGAACAGTCGCAGCGTACTTTGCAAAGAATATTAAAAAAGAAGAAAATGCTCTATAAATTTAAATTTTAAATACGGTTAATAAAATTTAAAAAAATACTTAAAATTCCGATTTAAAATGGTGGTTCACGACTAATACTTTTATCATCAAGATGCAGCAAAGACTCAATTACAACAACGTTGTGGCAGTTAATCTTGATTGATCTAGAGTCAGTATTCAAGTGAATTAAAGAGGTTAAGATAAGATAATTTTAAAGTTTTATAAAAATTAAAAAAAAATGCTATATATAGTATTTCATTTGTGTTTTTATGAAATACTGCTGGAAAAGGTGTAGTAAACATTTTAAAATTCTTTTTCTTCTTCTAAAAACATTTGCTAAATGCGCTACAACTCTTAAAAAAATCATTTAAATGAGAAAAAAAATTTTTCTGGGATTTTATAACCATCTAATATATAAAGACAAAAAAAATAAGTAACAATATTAAAAAAAAAGTAAAAATAGAATACAGGTTTGCCACCAGTTATGTCGTTTGCGCATCCGTCAAGCTTACTCGCTATTTCAATGAAATTAATGCCAGAGTCCCAAATATGTACAACTAATGCAAAGTGATTTACAAGCCACAGGACATTGTGTTTTGAACGCAGCCATTTACCATTTATCAACCCATCCGTCAATTCATCATCAACTGACATCGTAACCTTTTTGCGTGATTACTTTTTTGCAACTTTTTTCTAAGCTTACCGTCGCACCTCTTATTCTTCTGCAGCTGACAATATCAGAAGCAAATAGTAAGATGAGACAAAATGTAGTTGGCGGTTGATTGAATTTAGAATTTTTTCTACTAGCAAGCATACTTTCTGACGCAATAGCGTACATCCTTCATTGTGCTGGTAATTTTATATGACATTTTGAGTGCTAGCATTTTCAACGATTTCTTGTCGAAGTGGTTATTTTTTTCTACATTTTTTTTAACAAGTATGCATATATTAAATTTAGGCATTTTATACACATTAGATCGTGACGCTTTTTGTTATATTTTTAACATGCTCTGCTTTATTAAAAAAAAATAAAAATGGAATTTAATAAGCTGTGTCTTTGTTGTCAAATCCGTATCCTTTTTCCCTCTGACCGGTCTCAGAGTGAGTTAGGCGATTGCTTGGGTTTGACATTGCTGCAAATTTTACCCATGTCAGCAATTCGCAAATATTTGGAAAAAGTCTGAAGGGATAAAAGTAATAAATATGATGAAGGTAAGCCAAATATCTAAATTAAATAAGAAAAATGTGCTTTCAGCTACATTAATTAGCAGTTTTAGATTATCTCTGAAGTTGCCAAGCCAACTTTTACTTAACCCAAAATTATTTATTAAATAATTTGGCGTAAATTTTCCGTAAAAAAGGAAAATTTTGCCCCGGTCATATCCAAAAAAATGTCGCATGCACTGCTAACATCAGAAGAAGTTAGCGTGCCACCATTAAAAAAAATAGTCAATAAGACTAGCTAAGAAAATGTTACGTGCACAGGAATTTGCCCGTTTTTTGCCGTAATTAAACGGCATATACAATGAGTTCTGAAAATGTAATTTTTTTTTTTAATTTTCCATATGCTAAACTTTTTTTTATAACCTTTGGCACGCTAACTTAATAACTAGATAATGTTTGGTTAAGTAAAAGTTCGCTTGCCAACTTCAGAGATAATTTAAGAAAGATAATTTATCCAGTATTAGGATATCAATTAACTTTTGGTTTTCAATCCTTAGCGATAAACAAAATTTAATCGAAAACAGTGAATCTTCTTGACGCCTTTCAAGAACCAACGACCGAACCGAGACCGGTAAAATATCCAAAATCACTGAACAAAAATACAGGTAGAGTTTGACGATCTATCATCAAAAGACTACAGAAAAAACTAACTTTAAATAAATCACCCAATAAAGATTCATAAAGTTATACCATTTTGTGATGGATTTAGGTTTAGTATGAGATCACATTGGTGATTTAATGGTATCAAAATGCTCCTAAAAAATTTCGAGATAGTATTGAAATAATTCCGAACACAACGGTCCCGAAATAATGGTGATTTTTAGTATCGCATTCAATTTTAATACAACAAAATGCCATTGCCAGGTGATTTTTCAGATTTTTTTCTACCATATAAACAACTTTTTTTTTCGACGTTGTATGGGATGAAAGGGTTTAGATATGCCGCTCGCTACCCGCAAGCTCCTTCTAAGTGACTCATCTCTGAAAGAAGCAGGAGGCCGATGAAAAAATAATAACACCTGCATCAGTTCTTAACTAATCTGACCAGAGTGGGACGTCAAACGGGCACAGGGTCTGATCTTGCTGAGCAGAACAAAATCTGTCTTTCGCTTTCGGGCTGATAACAGGTCACATACTGATGGGAAGGCATGCTGAAGAGATTGAGCGCTCCCTACAACGACTTCTGCAGAAGTTGTTGAAACGAAGAAGAACATGAAACCGTGAGGCACTTTCTTTGCGAATGTCCTGCACTATGGAAGTTAAGAAGGAAATTCTTAGGATCAAAGTTCTTCAACGACCTACATAAGTGACCTGGCCAGGATAGAGGCACGCAAGATACTAAAATAAACAGAATATTTACGATGGTTTGAAAAGGGAGATCTCTGATCCATGTGTTACTACAATGGACATAAACAGGGGTCTAGGTGTGCTGGCGTGAACGCTGGGTCGCTTCAACCTAACCTAAGCTCAACATGGAAAGAAATGCGTAACACCTTCGGTAAAAAAATTATGAAAACTCAACAGCATACTTTAGCAAACTGTTAAATTGAATGGTCTATAAAACTACATATTCGAAAGTTAGCTTAAAATTCCAATTAAAAAGTAAGGAATTTTGAAGGGCTTCACAAAATTGCTAGCTAATAATCATTATCAAAGGTCTCATATATCATACGGCTAAAACTAATAATGTTTATTAACTCCAATTAAAATTAAAAGTTATTTAAACCGAAAACTCTCAAACCCTGCTACTTTTATAAATTCTAATCTAAAATTAACTTTTCGTTTTTCATACTAACTAAAATCATTAAATTATTCATTTTAATATATACATATGTATATACACGTCCTGCATTAGTAGCAAACACATAACAACAAATTTGTCTAAGATGTGACTTTTTTCGTAGCTGTGATTACAAAATTCCAATCCAGACCTTGAGAAAAAATATTCAAAGCAAATTTGAGACTTAACCTTACCACTGAGAACAGCAATGAAATAGAATTATTCTTTTGTGAAAATATTTTGATACAGCGGAGTAATAACAAAAACTCGACACAAGTATGCATAAGCAAAGGCAAACGATTTTATAAGTCAAGTACACTTAATGAATGAGGGATAGGAAGAAAAATGAATTGCAACAAACAATGTGCGAGTACATATGCAATAATAATTGGAGTATGGGTGCTTGGATTCTTTGAATATTTGCGAAAGAAGAATGTGACTTTTAGGCGTCAGTTTGTTGGACATGTGTCATAAGCGAAGCTAAAGTTACATCCATACAAACATATGTATGTATGTGTTTGAGGGCTGTGCTTGACAACGAAAAATAAATAAATTTGAGAAAATATAGCGAACTGCGCAACGAAACGACTAAGGCAAGAAAACAAAAAAAAACATAAACTGAATACAAACTAACCAGTCAATTTACAGCGCTGTACAAAAATAAAACAATAAATTATTAGCAAAAAATTTTTTCTAAATAATAAGCCGCTCGATATAATAATCCTAACTGTTTTATGTACACTAAACTCTATTTTCGCTTAACAATTCACCGGTGTTTAACCGAGCTTCTGCTACCATTAGTGATGTGCGTCTATATATTCTACCACAAATGAAGGGACCTACAATTTTGTACCGCCTCCGAACGTTAGATTTATTTAATGAGAAGCTTTTTCATGGCAGAAATACCCCCGGAGGGGTGCAGATATATTGCAGATGATAATGAACACTACATAGATGTCAAAGTAAATGATACATAAAATTAAAAATTGATGAGGTCAGATTGGCGTAAACAAAATGATTTTTCACAGTTAAAGCTCAACAAAAGCAAAAACCGATAAAAAAGTGAATAACAAAAATGCTAAGAGAAAGAACAGAAATAATTGAAAAACAACATTCAAGTGTACCGTGAATGCAAACTAGGCAACACAAAAAAAAAAAAACCTTATAGATATTCAAGCCACTTTTCGCCTTTTTCTTTTAATAAACATCGATGCAGCTGCTAACGTTTGAATTCTTTCGACAATTTGCGCAAACGTTAATTGATATCAGACAAAACTATGTACCCCTCCCTATGTATATGTACATACATATAAAGCATCGAAATAGTAGCGGCAAAAAAGGAATAAACAAAAAACTGAACACTCAAAAACAGTTGCTCACTCTTCAGTTCATAGCAGACACTCAATTAATAAATTTCACATTCCTCATACGCACTGTAGACCGCCAGATCCCTTCTCTACAGCGACACATAAGTAGGTGCCAATATATTTTCGATGTATATTTATATTTTTCAAACTAAATTAAAGTGAATAGCAATGAAACTATCACCAAATGTACGCATTTAAATCGAAAAAATGTAAATAAGAAATAAAATAGCTATGACTTCAAAAATATTTAACAGAGTCAACAGCGCAAGCAGTGTCGAAACAAATATGTCCGCCTGACGCCAAAGAATTTTAATACATATGTATGTATATTGGTATTTCTATGCCCGCATATTTGTAGGCATTTGCGCGAATTAGTGTGGTGCGAAAATCTGCGGTAAGATAAAAATAAGTATAACTACAATAACTCTTTATTTGATTAATCGACAAAACGAACTTGCAAACTAAAAAATTGTGTTAATAGGTTTGAAATAATACTAAATAAATATATATTAAAAAGTAGTTTAGATTAATATTTAAAAAAAGCTGTCCCTATTTAAAAAAAAAGAAGATAAATTGTTTAACTTTTAGTTGAGGTGCAAGCAAATTTAATTTAAATAATAAAATATTTTCACAAAGAGTACATAAAAAGCTGTAAAAATATTAAATGGGCTTGCTAAAAATAATAAAAATAAAAAAACTTCCATGAAAATAATTGGAAAGGAAAATAAATAATTTAAAAGTTTTAAAGAGGTTGTTGAAAACTATTTCAAATGTATTTTGAATGACAAGCGCAATCATTAAAGGTGTTTCCAAAGGTAAGAGAACATTTTTTTTAGTTAAAATGCCACCAGTTTTGGTTATAACAATTTTTTTTTTTGAGAAAGTAGGTTTAATTTCATCACATTGCTGTTGCTTGAAAAATGACTTTGCCGTTGCTGGAATTTTTCTGCATAAATAAATATAGGAAGATTTTTTTTGAGTGCTTAATATTGATTTACATACATAAATTTTTTTGATTTTCCTGAAAGCTCTGTACTAAGATTAAAAAGGTATTTAAAAGTTTAAAAAAAAACTAAAAGCTTTAAGTAAAATAAATGTTTTGGTAGAGCAGCCATGTGAAAGAGTTTAAAAGTAATTTTAAAAGCAAACTCCAATTTTCTAAAGACTCAAATATCTAAAAAAAGTTTTTACTTAATAGACAAGTGAAAAATAAATTTACATTTAAAACAAGCTATAAAAAAAAACAGTATTTGGTAGAGTTGTCATCTGGTTTCATAACAACTGCCATTAGACAATTAAAGGTAATTTTACGGATGAAAAATTAGTTTAAAACTGTAAGAAAAAAACCCTTCTCCAGTGTTTTGTTAACAAAAAAAAATTAACTTGTTTTTTATGAACTTCTGATATTAAACAACATTTTTTTTTTGCTTAGTAAAAGTGCAATTAAAAGGCTTAAAACAATGTCGTAGGGTTGCCGTTGTTTTTTTTTCTAGTTTCTGAAGACAAAACGGTCCTTCATAACTACTTTTAAGAATTATTACTGCAAAGTAATTTTTCGAAATTTTTTTTTGCAACCCTGACATTTTTAAACTTAGCTACTAGTTTAGATGCAAAGAAACCGATTGTGGCCTACTCTGGCGTGCGTCCAATTTGCTTAACGCAAGAATAAATCAAACGTCAGGGACAAAATAAAAATGCAAACAAAATATTCTCACATCGTAAAAAACAATTGAAATGGGTCGCTACAATACGAGTTCGCTGATGCAAAGTGACGTCACAAACGCTTGTAGTTGCTAAGCGATAACAGCTAAATGTTTAGCGTGAGCGTGAAAATAAACAAATATTTTGCGGCAAACTTTAATGTAATCAGACAAGTTCATGGCACGTCCTTGCGTCTGCTTTCTATTGCACAGCAGTTGCCAAATGCCTTACGAGTTGTTCCTATTGTTTGTTGTTATTGTTGAACGTAAAACTTTTGTGGCGAGTCGCTAACACCTAGCAAATGCAAATTATGCGCGCAGAGATGAGTTGTGTACAAATACCATATTACCAAAATAATTTTATGTTGTAAAAATAAATTTCGAGAATGCTCTTTTTGAATGAAGCGAACATGTGTTTCCGCGTAAATTAACAGCAAGTAAAGAGCAGCGTAAATAAAGACTCGGTAAGTTTGTTTGACAAGTCGGTGGGGCGGCGCTTTACGGTGGTGGTGACATGTGCCAATGACAGCTGCACGCTGCGCAACTGATTACCGCAAAGGTGGATAATATTGTCTTGTGGAAGGTCAGAGGAGTGGTAATGCGTGGGAGGTGCAGCGTAGATGCCATTCACAGACGTATGTATGTAAACTTTTAATTGTCAGGTGTCGCCATGTAATTTTAATTGACAATTTTCAACTTTTCACCTCAAAACAATTAAAGTTTATTGAAAAAAGTTAAAGAAATTATATGACTTTCGAAGCTAATTTTCTCTTTATTTTTACATACGGAATTTATAGTATATTAACTTCCAAACAAAAATTTAAAGAAGCAACATTGAAACAAAAATAAAAATAATAGATTTTTTTAACAAAGAAAGTGTATTCGGCTTGTCGGATGCCTCTTAAAAAAATAATAGTCTTAATGTGTTTGGAGTTATTCAGAATAGCTTTATATGCATTGCATTGAACGACGATTCTATGAGCATTAAAATTTGTTTCCTTTAAAAATAATTGTTTTGCAATAAAGTGAATAAAGTGCATTTAGCTTCTGAAAATAAATGACGATTGTTCGAAAATTGCATGATTTTGGCTTGCTCCTAAATATATTTATCATCAGTATAATAGCTTTGATATATTTTATTTAAAAAAAATTATTGCCATGCGAGATTTCATGATTTTCCACCTAGTTTTGTGTTGAGCTTAACCACTGCCTAGCTAAAGCAGACATAATAGTACATAATTAGATAACTCTGCTTCCTATTTTTGTGTCTCTGAGTGCTAGTTAGTCTATAACTTTTGAACGGCTTTGTTAATTTTAATGCAGTTTTTTGTTAATTATTAGTGTTTATTATAGCTTTTCAGCTCAGAACTATGCAAAAACAAAAAAATTTCCCTATAGGGGTTATTTATGGGGTGGGCTTGCAAATTTGAGAAATAAGAAAATGATTTAAATTATTTTCCTTCGAAGTAACGTTTTTCTTGCTCGAATTTCGCTTGACTCACTTTTTTCGATATTTTTTATTTAGAAATTAACATTCATTTGATTTCAAACTTTTATTTGTCACTCTTTTCTTTTAAGCGAACTATTAAGAATATAGGAAGGATCCATTCGCATAGAGATAAAGTCTAAGGGGGCACGTCTTCACACGAAAAATTTGATGTCCTAAAATATATATCAGAAAATATATAGTCAATGGAGACCGCGTATTTCTCCATGTCAGCAATTTATGTCACGAGTTTATTTCTTTATTTTGTTACTTTGACAACAAAATTTTTCATTTGGCTGTAAACTTCGTGGGGTCAACATCGAAGATATTTTCTTTCAGAAGCAAAAACTGAATTGTTTTCTATTTCATTTAGTAATGTTTACGTATTTGCGAGGGAAATAGTATATGTATTGTAATGTTCGCAGCATATTCGCGCTGTATTAAAGTGAACTTACTTGTTTGACGCCATCTTAAAAATGCTTAAACTGCCAATTGGAAAAAAATCATATTTATTTATATTTTTCCAAGAATGAATACTTTATGAAGTGTTGGTGACAGCCATCTCCAATTCCCGTATAATTTATTATATAGCTCTATAGTTTCCGAAATATACAAATAAAATTTGTCTGCATCGATTACACAGTGTTACAAAATGGAAAAAATTGAATGAACTTTTAAAGTGACATATTGGAAATTGTTCACCTGGTCGAATATAACTCAAAACGGTTTTTGGAAAATTTGTAATACCCTCAAAATCTTGCTTTACCATTAAAAAACCGTTCTTCGGAAGTGTACGCGCTAATCTTTTCATTACTTGGCCATTTCTTTACCGATTTTCAATATGAAATATGTTTTGGAAAGTTAAGGATTATACCTTTAAATTGAGATATAAAGATCTATTTTTTGAGCTAGCGTGTTGTAAGTTTTCATCGGGTAAACTTGGAAAATTTGTTTTTTCTTCAAATTTTTCTACTTTGACCGCATTTTATTGCAGTATTTTACTAAAAATATACCAAGTATGAGGAATTATTTTGAAAGTACATTCATGTCCAAAAATTTTGAGTGCTCATGCAATGAAATCGGACAAAAATTGACGAAGCTATTAAATTTTTTCTGCTATTAAATAAATTTACCTTGCGAAAAGTTTTTTTTTTTTTAATTTTTCTACTTTGACCGCATTTCATTGCGTTATTTTACTAGAAACATAGCAAGTATGAGGAATTATTTTAAACACATTCATTTCCAAAAATTTTGAGTGGTCATCTAATAAATTTACGCCGTCAATTCAACCTTGCGACCGCTTCGCAATTATATTGTGTAATAAGTGTGGTAAAATGTGTGATAGGCGCAACAAATTTTGTTACGCCTGCGGTCTATTTGTTGATAAGAAATATCAGTGTGGCATACGCTACTGATATGAAAGAGACTTATCAAATGATGGAAAAAATTCTACGATTGCTTAAATACAATAAATTTCGCTGGCAGATTGTCTCGGACCTTAAAGTCCTGACAATTCTACTTGGAATGCAAGGTGGCTACACTAAATATCCTTGTTACTTTTGTGAATGGGACAGTCGTTCCAAAAATCATTACAAGTGTAACATATGGCCACCGAGAAAGTTTCAAATTGGCAAAAATAATGTTCTCAATATTGCATTAGTTACGCCTGATGATATAATTTTCCGCCATTGCATTTAAAATTGGGGTACATGAAACAGTTTGTTAAACGACTCGAAAAAAACAGCGAGGCTTTTCTACCCCTGAAACTTGTATTCCCCAAGTTGAGTGACGCCAAGATTAAAGAAGGTACTTAAAAAAATTTCCCAACAAGAATTCTTCAAAAAGAATTCATCCTAATTTATTTTTACATTTTGATCATGAATTACAGGCGTTTTCGTTGGACCGCAGATTCGTAAGATTATGACTGATGATGACTTCATAAAAAAATTTAACCCAGTAGAGAAAAGAGCATGGCTGAGTTTCATTTCTTTGTGCCGAAACTTTCTTGGAAACACGAGAAGTTCAAATTACGTTGAGGTGGTTCATGAATTTTTGGAAGCTTATGGAGAAATGGGATGCAACATGTCTATAAAAATTCACTTTTTGCATTCTCATTTGGAATTTTTCCCGGATAATCTTGGTCAATTCAGCGACGAACAAGGTGAAAGATTTCAAGAAGAAATCTCCAACATTGAAAAACGGTTTACAGGAAAGAACCAAGTTAGGATAATAGCTAATTACTGCTGGTCACTCAAACGTGAAACATATCATTATAAACGCAGAAGATCAAGCAAACATATTTAGCTATCAAGTTATTTAGCATTTTAATGATTAATTTTTTTTTTATTTTCAGTCACAATAAAAATTTGAAGTTGAAAGATAATCAAAATGTATGAATTTGTAAATATGGTCATCATCTAAAATAATTTAAATAGTAATAACTCTGTCAATTTCCAACCGATTTTCGATTGAAATAGCAGTACTAAATTCACTTTAATAATATTGTCTTTGATAGGTACCTTTCTGAATTAAGACTATCGTAAAATCGTAGTCAAAGTTTCAAAATTAATTTTTTTTTATTAAGTTACGATTTTTTTTCTCTGTAGCTTCGTCAGTTCTCGTTTGATTTTGATGAGTTATACGCCATTAAAAAAGTGATTTGTCACCTTTCAAAATATATAAACAACTTTTGAATCGGATGAAAATTCGAAGATATTGATGATTGACTAGCGAATGACCTCAAAAACAGTTTTTTGGCCCTAAAATGAGATTTTGGGGGTGTTTCGCAAATTTCAAGTATACAGTTTTTCTTAGTTTTATAAGGCCTAACGCCTAGGCTAGGTCTCTTTCAAAGTTCATTTTCAGTGTTACACAGTGTTACTTGTCGAGTATTTAAAGCAACCAATATTTTTGTTTTGGAAATGTTTGTTATCTGCGCTGTGGTGTAGTTATATTATTATCGAATCGCCTAGCCGTATTGCCAACATTGCTATTACCGAAGCTAGTTTTGGGAGAGTCTAAAAGCAAACCAGAGTTATTCTTAAATTCGTTTTAAATTCTTTTCCATTATTGTGCCCTAAGGCTACTTTTGATTTGTCTCTTTTCTTTGAGAGACTTTTGTTTGAAATCTTCGGTATCGCATATACAAAAACTGTAATTATAAAAGGTTTGCATATATTGTTCTTATTAAACATACAATAGAAGTAAGCAACAAATTTATCAACTAGTAAAACAAAGTGAAACAAAAAAAAAAAAAGCACCACAGAGCTCACCCTGAGTTTATGTTTTAGTTATTTTCAAAACTCTTTACTTCTTAATATTTTGTTGTTGGAACTTCAGTATTGTTTATTGTTACGCTTAATTGAACTGTCGCTTATAACTTTTGAAAAAATAATTCGCCCCTTCTATTTCACTATCTAACTAACTACTTACTCGGCAAGTTACACGAAGTTGGCCATCAAATTTGATTATAGTGAGCGTTGCCGCAGAGCTGGGTAGCCAAAAATTATTGTTTTAAATAACTATTATATCAAAGAAAATTTATGAAAAAAAAATGTATTGGCGTACACATGTCGCGATGTTACAACTCAAGGTAAAGTCGAAAAATTAAAAATATTAAGCAACCCTACAATCAAAAAGTATTTACATTTTCTCCTTTGTAAAATAAATATATAATTTGAAAACATAGCAAAAATTTTCTAAAATTGTCGTTTTTCTTTTTTTTTCTCAGCAAATTTTGGTTTTAGGTAACTTTAAAAGAAAATATCTCAGAAACTATAAGAGATACAAAGGAAATGACACCAGATTCGAAAAATCCACAAATGAAGTAAAAATCTAAGTTTTACCCGCAAAAGTGCACTCACATGTGAAAAGAGAGGACTGTGCACATTTTCTTACATATAAAATACGATTTTCTTTATTATGAAAAACTATTTTTTTATGTGTGCAAGTGGTGTATTTTTTGGCAAAAAATTCCATGAATAATCAAATGCCCCAACAGTAATTATGTATGTACATTGAATGGACAAAAGTGTGAATAAGGCATATATTCACACAATTTGTGTGGTCATTTGCTTTCGAATCTAATTTCTATCTATCAATAAGGCATATAATTGAAAATTTATGCAAATAACCAAATTATTTTCCATAATAGTTATTTGCATATTGGTAATAATAAATAATCAATATACACAAAAATTTTAATGCATCAACATTTGTAAGATAAAAAATATTCAAACATATGCAGAATACTATGTATGTGAGTTATCACTAACAACTGCAAAATATTTATTAAATATGCAACTCAATTATGCATATTTACATACTATGTACATGTACAGGGTGCGGCAGTTAAATCCCGACAAATTTCAATTTTAATTTCTCGCCATATTGTAGTTCCGTCCTTTGTCGCACTTGAGGTTCTTGAACGCCATGGGCGTTTAGTAAACACTCAATATTTTAAAATAGCCGAGATGCTACTTTGAAGTGCGGGATTATTGAAAGAGTTCGCGCTGGGCGTTCGGCGACCGAGATCATTCAATGCCTTAGAGAAGTCTAGTGGAGAAGAATAGCGGCTCACACAAGCCATTTAGTCCAAAACTGGCTATTAGACAATGCGGACATGTTCTAGTCGAAAGAGTTTTGGCCCCGGAATAGCCCGGATTTGAACCCCCTCGACCGCTATCGACGCAGCAATCGCCAATATGGACAGCGCTGGTTTACAGAGAGAGTGCGGGCGCTTCAGGGCAAGGATGGAGGCGATAATTGAGACCAACGGCGGTTATATTGAGTGATTATACTACTGAAAGGTCACACGAATATTGACTAAAAACACTTTTTTTTACATTTGTACTTTATGTAAATAAATTATATTTCAAAAAGCAAAGTGCAATTTTTCCGTATGTAACTGCCGCACCCAGTATTTACTTTACTTAAATGGAAAAGCAAAGCAAAAACAAAAGGTAAACAATATCAACAAATGCCAATAGATTGAAATAAATTGAAATACTTAATACTAATTAGAAACAGACAATGTGATGACGCCTTTCGTTCCACAACAAAAAAAAAATGTATTTGTTTTAAGTTGGAGTTCGGATTATTTGCTTACAAAAAAAAAAAAACAATCGAACACAAGTAACAAACTTTACACACAAAATTATCAAATTTTAATCAAAATTTCAAGGTTTTAAATCGGAGTTTTTAGAAAATTTTCAAGTATGCAGTTTTGCAGCCCCTTCAATTTTAGTATTACAAAGTGTAATTTTCTAGAGCCTTAAACTAACCGTTGATATTTTAGAATTTCTTTAATTGATAAAAAGTACTTAAAACCATCACCTAAAAATATGCTCATAAATTAAGAGTATATTTCAGTCACAAGATCCTGCAATTTGTTTATCCAAAATTAAATGGGCTATTAATAAAACCATACATTAGAAATTTCTAAATATTCTAATTAAAAAATTTGGCATTTTAATTTTTTCTAAAGATTGTTTTAAGTTTAAAACTTAAGTTAAATAAATAAAAAATAAAATTATTGCAATTATCTAGACCATCGCTGTATAGATAGTAGGGTGTTCGATTATTCGACTTTTTTGTAAACCTGGTTTTCGAATTATTCAAAATATGGCAATGTGAAAAAACCGGTCTTTAATTTTTAAATTGAGAAAAAACCGAGTAAACCGGTTCTTGTTCCAAGAAAAAAGCTTCATCAAGGTGTAAGCATGCAACTATATGATATTTTTTCTATGAATGAAATCTTTTGAAAATATAATATAGTTTAATGTTAGAGTTAAGTAAGCTGTATCAGTCTCTAATTGACAAAAGTCACAATTTTATACCAGTTGGCATTAATTACTCTCAAAATAATGCCTCTAGTTCCAAAATAAAGTCTCTCAGTTATGGCCAGGTGATAAGCAGGTCACACAAATTAAGACAAACACAAAAAATTAAAACTTAAAAGCGAGGTATGTAAGTTAATAATCTTCAACTCATATATAGCCTTAAGTTTTAAAATTTGAGATTACACCAAATTACTGAATTTCATATTGAGCACATTGAGCGAGCTAGCAGGATTTATTGTTAAATTTTTCAAGGTTTTCCCCCTGCTCATATAAAATGTTCTAAAATACATTTTTGCTGCGTTTTTTCTGCAAATTATTTGAATTTCGTATATATGTATGTATATGTATCATTGCGGTTTTGGAGATTGAAAAACCGATTTATTCGATATTCGAAAAATCAAGGTTTCAAAAATTATTTATGAAAAAACCGAGTCAATCACCCTCATATATTGAAAAATGTTTCTCGAGAAATATTCAATAAAAAAGTCCATTGATTTTTGATATTTTTAGTTACGATCAAACATTGATAGCATAATATATTTTGCTTGTGCTGCTAAGTAGATGTATAAAAAATATTTTAATCCAAGCACAACCATATATGCTTTTAGGCGCGCTTGTGGCCTATACATAGCTATTTAGAAACACCAATTCGCACATATCCTGTAACTAATTGAAACAAACTGTTGCAACAATGTCTAGCCAATCAACTGAAACCATTTGCGATGGCGAAAATATGTTTACTCGTATAACTGCATTGCCGCTTTGGTTGCTTGTGTGCCTATTTCTAATCGTAGGTTGGACAAGACTTAATCAAATCGAACATGTGACAACTAATGAAATTTACTAGCAATCACTGTATATAAATATGTATCTATCATACATTGGAGAAAAAGGCATTAGTACAAAACTAATTCGATAGACCTAAGAAAAATTCTTGGCTATTTTACTTTCGTTTTATTTTACACGCCTTAAATAATTCACTTCTTCAGTTTTTTCTTTGCTGAAATAAACTTGTTAAGACAAAAGGATACACCGCTATTTGCGACATAAAAGAGGTTACTGGCGAACTCTTTTGGAAATGTTAACTCTGTCAAAGAAGTAAAACACAAATTTGGAAAGAGCCTAAGAGATAATAAAATATTATGATTATAAGGTAGTTATGCCTTCGTTTTTTGAAGCAGATCGTTTTGATGCGTTCGTTACATTCTCTGAAGGGAGTGGCTATAAAATTACAAAAGGGTGCTTTGCATTTAAAAAAAAATCACTGAACCCTTCTATTCCAAGCCTAAAGTAAAAAAAATATGCAAAAGCGGAATGGATTTTTATTTCAAAGTTTAGTAAGGAGATAATATCAACCGTGAAAGCTTAACTGTCTTGAGAATAAAAGTTAACATAAAAGACCGAGGATCCCATGAACGGAATTCTGACTTGGAAGAGAATAAGCGTTAAAGCTCAAGCTAACTTCCTGCCTTAAAGGAGCTACGCATGACGTTGGAGGAAGACCCCGTTGGTCTATCGGCAGTTGCTTCCAAAAGATGAGTAGAATTTTGTAGTAAAACCAGTAAACATTATGGTTTACAATGTACATAAATAGATTACGAAAAACTTGTAGTATGCAGAATATGCCAATAAATTTCCTAAATTTCTTTTATTTTAACTAATTAATTAATAATCCGGCGTCACTCAGAAATTTTATAATGCAATTTTGCTATTTACATAATAAATGAAGCGTGTGAAAACAAAACTAGTAATAAAAACAATCTTCTCTCACACCACAATTATTTAAGCGCACCAAATTGCGAACGTTTATTTAAACGGCAACCCACAGTTTTGTAAATACTATCCATCTAATGCGAATTTGTTCGTAGCATGTGTTGGCAATCTAATTTTTACGGCGAGAAAAATGCAAATCTAGTTAACGCTCTATTTAAACATCAGCCGATGAGTACGAGTTGACGGATGGTTGTACAAACTAATTAGAAGCACAAAAGGAAGAGTCAATGCCTGTGTACATATAGCAGCCGACCCAGCTGGGAATTTTTAAAATTTCGTGGAAAAAAGATCTTGAAATATTTATAAAAACATAAAAAAAAACGTAGTGTAAATAACTTTTCGTGGGTTGCTATTGATATAGGTAGTTAGAAAAAGCTCATTGAATAATCATGAGTCCGTATTGGTAGAAGGCTAACTATCTTTGCTATTAACTAAATACTTATGTATTTTAACTTTTACTGATTAACAAAAACGGAAAAAATTAAGAATGCTTACTTTTTCAGTATAATATTTAAAATTTTACTAAAATAATTTAAGCTGCTAAGTCACCATAAGCACACCATTTCTTACAGGGTTGCCCATTTTTTATGCTTGAATGTTGTTAGTTTGGCTTGTGGTTGGCTGCTTGCACAACTGTGAAGTGTTGCTAAACAAAAATTGTCGGCATTTAATTAATTTTTAACTTCGTTGCAACACATTTTCATCAACATTTGCCATAACTATGTACATAAAATTTTCACGACCGCAAATGTAAACAAATAAAGTAAATGTTTAATTGAGTTTGGTAAGCTTAAAAAATATAAAAATATGTATGTTGGCTTTTTTGTGATGAAAAGCTAGTATATTTTATTCGGTATTTTTATTGCACATATGTATGAATGAATTATGTGAAAAAATAATGTATTGAATAACTTAAAAAATACACTCGTTTAAATATAAAACAGACATAGCAGCGAATGAACGGGCTAGAAGAGGCGGACTTAGGTTCAAAGCTACTGCAAGTGAACTCTTTTACTGAATAAAAAAAATCACTTTGCCTGCCCAAAAAACCAGTTTATTCAGTGACTAATTAACTAATTAATTAATTACAATGAAATTCACACAACGCCGTTAGCGTTTTATATTCAAAAAAAAACTACAAATTTTTTTTCGAAAACCATTTCTAAAGAATCTTCTGCGGACATATAACAATCACTAATGAATGATAGAGTGAAACTAAACACCTCATTCGGTGGCTTGAGGGTGCAAAAAATACAGTTTTTCGGTTTCCAAGCCTTAAGCGTATTTAATTAGCAGGGACTAAGCCACTACTATCAAAGAAGAGTTCAGGAAAGAAAGGATATATTGAAATTAAACAATTAACCAGCATCAAGATTATATGTTTTGATAAATTTGAATAGTAAAAAAATTTAAGAAACGGATCTACTATTCTCTCTGATAAAAAATAATATAGATTTTGAGTGTTATGCTTACTATTTTTTTGAAGATTTTGAAACGTCAACCGGAATTCGCTATGAATAATTCAGTCACAAAAATTACAATGCAATCAAAAACCATTTTCCGATCAACAAATTTGGATTTTATAATAAAAGATTATGGGAAAATATTTTGGAAAATAATGCATAGTCAGCAGCATGCGAGTCCTTCGCGATAACAACAAATACTTTCGCATCAATGCTTTAAATTCAAACAGAAAATTTTCCGCGACACCCACGCTCCCAGAGAGTATTTATACTTATAAGCGTAAGAAAAACAAAAAATGATTCAACACTAAATTATTTACAAATAACTGTATACGAATTGCATATTCAATGATCATTTATATGCAAATACGTACATACATACACATTTACAAAGGAGGTGTAATTAATGCACCATTAAACGATTGTAAAAATAAATTATGCAGCAAATGACCTTTATTACGTCTTCTTGTATGCATATGGATATTTTTGCTGTTTTAATTTTTTGAAATTTTTTTTGTTTTGTACACATCAAAGCGATGGCACATCGCTCTAGGTACATTAAATACTGCCGACTGGCCACAAAATATAAATTAAATAAATGTGGTACTTAAGAATGTCACTCATACGCCAGCGCTGACAAAGCGTGGAGCACTTCTTCATTACACATACTCGTACATTCATGCATACAATGAAATTCGGCTGCAATGGCTAAGAGCGGAAAATGAAAAATGAGTTTTGTAGCGATTTCCTTGAGCAAAAATTTTAAGCGCAGCAGGCAATTTTAAAAAGCACCATCTTAATTTTCCTGAAACATTTTTATTTGGTATTTTTTTTTTTTATAAAATTGTTGCACGCTTTATACAATTTTTAAAACAGTTTCGATTTTATAAAAAAAAAAATAACAAACATAGAGCCATCAAAAAATGGTGTTGTAGCACAACCCACATATTGACATATTTTGGCATTTTATATTTCTTTTAAATTATTAAAATTTTTTTTCAAGTAAAATATTTTTCAGACTCTCAAAAATAACCCATAAACACCCATTATTTAAACCATTTACAAAATGTACAATGATTTAACAAAATTTTATTAAAATTTTTAATTTTTTAAAAAGAGTTTTATAGCATTTTTTTTTAGTTTGCAGTTTTTTGGTCCATTAAATTTGAGTGTGAGAAAGTGCAAGATTTCTGAAAATTTTATTACTAACAGTTTTCTCCATACAACAAAACACGCGATTATTTTTTATATGGAAGGAATTGCGAAAGAGCGTCAGTAAAAAAACTGTCAAAAATCAGTGGTAATTCGTAGCCACTAAAAAGTTGCTCTTTTTGTACAAAAATTTAATTTGCTACATATCTGCATACCCCAAAAAATGAAAAAAAAAAAATGGTTTTTAATATTTTCTACATATTTTATAAAATTTAAAAAGTTGTTTTTTTTTTTTAATGAAAAATTATTTTAAATAATTTGAGAATAAATAAATTGTCCAAATGTATCAATATGTGTTTGTGCTATGATTTGTGAATAGAGCGTATATTGTGTAATTATCTGATATCACAAGTTAACTGTCAATTCTTTCAAATAATGAATTAAAAAGAGCACAGAAATTATTTAAAACGTCTTTTTAGTTTACACAACTGTACCACAATAGAGCTAAAAATTTATTTCCAAAGTGAATTACGTGGAAAAAATTAAAATCTTATCTCATTACTAATTACTTGTATATGTACGAATAATTAGGCAAATACATATATACAAATGTGTACGCACGTATGGAAAAAGTGTGCAGATATTATCACGGCGGTAATGAAACGGTTAAGAATAGACGAGCGCAACGCGAATCGCGCAAACTAAGAACGCACGCTGAGTGAAGACGAAGAATAACGTCCAGTGCCTGCCCTGCGAAGTAATATCGGAATTGATAGTCCCGCAGGGGTGCCACAGGCCCAGCGTACGACGGAAGTTGGGTTTAGTCCGTAGGTGCCAGGAGGCAAATCGGGCATGCGGGCAGTACGGGCTGCTCGTATCTATGAAGATTCCTCCTCCCTGGTCGTAACCGAAAAAAAAAAAAAAAAAAAAAAAAAATGTGTACGCGCAAATAAATATTTCAATTATGTTAATTTTTAACTCCATTGTTGGCCAGTAAAGGCAGTTATTAAACGATATCTTTGTAGATGTTTAATAAGAGATTAAACTTTTGTAAATCAGCACTGTTGTTTTTCCCTTCGAAATATACAAAAATGTTTCTTGTCTCATTTTACATTTTACTTTATTTAACAATTTGGAGCGCTGGAAAAAAATGCTGATAAAGAGGATAAAATAATTTTTAGTCACTATTTATGCCATAGGAATTCCATTAAAACCCGAGCATATTCCAAAATAAAAAATTCGCACATTTTTTCATTATGAATTGAAATATCTACATTTTTCAAAAAAAAAAAAAGCAAAACATTTATAGAGGAATGTTCCTTTGTCATCTATGAAAGTGGTATTATATTCTTAATTAAAAAGAATATGTGCAAAACCAAAGAAGCTAGTGCACTTTGGCCAAAAAAAATTGCCAATATTTTACTTAATTTCTGAGACAGTTGAAAAAATATTAATCGCTTCATTACTTCACGTTCAAAATGCAATTTTCGCAAACCATCAATTTTAGCAAACATTTTTTTTGCTTGCACTCTATCTTCGAGAGGGAGGTATTGTAGGTAAAAAAAAAATAAACATGTGCGTGATGAAGTGAGGTTAGGTGAGGCAAGATGAGATGTGAAGTGGTGTTGTATGGGGATGTAATGTGAGCGAAGAAGAAGTTGAGTTTAAGTTAGGTGGAGTGAAGTTTTGTGAAGCCAGCTGACGTCAGCTAAGGCGAGGAGGGGTGAATTTAAGTATGGGGGGTTATGTTGTGGTAATATTAGCTGAAGGAAATTATATTTTTTTTTACTTTTCTTCATTTCACTGTTAGTAGAAGTGACCTGAGATGAGGCAAGATGAAATGTGATGAAATGATGTACAATTAGGTGAGGTGAAGGCAGAAGTGCTGTGGTGAGTTCAAGTTCGATGAAGAGGGGTGATGGCAAGATTTGCTTCTGATTTTCCGACAGGGTGAACATTTCATCTATAGTGAAACGAAGACAATATACATGATGCCTAGATATTTAACTTAAGGTAAAAAGAAGAGTAGTGAATTAAAGTATGGATAGTTTAGGTGTGGTGAATTTACTCAACCAGTTGCGTTGCATCATTCCATGTTTCACGACTTTCTTCACATTCGCTTTGTTGATTAATAAAAGAGATAAAAAAAAGTTCAAGACAGATTAAAAAGGTAAGAAGTTGATTACAAAACTTAAGCATTTCAAGTATATTTGTTATTTATTCTCTCTCGGCGTAAGCTGCTGCTGGTGAGTATAACGGAAAAACTTGATAACATCCTATCTTGTGAGCTTATCCCTGTGTACCTAAACAAAATTAGCCTGAAGTATTCAAGCATTTTTTTTAAGCAACATCAATTTCTTATAAATAAATTCAGACCATAAAACCATCATTTTTACATTAACACCCATAACAGAAATATATTTATATGTATGTATGTATGTTCAACGTTCAGATAATTCGACTGCTTGACCTAAAATCCTAATAAATGAATTATATTTTTAGATGGACCAACGACACTCACACCCAAGAAACGTTTCGCTATTTTCGTTATAAAAATTCCTAATCCACCCTGGCATTAAGTATATTTCAATTAATTTGCGACATTTCGCTAAAAATATTTCTACACATACATACATATTTACCTGCCTACATAAAATACATAAGTTCAAGTGTTCGCGCAAAAGTGGACAAAGAAATTTAAAGCAGCGAAGATGGCAGAAAAGGCATCATAAAATTGGCATACAATTAATTAAAATGACAAAATGATTGCAAATATGCATGACTGCTTGAAGAATGCGACACAAATGTTGTTGCAAATTCAACGAACGTGCAAAATATTAAGCATCTGTGATACACTTTTGCTATATTACATATCGTTCATTTACTAAAAGTTTGTCATAACTCAAATCCCCACAACCGAGAAAAAGTGCTGTGAAGTTTTGAATTTTTATATTCGAGGGGGCTAACATAAATTCGGTTAGTTGACCAGAAAAAAACCAAAAAAAATACAAATAATCATTTCGTATTTATTCTTAATTTTTGTATTTGTATCTTCTTTGCATAAACGTCATTCATTTTAATGCATTTCTTAAGCCTATAAATTCATTTCTCAAAACATTCTTTAAAATCTTGCTTGTTAAACTTATCAAGTTCAACATGTATCGCATCAATTTCCCCGAAAAATTTTTCTTTTAATTTTTGGAAATAACCAGATTTCACAAGGTGTTAGATCCGGGGAAAAAAAGTTACCCCAATTTCAGCAGTGTGAACTGGATCGAATTCTCGTTCTTTGTGTTCTCCAACAAATTGTTTAACACTTTCGGTATAACATTTTGCAGTTACAGTCTGACCCTGTTTTAAAGTTATATCAGCTACGATTTTTGATCGGGTGAAATATACTGACATCATTACTTTTGTTGCCGATTTTTTTAGCTTAACTTTTACAGGTGGGTTTCCTCCCGCTGGGCTCCATACCATGGACTCTTATTTGGTTTCCGGATCGTACTTAGAGAACCAAAATTTATCACCAGTAAGGACTTTCCTTAAGATTGCTCATTTTCGAATTTTTTTTATTATTAACAATTGTATTTTTAGTAAACTAATAAATATAATAACTTAACGGTATGGCTACAGTGACCTTAAACGATATTTTCGAATTTATTTAAGACAAATTGAACAAAATGCATCTAGCCTCCTTTTGTGCCTCATTTAAAGTTCGTGGGACCCATCGAGCACATTGCTTCGTGTATCCCACTATCCAAGATGATTACTAAATATTCATCAGAAATCATTTCTTGTGTCAATCGTGGAATTTCGTCAACTTTAGACTTCGCCAGAGCCACATAGACGTCGTCAGTAAATGATTTCGGTCGACCTTGTCGGGACTCGTCCTCTATAGAAAAAATATCCCGTCTGGAATGTTCGCAAGTAGATGGAAATAGTCTGCAGAGACGATCCATGTGCACATCGGCATATTTGTAGCGGCTTTAGCTTACGCCGAAAACCGAAGAAAATCACATAACGCATTTTTGTTTGCGTTGATCACGAAATTTCGTGCGATCTATCATCAAATATATTGCGTTTTTTTGTCTCAATTTTAACCGATTGTTCTGAAATTTAGAATAAAGTCTCGTAGAACATTTGCAAAGAATTTGATATTTTTGGTTTTTCAAAAAAAGTTTTGAGAGAGTCACTAACAAACCGAATTTTTGTTAGACCCCTCGTATTTCCATAGTAAAAATTATAAAAAATGTTTGTTACTACTGGTTTTTGCAACAGCCTTCGAATTTTTACACAAGATGAAAGTGGAGCTATCGGACATTTCTGCATACTTGACTAAATTTTTGTATTTTTTGAGTTATGATTGTCTTATAGTAAATGAGCGATAGGCTCAACAACATGCGGTAGGAAGACCGGACGGGTAAGTTCATTTGTTTTTATGTTTGTTGGCTAAAAATGATGATAAGCAGTGCATATCAGTGAAATAAGACGTATTTCTGTTTCTACAAATTGAAGGCAAGAAAATATACAATACAAAGTTCCCACTGTTATCGGGTTTTAAAGGCTGTCACTTCACACGCATTGCCAAGGCGAATTCATTAAAGGTGGTGTTAATAAATCAGCTGATTGGTGGTTGGTTGTCAAGATCAATTGTTTAGTTGCAAATAATAAATTGTTCCCTTTAACTACAGGAAATTTCAAGATATGGTTCACTATAACTTTTTGCGGCGACTCTAATAGTTTAAAAATTATTTCGCGAAAGTTAAATACAAAGGAGATAAAGTTTGACAATAACCCACCAAAGGGTTGCATTTTTAGTATCGCTACCACCTTACATCAATTCGCCTTGCGCATTGCTTAAAAAATTTTATATGCTGTCATTCCAATAACAAAAATTAATTAATTTTTTAATGCGTATAGCAAAAACGTGATTTACTGATATTTTCCGGTGAAGCAAAATGAGTGCAAATTAAATTCAAGCTTTACTCCATAACAATCAAAAAAAAAATTTAATATATAAAAGTAAAATATATGCAATTAAATTTAAGCGCCATTTTTGGAATGTTTCTTCGCTTCTTTGTACACATTTTTCGTTCTTTTGAGATCAAATTCGATACTTTTAAACCGATTTGCGAATCTTTTGGAAGCGCATTACCGTTCGTTTGTAACCGTTTTTCCTTTCTTATCGTAACAGTCGGTTCATTAAAGTATCCGCTTTACCGGGTTTGCTCTCACGCTTCTGCACAGCACTAATACTGTGTGTACTTCAATATTTAGTGTCAGGTCATGTGGCTGTAAATTGTTGGTGTTGCTGACACATTTAAATTCGCGAGTGAGAAATTTGACAGCGTTGGTTCACACAATTTTAAGCCGCACAATATTGTTTATATCGCGTTGTGTTGTTGATTTCCTTATGTCAAAAGCTTATTTTGGGTGCTGGCATTGGAGGGGTGCTGATTGCGAAGTGGCGTGTCTCATCATCAACCTGAAGAGATTCATTGCATGCGTGTCTCTACGAACAGATGCAATTATCTATCTTTGCACACCGTTGCGTGTTCATAGCAAACACAAAAAATAAGCAATTTGAAGCAATATTATTCGCATGATAAATTAAAAATGTCAGCTACCAATGTTAATTTTAATGTTGGTCTTTATTAAACTTAATTGCATTGCTACGCACACGTGCTACCAACTGTAAGCGCATGTGATTTTCTTAATTATGTATTAGCATATACACATAAACGTATGTATCTATACATATGTACATACTACACATATATATACATGGGTATGCAGCCAAACATTGCTGGGTGGTGAATACATACAACATATTGCGTCAAAACGAGCGGAAAATGTATGAAATGCAAAGCTCCCCAAACACCTATGCAATTGCTAATTTTCATATTGTTGCAAATATATTTTAGCAATTTAAATTTAAGTTATTATCGTGGATTTAAAAAAAACCTCTCTTTCTGAAGTTTTTTCGAGAATTTCGACCTTTATTGCACTTAATTTCAATTGCATACTCAAAAATATAAATTTTTTTGGACTTTTTAATTTCCCGCGCAGAATTTTTAAATTCATCACTGCTGCCCTTAACTGCCATCTATTAATAGACTATTGTCAAATTTTTAGCAAGCTGAGTCATTTAGTTTGGGCTTGACAGCCACCGAATGCGTATAACCTCTTGACTTTTAACAAAAATGGAAAAGTAGGAATTTTGTTTGCTGATTAAGCTTTATATTTTGCGTTAAAAAAACTATCACGGAAACCAAGGAAAGGCTTGATAAATTATATGAGGAGACTGCACCATCAATTTCAACGGTTACCGTTGCGGTCGTATCAGCACAAGTGGCGTCGAGCGTTCAAATCGCCCAAAAGAGATCATCGATAAAACCCATTGAATTATATTGGATTGGCGCAGAATGAAAGTGCTTGAGGTGGCTGAGACTGTAGGCAACCAAACTAAGCGGCTACATCACATTTTACACGAATATTTGGATATGAAAAAGCTATCCCCGCGGTGAGTGCCGCAATTGCTTCACACTCGATCATAAGCAGAATCGTGTGAGCACTTCAAAGGATTGACAAAAAGCCATGAATTGGGCTACGAACTGCTACCCCAATCAGCATATTCTCCAGATTTAGTCTTACGCTACTATTTCATGTTGCCAAACCTGAAGAAATGGCTGGGTGGTAAGAGCTTTGCGTCAAATGTAGAGGTAGGTCATCACAAAAACAAAAGACTATTTTGAGAGTTTTGAAAATAGCTATAATTTGGAAGAAATAAAAAAATTGGGAAACCACTTGACTAAGTGTATAAAGCTAAAAGGAGATTATGTTTAGAAATGGAACGCCCTCGTATTACTTCTTTAGGAAGTCATCTCTAAAGAATTAAATGTTATTTCACATTGTCCGCGCTGCATAGGGCAGCCAGCTAGGACGTCATTCGTCATCGTGAAAAATACAAAATCCTTAAAATAGTAGTTTGCTTCAATTTAATTGCAAATTTATATTTAAAAAAAATCGGCAATGCGTGTTTCTCTTATTATATGCATAAAAGTATAAAGTGCAATTTTTTATAGCAAATATTTACTCAGACCGATATACATACATACATATCTATATATGTATATAAATATATATATATATAATATATATACAATTTAGCTACTCAAGTCATTTGTCATTTACTATTCGCTAATTAAAGTCATTAAGGCTATCAATGCCCAATTCTATTGAGTTAGTACGCAAGCTGTTTTATATCTTAAAATAACATTCACCAGATCGTAAAGTTCATCGAAAGAAAGACGAACTGCAATAAACTCTAGCACAAACACCAAATATTTTTCACGCAAATACTACATTTAACAATAAATAACTTTCAGCTAACACATAATGCAAAAACTAATGGGCCACAACATACCAAAAATTCTTCTATGTAGATGAGATCGACTACCGAGAGATAAATAAACAAGAGCGCCCACAACATGTTGCACGCCACGTTGTCATGCGCCGCCGCTGATGACGTAATTCTCACCTGCGTTATACATGCGTCTCGCAAATGATTAGAAATTACCCCGAATGCAGATATTTTTCAATGGCAGCGTAATAAATATAAATAGCCACCTAAGCAAGTTAATATAAATTTGCAACAAAAAACCATTTATAAAAAATAAAAAAAATAAAATCCAATTATGGCACACACAAAGCAGAATAGGCAAACTGGAAGATACTCGTACGTAAACATAGAATTGGAATTTCAGCAATGCCAAGGTAAACAAAAGAATTTTTAAAATAAGAAATACCACGGAGCTGCCATTGAGAAATTCACTTTAAAGTGCGGGCAGGAGACGGCGTTGCTGCGAATGGTGCCATTAAAAGTCAATTAACTTTTGCTGAGTTTTGCAGGAAAATGTTCGCAACTAACACACTTACTTACGATTATGTAAATACATAGTATATGTACATGAAATTTTATGCTGTATATACTTCAGGGCATCTTATTTAAATATTCAAATAAGACATAAATATGTTACGCAGTCGAAGCTAAGACTTTGCGTAGGCGTTGGTTAAATTGAAATTGAAATCAGAGTTTTTAAGTTTTAATGACGTTTCCTCATTTCTATATTTATAGCAGGCAAATACAAAAAAAAAAGAAGAAAAAACATAAATAAACATTTGAAGACGTACTGATTTTGGAATTTTATTTATATCATACATTTGCGCATTGCATGTATTTTTAGAAAATTTCAATATATTCGTGAATAGTCAGGTGAGTTTGAAAATAGCATCGTAAGTTCGACGAGGAGTGGGTGGTTTGTTGTGTGTTCTGTTACCAAAAAAAAAATATACACACAAACACAATCCAATTTCATCAGCTTTTCATTCACTTTTACTAAATTTCAATTACAATTCGCTGCTTCAGTTGCAGGTAGGTAAAATATTTTACGACGTAGTTTGAATGCGTTAATTAAGAAATCAAATTACAGTCAGTTCAATTAAAATATAATTAAAGTGGAAAATTTAGTTGTAAAATGAAAATTGAAATATAGCGAGCAACTTTGGCGAGATTCAGCTTATTTTTCCATTTGTTAAGTAAAGTCTCGACGGTACGGCCAACTTTGTTGCAATAAAGAACAGTTCTGGTGATATTTAAAAAAAAAATGTACAGGTTGAGCATACAGTAAGTCATAAATGTGAAAGTACATTTATACATATAAATATTTTTTAAGACCACTAAAGCTAAAGGTTTTTACTTAGTATTTAAAAAACAAAATATAGCGAAAATAATAACACAAGCCGACTTATAGTGAAAAGCTGCTAAATCTAATTTTTTATGCTAGATTTTTATCAAAGATGAACAAAAACCTGACAATACAACATTATTTTTGATCTCTCCTGCAATATTTAAAACGTTGATTTTTTGTGTAAAAGGTGTGAAAATTATTTACATATTAGTTCAATAAAGTAAAATTCAAAATAATTTATACACGAACAATGTAAATTCCTATTAAAAATGTCAGAAATTAAGTTGTTTTTTGATTATTTCTTTGAATTTTAATAAAAATTACCGAAATAAAATGATTAAATTGGTTAAACAGACTAAACTATATAATTATATAGGAGTAAATACATATAAAAAATAAACCCACTGTAGGTCAGGTTTTCAAATAAATTTGTTAATAATCTCATTACGGGCAGATAATCTAATTTTTAAATTTTGACCAAATCTCGTTCGAATATGATAAGGACGTTCACGAACATAATGGTCAAATTTTCTGGACTCAGCCCCAACCGACGCACGGTGGCAGTGCCTTATAGTAGCGTTGCCTGAGCAGTGGTTCATAACTCATTTAACGTGTGATATGTGCAATTCTCCTAGAATTTGAAAAGGCCTGCTTCCTTGTTATCATCAAATTATTTTTATCTTTGCGATGAAATTGCTTATGTTCGTCATTGTTAGATCAGAGATATCTTTGTGAGGGATTCGTCCCTTCACGCTTCCGATCTATACCAGGTAAGACCAGTAACCTATAGATGCCTGAAGGTTTCGTAGTCGAAACGAGAGAGTAAGAGAGAGGGAGAGAGAGAGGAGAGAGAGAGAGAAAGACAGCCACCACTTTGAAGGACACCTCCGCCCTACATCGTCGACCAGAGAACAAACTGTATTTTAATTGAAAAAAGAAAAAAAATTGTTTTTAAATTGTCTAACCAAAAACCAAAAAAAAAATCTACAAAATCCGACTTCAGATTCGTAAACAGCGCAACCTAAAATCATGCTTGCACGAATTTTTGTAGTGTGCTGCATTTTTGAAATTTTTTTTAAGGGCTATCGTGACTTAGGTAAAGCAACGAAATTTATGTAAACCAAGGCATATTCAATGAGCTCTGTGTATTTTGTTTTTGCTTTTGAGAACACATATACTATAACGAAATGTGTTGATACTCGCATTAATATGTGCGCATCATCTATGACAATTTTTTTTATAAAAATATGTGATTGATGAGTTCCCATGACAATGTTCAAATATTTAACTTAACTCATAAAATACTTTACAAACACTCTCCCAGAAATGTGAGAAACAAAAATACTTTTGAAGCAGAACAAAACAAGTAAAACTGCGCAGATAGTAGTCAGTATTCATATATGTACATATGTACACAGATTTATGTAGCTGAGAACATTAGGGATAAAAATAGCAAAAATCTGTACAGTGGAATTTCAAAGTTGTCAACACATTTGCAACGACGACAGTGGCGATTCTGCAACAACACCACATAAATATGTCACATAACATACTTAATTAGTTGGGAAATGTTTTCTATTAAATTATCCGTGGGCGAATATGTAGTTTGTGTGTTCAACATTTTCGTTATAGTTTTTAATAGTAATTATCATTTATTTCGAAACTTTGTGAAGTCGATAGATAAACTTCGAGAAATAGTCATATAAATACCGAAAAATGACACTAAAGAGGGCACAACGCCGAAACCGGTTCGTCTTAAAACCAAACTTGACACGGGGGGAAACCAAAAATTCGTTCCACAACCAACCAAATAAATACGTTTATTTAAAGTTTGTTAGTTTTAATATAAATATCAAGGTATTTCATTTAAAATTTGATTTCATTTATTTGTCGTCGCAAGAACATGAATTAGTACTTATCAATCTCTGAGGTCGTAAATATTTTGAAGCAGAACGCAGCAGTGCAGCCCATTTTTTATCTTCCTTAGCAAAATGTAATGAAAAATTTGTGGAAGCGATCTTTCCAAAGTAAACTAGAATGGACATGGATTAATTTTCTCCGGCTTTCGTGGCGATGCTAATTTGATTTTACGATAGGGAGGAAGGATTACCGATTTTCCGCCATTCCATTATCAAAACTCATATGAAGGGAAACTGATTTCGACATTGCCGTTTTTCGAACGACACTGCAGCACCTCTGCTCAAATTATATCTTCAATTTAAAAATTTGTTTCTATTTATCCGCTTGAGCTTCAAACTTATCGGATATTTCCGGGTTAGATTCATAGCAAAAAATTAAGCAATAAAGAAATGCTTTGAATTTATTTTTCTTGTTAATATTTTTTTTTTGTTTCTATTCTTGAATTAATATTCATTTCTATACTATACATGTTGTCCATAATATTTATGTATTTAAAAAATATTTAAAAAATAATATCTATGCATATTTACAAAAAACTTTGTTATGAAAAGAAAACGAAATATACATACACTTTGTTCACACAAACACATATTGAGACATTTGAATGATTTATTTATCGTATTTTGATTTTCTTCTGATTTTTCGACAGGGAGGAAATTTGTATGTATGTATACGATTTTTCGTCATTGCTTGTCAAATTTGGTTTTGTGACATACCGGTTTCGGCGTTGTGCCATCTTCAGTGTCGCTTTCGTAAACCGAATTTGACAAGGGATGACGGAAAATCGTTCCAATATACATTGAATTGATTTATCCTTTAATTATTTAAAATTATTTTTCAATTAAAAAGTTGTTAATTATCTAACAAACACTATTAAAAACAACATTTAAAATTTTGTAAAAAATGTTGAAAATATTTTGATTTTTTCAAAAACAAATTTTTGAAATTTTTGGCGTATGCATGTAGAGATCTCATTCAATTTTAGGACAACGAAGTGCAAGTTTCTAGTGGCTATGAATTAGCACTGATTTTTTAAAATTTTGTTTTGACGGTCTTTCGCAATTCCTTTCATATAAAAAATTAACGCGATGTATGGAGAAAACTGCCAGCAAAAAAAGTTTTTCAAATATCAGTGATAATTTGTAGACACTTGAAACTTACACTTTCTCAGACAAAAATTTAATGAGCCAAAATAATCAAAAAAATTCTAAACATTTTTTTTTTAAGTTCGAAATTTGTATGAAATTTTGATAAATCTTTTTGTACATTTTGTAAATAGTTTAATAGCTGCAATTGATGTACTTTTCACTTCGAGATATGTACATATATATATAATATAAGTTTTACCTTAGTCGAATTTTTTTAAAAGACATGACAAGAACATACCTGAAAATAAACAAAAGGATAATTTTGAGCATTATGAAGTAGCAAATTAAATACGTATTATTTCGAATTTATGTCGTTCTTATTTATGAATTTGTCTCACATAATATTAAAAATATAAAAAGAGGGAAAATATTTTAAAAATACCCAAGAAGAGACTCGTAGATCTTAAGAAAATACATTTTTATATATTTATTTATTTTTTATATTTGATAATCAACCACACAGCATTGAGTACAAGAAACCACAACACAAAAAAAAAGGAACTACTAGCTGATAAAGATCAAAATAAGATACAAGAAAACTAAAGAACAACAACCAACTAAAAAATGCACACCAAAACAACTAGAAGTACAAACAGCACAACAGTAAAGAGGGATGGGTAAATCATCTTAAAAACATAACAACTTAAAAAAAAAAACAAGACAAAAAGGCAAATAGAAAAATCTAAAGCCCAGAAAATAGTGAAATAAACCAAAAGACTAATGATAAGCAAACAAATGAAAAATAACCAAAGGCTATCAAAAACGCTCTGTTGCACACTAACACTCCAGCACACACTTGTGCAAGTTTGAAATAAAATACGCATGTACAGTGCGTGAAATAATTATAATACTTCAACGTATCCGTTATTTTTCAATACAAAAACCAGAAAAGCTAACCCAATTTTCATTTTCATTTTCCAATAAAATTTCAAAATTGTATCACAAACTTCAGAAAAATTATGAGTACGGAGTTTTGTACAAAAATATGCAAGTTTCAAGTTCTTAAATATTGCTGCTGATTTTTGACAATTTTTATTCGTCATTTGCTCCATATAAGATTTGAACCAAAATTATTTTTACAAGAAAAAATGCTACATTCTCGACAAAAAGAAAATATTAAAATATCAGCGGTAATTGAAAGCGATTTGAAATATATACAAAATTGCAAACTACAAAACAGCATAAAAAAAAAATCCAACATCTTTAAAGTTGGAGAGGAGTTTGATAAAATTTTGTTACGCTAATTTACATACACTGAAAAAAAAATTTTGACATCCGATAAATGACCATCATTTGCCCGATACAATTTAAAATTTTATCTAAGTAGAAGAACTTGCGAGATATAGCCTAAGTCAGTTAATTTTTTTCTAAAAATAAAAGCAATGCAAGTTTCTATAAATGCTGTACAAAATACTTTGCATACACATCGTCAGCCTAAGAGCTATTTACGATTTCTCTTTTAAAATGTTGCATTACTAAAAAATAAAATTTACAAAAAATATTGTTTTTCTTTAAAGACTTCTTCTTACTTCAGTTATCTCATTTCGACGTCAAAGTTTGATGTTTAAGGAGGCACATAAAACCTTGTTGATTGAAATTGGATTGAAAATTTTAATGATTTGAATTGCAGTAAACTTGGATTTATTTATATTTTGCTGTTGAAGGATATTGAAAAATAATAAACATAAAAAAACGAATAAATTAATATGATTCCAGTTGCTCCAGGCAGTTCTATATTTCTTTCGTAGACTGGGCATAATGTCATCTTACAATTGGAATTTAAAAAGTAAGTAGTGCGCGTATGTATAAATAAATATACACACATGCGGGCAACGTAAGTAGCTCTACCAACGTTCGGTAGCCAAAAGGTTTGAAGGGTCAAGTATAAAACACACAGATAATTCACAAGAAGATTTACTTACTTATGTATGTGCAGCAACAAACTTAAAGTGCCCAGTAGCAACTTAAGTGGTCATAACCACAACAGCAAACAACATACATACATACATATGTACTGCATACAAGGCTAGTGTAGGTTATGCGCCTAAAGGCAGGCAACAACTAAAGCAATCTGAACATATGTATGCGTGAGTGCGTGCGTGTGGGCACTCGCAAACTTTTTCTCTATTTTTATATTTGTGCATACAACAGAAAACGAGGTTAAAGCTGTGATCTAAACAAAAAATATATTTCAAATGTATGTAGTTGTGCCACTACTAAAGGAATTTCATTATACGAGTATTCCCAGATAAACTGGAAATTATTTGTGTGTTTGTGTGTGTGCGTGTTCCGAGTGTAGGCGCTTGTGTGGGTGTGTGTGTGTAGCGATTGTGCGCTCTTATGTGCGCAATCGGATCTAATAGTCAAGTCATAAATGTCATTCGGTACTCTGATTTTTCCACTATTGAAAGTGGGTAGACATTTTTTGTTTCTTCATAGTTTTAATGACAATATTTTTGCCCGATGGGAGCTAACAAAGTTGACTCTTGTTTAATAGAAAAATGTGGGAGTTGCACACATGATTATCCTTACACTTGCACACATACACACAATTGTTAGTACACAGATCGGGGAGCAAGAATAGTTACTAAGTCCTTTGGTAGATGGGCGTACATTGCTGATTGCTAGCAAAGTTTGAAATTCATAAAATTAGCAATGCAAAAGAGTTGTGAACATTTGCTTTTGCGTTTCGGTAAATTAAGACAAACAGCGGATGAACTTAAGTATCAAAGAGGAAATAACATATGTACATATTGTAAACGAGTTATTGTTACGTATCGTGTTGCAAAAAACGAAAGTTTTTTTATGTCTTAATAATCAAAATTTGCGGCAAATTCTTCGAGCTTAATTGGGTTCTTTGGCGGAAGACATAATATGTATGTAGAAATATTCTCCATTGACAAAAGTTTTCAATTCTTGTTTACTATTCGAAAAATACAATACATATTTTTGAGGAATTTGGAATCTAATATTTAGTGGGAGGGATAAGCGACTTTCAGGACCGACTTGCTTTTATTGTAACCAAAGTGGCGAGTCGCTCATGGTATGAACTGCTTTTAATGCTGTATATAAGTTCTCCATATGCTTCCCACTAAGCAAAATCATATTTAGAGTTACTGGACGCTGAAATGAGTTCATTTGAAGTGCTCTATCATGGTAGATAATGGATAATTTTTGAGCAAAATATTCCTTTGACGTAGTGGTCAGCCTTAAGCGCAGACCTTAACTCGATGGAGGATCTTCAGAGGCTTTTTTTTAGAATGTTTTAATTCCTTAACTCTCATATGAACTGAAAATTTTAAACTTCGTTAAGAAGGCAACTGGGTGGTAAATAAGTTCCACAGATATTTGACTAGTAATCATTGCGAATGAAAAACTACTGTAGATTAGCGAAATGCGCAAGAAAACTCAATCAATTAGGCAACAAATATTTTGAGTGATTTATTGAAAAATACCTCTTAAAGATGTGTCACTTCGTTGTACTACTTTTATTGCGCGCACAGATATCGTCCAATGAAAATATTGTATTCCTTTCAGCTTCCATTCTTAATTAAAATACACTTGAGCAACCTATTCACACATACAGGTACACATTCTGAATCAGCAACAAAAACGTAAAAAAAAATCGAATTCCTCTTACAATGGCTTTAAATTAAGCCAAACTGTTTTGCACAAACACAAATACACGCTGAACTGGCTTTCACACTTTACTAATGCCAATGTTATTTAAATGAACATACGCAATTTACGTATACAAATATAAACTCGCTTACGCACACATGCACTTGTGTGTATATTTATATTGAGTGGCCACAATTTACTGGCGAGCTGCAGCTAAAGGACAAACAGTAACTGCATTTTATTTATTATTTTTTTTTTTTTTCGGAACATGTCAAAGGGTTGAAGTTTTTTTTCCTTTAAACACCTTTCGACGCCTCTACTGAAAGTGATTTAACTGCTATCAAAGCGAGATGTGCGCCACACGTTAGTGCGCCTACAGGTAGGCTTTTATGTTTGCTTGTAATTGTTTGCTTTACACTTCCCTTTTTGCATACAAATAAATCTTGTAGTGTAAAAATGCGGCATACGTGTATTGAAAAAAAAAATATAATAAAAAACATACAAACGTAAGAGCAAAAAAGTATGAAAATAAAATAGTGTTGGTACAGAGGCGGTGCGAAAAGAGCTAAAACAAAGTTTGTGATGTAAATGAAGTGAAGTGAAGTGTGCGAGCGGAAATCTGTGATTACTTAAACTTAAATATATTTTGTATACGCTGGTGTAAGCAATTTAAAGTACGGCCTTAAAATTAAGTTAAGCGTGCTTTTAATAGCAACATATCCTCTCCATTTCAAATCAAATCAGGTCATATTTTTGTATTTTAATAAAAATCAAATATGTTGTGTTTATGTTGATTTTAAATGGAAAGGGTCAATAGCGAATGTTTATTATGACAAAAATAAAAAAATAAAAAACAATAATTACCATATATTTAAAATAAAATCTTGACAGCACTTTTTGCGGAGACAAAATATATGTCGCTGTAACAAGAATTTTAAAGATATACGCAAGCTCAAATAAATTTATTAAATATAAATTGGCATTAAAAACAGAGATCAAAATTTTAAACTTTTTAAACAAAATAAAAAAACGAAATGGATATGTTGTCTTAAAATGCATTTGCTTTTAGTTATACAGCTGCGCAAGTTTGAAGCGGCTAAAAATTCGGTTTGATTTTTGAAAATTTGTCTGTCCATCCTTTCCACTATTTTCGCATATAAAACACAATTTGTTAGAAACTTCGTACTCTGTGCAATCTTTAAGAAATTTAAATGAAAAATCATCCAATTGCTTTTTTCTCAAAAGAAAAAGACAGACGTTTTAGTGGTCTGATATCCGTAAACAGTTTCTGTAGAAAAACTATTTAATAAAATATTATTTTTGAACTAGAGGTTTTACAAGATCTTGCAAGTCAAAACAAAAACGAAGCAAAAAAAAAAATGTTACTCAAAAAAGAGTAAGCAGGAAAGGATATACAAAAAGGCTTAAAGATGGAAAAATTATAAAACTATTGATTTCAAAGAATAAAAACGCGCAAGGTCAAAAAATAGCTACCAGGTTAGACACAAATCAACGTATAAGAAAATCCATGCAAATATTTTTAGCGGACGTATAAGCTCTTAGCATTATACATAAGACTTTTTATGTTTCTGCGACAAAAGCTAGAAAGACAAATATGTATGTATGTATGTGCATTTATTAGTATACGTTTATGTGGAAGCGCAAATTATAGAATCGATTCTGTTGAAAGGAAACTACCAAGGTCGAACAACATTTCGCATTAAAAAAACAAAAGAGCAACTTTTTAATTTATTAGGATAATTTTACCAAACAAATACAGAAATATATATATGCTCATATGTCTTCAAATATATGTATATGATACAATAACAAAGAGAAGAAAAATGAGTGTTATTAACACCAGGGTTGTTCATAAATGTATGTATTAGAAAAAAGTCAAAATGTCTCCAGTGTGACATTAACAACGCCTAAAACTATGCTGCAAATAAATGATTTTAAGGCAAAAAGCCACCTACAAAAAGTCAAATAAACAAAACAAACATTTCTAAGGTGCGTTTATTATTAAAAAGAGATGCGAAGATTTTGCGATTACCGCTAAAATAAGCGAATATAAGAGGTCAATTATAGTTTCTCATGTAGTTAAGTACATAAGTTAAATGTTATGCAAAGAATCCATGAAATCCAATATTTTTTTATAACTGCAAACTCTCTTTATTTTCAGTAGAGTTCAAAGAATCGAAAATCGTGTCAGAAGTTAAATAATAATAAATAGAAATTATAAGCAATTCTAGTGTTTTTAATGAGATATTAAAAAAAAAAATACTTAAAAAATAGCTAAATTAATTAAGAAGTGCATTTTTTACAATATTCGAAAAACCACTTACATCAAAGTTTCTTATAGAATTACCAAAGATTTTTATAATATTATAAATGTTTAATCAGAGTTTATAGAAAAATTCGGGGTAAAAATGAAATTTTGTTGCTTAGTCAATTATAATCTCAAAAGTGGAAGTTTCAAATCGCAAAATATTTTATTTTTGCATCGAATTACAGAGTTGCTTTACAAAAGTTTTTTTAGTTTTTAAATGTTTTCATTTTTATTATTTCCTTTGTAAAGACCCGAACCAAAAGAACCAAGACATTGCCAGTAAAAAATAAAATAATAAATATTAACATATAGTATGAACACTTATATCTACGTATGTATGTATGTATGTATATAAATACACACAGCTCGTATGTAACATTTGAGATGAATAACAAAGCAATGAGTCAAAAATTAAAAATTTTATAGCAAAATGGGCGACAAAATGTCACTAACAAATCATTTTATATTTTTCATTAACATCCAAGTACTTAATTTTAAAAATTGCCTAAATATTTCATTCAACACTTGGTTGATAGGTAAATGAAAATTTTATAAATATATGCAATTAAAAGCATTTATTATCATGCCCATGTGGTGAAGAGTGCATTTTATGAGGCGCAAAACTTAGAGCGTAATAAAAAAATACTCAAAATAAAAAAGAAAAGAAAATCATAAAATGAGAATATTAAAAAAAAAAACAATACATATGTTATAAGAAAAATATTAAAATAAACTTATATTGGCAGTTGTATATAAAGAAAAATGGTTAGCTTCAGGTTTGGTGCTGTCATCAGTTTATTAACAGCCCGACGACTTACACAATTAAATTCTGGTTTACCCTCACATTTAAACTGCCATTTTGCGCCACTCGATAATTCAGATCAAATTTTTAATTTTATCCAAGTTTGGTTTTGCAAAGTTCATACGCATGGTTCTCATAATGTCATTTTTTGCGACAGATCACCCTTTTTAAATAACTTCTTCTTTTAAATGCCATGCATATACAAAAGACTTTATAAATAATATCAACATATTGAAATTTCTTGCCATAATTTGTAGTCAAAAATATTTGCCATCCTTTTAAACCAGGGCTTCAATTAAGCGGCAAGAGAGTGAGCAACCAGTGATATTAGAATTGAACTCTCTTTTAAGACAAATCTCAGTTATGATAACAGCCATTTCTACTTAACGAGCGGTTGACCCAAATTACAGCATCTAACATTTTTAATAAATTTACAAAAAAAAAATTACGAACCTGCTAGGAAACGCAAAAATAATATATGTATAAGGTAATTCCAAAAAAAAAAAAATTAAAACTTTGTCATCTAAGTTTTTAGAAACATGCCGGGTATGCATTTTTGTAGACCAATCAACTCTAGTTTAATGGTAAGTGAAATGACTTTAGGTTAATGCTGAACTGTAATTTTGTTTAAAATTACCAAAATATGTTTATCATGAAAAAACATTGTAAATATTTATAGTAAAATAAATCATAGTAGTCAAAGTTTTATCGCCCAATGTACTAGTATACAGAAATATCGCTATGCATATGTATGTATGTACTTATGTACATATATCACAATCATGAAACAAAATATCGATACGAAAGAAGTTCAGTTTTAATCGATATATTTTGCCGTATCGATAAAATTGTATGTTATAATGATAGCTACAAACATTAACAATAATGATTGTTATTTAAATGTTTATTACGAATGTGATATCAACAACCATGCGTTTGAGTATCTCTCAGCCCTGCACTGAGTTTTGCTTCTAAAACATTTGAATGTAAACGAAATTGAAAGAAAAAAAATAGTATCGTGAGCTTTGACAGATCAAATGGTTTTTTGTTTCGAAAGTCTTGGCGCTGATCCGTAAGGCTTGAATACAGCTCTCAAGAAAAATCACAAGAAATAATTTAGATTTTTTTTATGTTGCTTCAAAAAAGTAGATGCTTTGCGGTTGCTGAAAATTTTTTTGATTTAAAAACTTTTCATACAAGAAAAAAGTTTTTTCATTTCGATTTTCTTATGATCTGTGTACTAACGTTTAGTAATAAAACCAAAAACATCTCGGCATTTAAAAAAAAGGAAGACTTTCAAAACGAGACTACGAATGCTGGTTATATTGAGAAGAAATCAAATTATTTTTCGAAAGTAATTTTGGTTGGCTGCCTATTTCACTTTAAAACCTCGTGATAGCTGAGTATACCCAAATCATTATTGATGTGAATATTCACATTTAATATTTACGTTTTTCACTTAAAGCATTTATATTTATAGTTTATGTCAAATAATGTGACTGAAGTGACTAAAACATGCTTATTTTTACTTAATATATATGTATATAATAACTATGAAATCACTTTCCCCTAACAAAACAAAAAAAAAAAAAAAATTTTAGAATATGAGTTATTAGTTGTTCGACTCATGTGCTAAAGCCCACCCGCGAAATAATGACTATATTAAAAGAAGAAATGAAAAAATGTACAAGTAGAAAATACGTTTTTGTATAACGAAACAATTTTAACTCATCATTCTGATAAGTCAGCTATGAGAGCGAGAATAGACAAAGACAAATGTTGCAAAAATGTTTTAGTCATATTAATGGTAAACAAAAAAAAAAAACACAAAAATGTGGCATACATGTTGTGACGTCACACGCACTTGTTGGCTACATATTTGACTGTTTGATTGTGAGTGCCACCAGTGGGACCAAAGAACGAAATGGCGCAACAATTTGCATGAATGGCAAATGGCAAATGCGTATGAGCACATATTTTTGCACGGTGAGTGAGTCAGCGGATAGCCGCTCAGACAGCCAGCAATTTGAGAGCGATTGCACTACTGTGCCTTGTCAAAATCTCTCGAGTAAATATGTACATACATACTTACTTGTGTGTGTGTGTGTGTGTGTAGCTGGGGTACGAAAGAATTCAAATAAATATTTTCTAAAATTGTAAGCTTTTTATTTTTAGCTAGCGTAAGCAAATGCTTTGACAGGCATACATACATACGCTCGCAAAAATGTATATTTGTAGATGCTTGTGCAGAGAATTTGAAAATGAAAAAAAAAAAAAAAACACACTAAAAACAATTTTGTTATATAGTAATTCTTCTTTGTTATAGAAATATGAATTTATTTTCTTATTTTTTGGCATTCACGTTCAGATTTATGAAGGTGAAGTTCATTAGAATGTTATTACATACAGATGTATGTATGTATGTATGTATGTATGAAATGTACGAGTATGTGAGTTGCGGAGAGCGGCAGCGAGGTGAAGGTCTCGTGCGCGCATTTTTGACCGCGTTCAATCACCGCATCGCAATGTTTGCCTTCAATTTTATGGAGCTGAACAAATTTTACAACATTTACACTATAAATTTACGATTTAGAATTGGAAATTTGCCTACCTCGTTGGCAAACAGGCGCATCATACACATTGTTGAAATGTAAACAAATCAATGGAAACATCAACTAACCACCAAGTTTGTATGCGTGTGAGTGAAAGTGTGGAATTTATTGCAGGAGTCCTAGGAATTGCAAAATTCGCAGATTTTTCTATTAGTATGCATATAAAGGGTGGGCTGGATAGGTTGGTTATTTACTAACATATTTTTATGTTGAAGGTAAAATATTTCAACGAAAAAACTCATTTCAGTACAGTTGTAAATAAATTTCTTATTTATCTGCATAGTAGGGTTATTCGTTAGAACTAGGAATTAGGAATAATACTACGAGAGTATGAAAATTCGGCAAGGGATAACAGAAGAAAAACAACAATTACTTTTAATAAGATTACTTGCTTTGCATTTCACATAAATGTTTTGTACAAATGCACTGAAAAAAGTGAAATTTTACTGTCATATCCATATCTGCCGATTATTTGACCTTTTTTATTACTTCTCCATATGAGAAATTAATTACTAAATTCTGCAACTTCCGATTGAAAGAAAGAACCTTAATTACTGAAAAAAAAATACTCTCAACTACAGAATTGCGGTTGATTTAAGCATTTAAAATGAGAAAGACATAACTTTGAAAATATCACAGATAAAAAAATATGTCTCATGTGAAAACTTTTTATTGCCGATAAAACTGCAGAAGAGTACAGAGATTGGTGGTCTACGAAAAAACGATTAGCGATAAGTTGCGAATAGTCCATAGCGGTATTAAAAAGAACGATACAAAAGTGTAACAAAGTGAGCTGTGGGCATTGGCTTTATTAAGTCATACATTGCTGGCCAGAAGGACACATCAGTATTTCAAAATAAAACTTCTCAACCACTTTCTGTAGATGACAAAAAAAAATCCCGAAAAGAAAAATTTCTGATTAGTTGCCATTGTTTTAGTTAAAAAAAAAAAAATACAACACTTCTTAAAGTTCAACCAGGTTATTTAATTTTTATTTACAGCCTAAAAAATAAAAACATGTAAATTATCCACTGCCTCAAACTTGGCAATGATTTTTGGAATGTTTTTTTTTTTTTTGAAATTTGGTTGTGAAGACGTAAAAAATCGGCAAGACCGTCGGCATTCAAAATTAAAAAATTAGGTGAATGCATCCGTCCCGGAACATTTAAGCGCGGCGAAATGTTTGATTTATTGTTGTTTAATTAAATATGTGCTCATTTTATTAATGAAAACAGTATGAAAATCATTATTAACGAATATGTTCGGAACACTCGTTTCGTCAGTGTCGGAACGAATGATTTAGTGTCCGAACGGACGCACGTCAGTGCCGGAATCTTGACTGAAGAATCATGCATTATAATACTAAGATATGAATACAGATATATTTATTATCACTTGAGGCAATAAATATTAATTGCGTGCGGCGAATAATAAACAATAATCGAATGGTTTGTAAAAAATAAATGTCACTTCCAGTGATGGTAGAAACGAGTTCCGACAGTAATGAATTCCTTTATAACTCGACTCAATAGTGCAATTCATATTATCGATTGCATTTTTTGGTTATGTACATATGTAAAAAGTGAATCGGTTTTTTTCTTGAAACATATTTGGCCAATAAAAACAAAAACATTGATAACAAGTCGCTAATTAGAAATAAAATCTCATTGTTAGTAACATTTGTTCCATGTTCGGTACTTACTTTTGCGATCGTAATCCGAGCACTTCACGATGCCAATATTTATTTCGCACTTAAAAGCACAGCAAGGGAAACAGCTGTTAGGCATAACGCCACTTACGATCGACTCGCTTACTACTTATGGCAGGAAACCCACGAATTTTTTAATTGCGTAACTTCTTTGATGCATTCACCCTACATGCATTTTTTTGAAAGTTCTAAAAAAAAATTGAAAAAATTGTACCTACTTTTTATTTTATTTTTGAAATATTTTTGACTTGTTCACTAACTTATGAAAATAAAAGATATAACATTTGATATCTATAGTTTGGGATTTAAATATTTAAAAAAAAAAAGTTTAAAGGGCGCGTTTTAAAGTGAATGAAGTATAATGTACAGAGTCAGCGGAATAAACAATTTCTTGGATCTCTTCTTTCGTAAATTTCGCTTTGTAATAGTATTGCATCACTTCTCTCAAAAAAAAATAAATTGTTTTTGTAAAAAAACATATTTTGGTTTATAGCTCAGGATCCGCAATTACGAATATTTTAAACCTTGGACATCGCGGTCAACTTCTTTTCAGATTTTGTAGCATTTTTACTACATACGCGTATGAAAATCTATTCAGAATAATTTCACCACTGCAACACCCTATATATAGTGGATTTTTTACTTTCCTGAATAATATTTATTTTTTGTATTTGGTTTTTTGTTTTTTTGTTTTTCGCCGCTGTGATTTTAGCTCAATAAATCGAATTTGAATTGCAAGAGCCAACTGCGTCCGTTCATTCGTGATTGATGAGATTTCTCTCTTGTGGGCGCAATAGGGTAAATATTTGCTTTTATGCAGTGATTTTAGTTGCTTTCATTTCACAAATTTCTCCTCGCTCTTTTTTCACTTCTTGTAGAACCTTGACTCTGTTGCCTCTCAAGCACTTTCCATAATTGACAACCATTATACCTAAATACCAAATGATTTAATGAAGTTTGCCTTTGTCATTATTTTCTAGTTTAACGATATATGTTTGTATGTATGTATGTATGTATGTATGCACGAGTATTAGTTATTGGCATCAGCAGTAGAAGCAGAAGCAGGAGTAGCATCAAAAGCATTAGATAGATTTTTGGTAATGGCATAATTTATTGCCAGTATACATGTGAGCGAATGCGTCTTCCATGTCGAGCTTTCAACTTAATTGCTACTGTACGATGCGGAGCAAGGCGAAATGTCGTACTAGTACGAATTGGTTGCAAATACAGAGTTGCATATATGTACCAGTGTTGCCAACTCATGAGATTTCGCCCGCAATTTACGATTTTCACACCATAAATGGGCGCGTGAGATTTTGCTTCTCATTATGGAAATTCTTGCTAAATACGATTTTTTGATTTTTTTTCTTTCTAATTTGCTTTCATTCCTCTTTATGCCACCGTTTTTGATAGATGAAGTACTTAAGATTATAACTTCAGGAAAAGAAAATACTTATGAACTTATAGTTAATTCAATAGTGAGTGCTGTTAAATTTTTTTCAAACGCTGAATCCGAAAGAATATTTTCTGTTCTGAGCGACACTAAAACTAAAAAAAGAATTAGAAAGGGAGAAGAGAGTTTAAATGCAGTATGCATTATTAAATCTCCTTTTCAAAATAAAAATATTAATTGTACAAGCTTTTCCTGTACTGATGATCATTTAAGGTCATCTAATACGGCTATGCACGAGTGTAGAAAGCTGTAAAAATATTTTTTTTATATACAATTAAAATTCGAAGACATAATCAAAATGGTTGTAAGTAAAATAAATAATTTTTTTTCTAATATTTGTTATAAAAAAAAGTTTTAATATAAAATGGGATTTCTGAATTTGAAAATGGGCGTTTTTTGAGAAGAATGTGATTTTTTAGCTTCTAGGTACGAGTATGTACATATGTACATATATGTCAAAGTGTTCTTTGGAGATAGTGTGAAATAATATTTTTCAATAATTTTTCTTCAAGAAAAAACAATTACTGTCACATCTAGCTTGAGAACACCCTAACTAAAGTAAAAAATTCATTAATTTCTTAAGAATTCTAAGCAAATTGTATTAGGGAAAGCAATAAAAAAAAAGATTTCGAGAAAATTAAGCTTCTTGGCATTTTATATTACAGACATCTAGTTCCCATGTTATGTATCTTCGCTTAAATCAGTCATGTTTAATATTATGTTGTCATTAGTTCATCCAAAAATTGAACTAAGAGAAATAAGTGCTGAGCGCATCAGTATCAATAACCTTCTCTCTATTCGCTTTCTCCGTTGTCTCTTTTTCCGGAACATTGAACCACAACAATTTTTTTTTCATTATAGAATATTTTTTGGGGTTCTGTAGTATTAAGATTTTAATTTTGGTTTGGTTCTTCGACATATCATTATGTTCAGCTTTCAGTAGGGAAGTGATTTTTATTTCAATACATTTTTTTTTTATTATTAATTTATTAAGGATAAATATCGACTTTTAATATATCAATTAATTGATTTTTACCTTTTAAATAGATTTTTGTTAATAATGCCATCTGTGCGATGGTTGAAAAAATGGGTAAGTTTTTAGTAACGCCGCATTTCCACAGGAAAATATTACTGCCTACGAACTGATATATTTTTTGCCTGATAAATATTTAATCAGAGGCAATATTTGTTCGTGAGCATTTTATATTTTGATAAAACGGCGCCACGCACGCATGTTCTTTGCATAAATGTTAAGTGATACTAAACATTTGTGGCATTACATATTTATTTTAGTTTTTTTTTGTTATTTAAACTCAAAATATAAGGAAAAACTTATTGTGTTTTTTAGTTTTAAGATTTACTGAACATTTGTAATAATAATAGTTCTCTTTAATTTTTTTGATGTTAAGGGATTTGCTTTGTATTTAAGTTTTGAGACCAAATAATTGTCGTTATATTTATTGCTTTTATTGTTTTGTACTATTTATAATGCAATAAAAAATTTAAGAGGACTGAAAATGTGTCTATAAATAATTTTAATCTTTTGGTTATTTTGAAATACTTATTATCTTAAAATGATTTTAATTTGCATCAATTGTTCATAATATACCAAGGATGCATTTTAACGTTAAATTTAACCGTTAAATGTTTTATCTTGTTTCGGTTGAAACATTTCCAAATATTATCGTTAAAGCAATTATCATAATAAATTTCATTACGTTTTTAACCGAAACGAAATGCTGGCGTTAACGTTAAAACGTTAAGAAAAACGTTAAAAAAAACGCTGGAGATTCACTCGTCGCAAACAGAAGCGCAAACAGGCGCAAACAGAAGCGCTGCATACTTTTAGGCACATTAAAATTAACGAAAACGGAAATTTTATAACGTTGCAACATTAACGATTTGATTTCGTTTTGATACCATGGCGCCGAAACGCAACAATGAGTTTGTTAAGTTAATTTTGCTCGTTAACAAAACAAAATGGTATCGTTTCGTTTGTTGAGCAGCCCTGTAATATACATACTTTCACGAATAAGCATTTTTCATATAAAAAAAATCGAGGTATGTTCAAAAATTTCTTCAAAATGGATTTTTTTATTAAAAAATTAATTTTTTACAAATCGATTTATCTTGGAAAGTAAAAAATTTATTAATTAATAATCGATATTTTCGACTCCAGGCCACATCTCAAGCCTTTAGAACTGCAAAATCTTTTGAAGAATGTTTTAGCATTTTTATGACGATTTTATTAAAATTTATGCTAACATGCATTTGGTGTTTAGCACCTGAAAAATCATTGTTTAGAAAAGTTTTGTCAACTGAAATGATATTTCTTAAAAAATTTAATAAAAAAACTTTACTCGATGAAAAGAGATTTGCGTCAAATAAAACTTGAGGTCATTTTGTAGGGTTTAAGAAATCAGAATAATCGAAAGAAATAATAAGTTTATGACGCTAGAAGTCAAGTTTTTATAGTAATGGAGCGGACGTGTTAAATATTTTTTGCCCTAAAGACGATTACCGGAGTGCAATCGAAATATATCGACAAAAGGAATAAAATTTCTTGTTTTATTACTATAAAAACTTGACCATGAGCCAGCTAAAAAACCCCTTATTTAAAATGGAAAGGTCACCAAAATCAATGTTATTTTAAATACAAAATTTGTTTTTTAAAGTTCAATAGTTAATATTTTTCGTATCAAAGCCTGAAGAGCACAGCTTTTTTAAGTTTTCACTTGAAATAAACGACTAGCAAAGTCAGAATTAATATTTAATTTGAAAATTTTACAATTCCAGCTCATAATTTGATATTCAATTCTTTGCCTCTACTGCGAAATTCAACGCAATTTGGCTCATGCTCGAGGATATGAAAGTTATAAGTTATGAATTCACTTGAACAATCAAGCACACATACACACGCACACACAATCGCATTCTTAGAATGCAATTTAATAAAGTAATGTGCAGGAGAAAGATACTGAAAATGCAGCCAATTAAGTTCGTTGCCTAATCTGCAACTGAGGCAAAAATCGATAATGAAGCTTTGCAGCATAATTGTGCGTGTCAATCAATTTACGTATGCTCAATCAGCGCTATTGACACACAGTATTTTGCCATACAAACATACACACATAAATATGTACATATAAGCGAGTGGCTGGCATGTGACAGGCAAACTTGTAGAAAATGAAGTAGGAAATATGGTTTCACAATTTCCGTTGTGCAACGCCCCATTTCAAGTGTGTGTTCCTACAGCGACAAAATAATCGAAATTGCAGTATTATGCCAATGTCTAAAGTGTTATTATGTATCACAACAATACACGTTCGTAACTAAACGAACACAATCAGCGCCACAGAGCACGCTCAAGGCCAACGCACGTGTGTTGTTTGCATACTCGCCCAAAAGTGGACTCGAGCATGGAGGAAATAGGCAAACCAACGTGAATCCGGCGAAGCAACAATGTTGCGCAATGAACGTGGCATATATTTAGTAAATGCATTCACAGAATTGATTTGAGTTGAGCGATTGATGGCAGGTTAAATGTGTGGAAGTGGTTTGGTTTGTGTGAGCGTGCGGAAGAGATATTCTGCTTAAGTGAAGGATATTTTTCAGTTGAATGCATACACAATGCGATTGGCAGTAATCTGCGATGCTAGTTTAGTTGCATTTTTGGGATGAAGTGAATCGGAGCGAAGTTAAAAAACATGCAGCCATAAATTATTGCGACGAACTATTCATTTTAATCGAGAGAAAAATTTTGGTTGAATAGATGCAAGTTCTAAAGACGGTATAATAAAAGATAAAAACAAATTTTAAAATTATTATACGAGCAATTAGCGCGAGTGAGTTAAAGTTCCTAATGTATTTAAATTTGCAATGCAAATTAAATTATTTTTAGGATCCGCAATAACTAAATTTGAACCCTTATGGGCTAGACAGATGGCGAGTTCGGAATTATCTGCGAAATTAAGAGCAGTAAACTCCTTTTAAATACTACATCCAATCATTAAATTTAATATTGATCAGAAGAATTTGTAATGGCAACACTGCAACGAAAAAAAGTCTTCCCGATGAAATAAAAATATATTAAGCCACTTCTTCATTGATATGCAGCTCTTCTCTTCTCCAATTTCTGTGCCGTTTTCCTTTATTCCTAGAGACTAAAAGAGATAACCATTTTTTTTTTTTTTAATCCAAAAAGGTAAAAGCTCTTTGACGGTGAATCTAAAATTAGTTATTTAAAACGCAAAGGTCGAAAATAGAGTTACAATTATTTACATTAAACGACGAAATATTTAATTTTAGGTTTGGAAACGAAAAATATGTTATCAGCCTTTTTAGATACCGTTAAAACAAGAGCTAGAATATTTTACTCAGTATGATGAACAGTTTAAGTGACCGCTGTGGTCGAGTGGGTAGCGGTGCGTTCTACTACTCGATATGCCGCTGGGTTCGAGGCTTGAAGATTTTTTCTAATAGCGGTCATCCCTCGGCAGGCAATGGCAAGGCTCCGAGGTTATTTTTGCCATGAAAAAGTTTCTTATAAAATACATCTGCCATTCGAAGTCATCATAAAACTGTAGGTCCCTCCATTTGTGGCAGAATAAAAAGTCGGAAAATAATTATTATTAAGATGAGCAGTGTATACTGGTTTTTAACTCATTAATTCGGTCAAATGAACCGTATATATAAAATTAATTATTAAAAACAAATTTTGAATACTGTATAAAAATACTCTTCCCATTTTTCTTATGACACACTGCATATTTATATATTTTTGAAATCATAAATTTAGACAGTGACGAGCGTGTGATATATTATTTTTGTTATTTAATTTTTTGCCAATCCTACTGCTTTAATACACAGGCATACACATATATGTAGATATGTAGACACAAGAGGGAATAAGGAAAACGGTTAAAGTGCTTATTAATTTACAACGACTGACTATTTGGGTTTCAAGATGATTAAAATACAGCGACTGTTTAAGTTTTTGGTCGAATATCAATTAGATGATTTGAAATTTAGAATACAATATTTTATTTTTTGGTTTATATGTATATTTGGCATCTTGTTGTAAGGGGTGTTTTTATTTAGACGTGTGGTTTTCAATGAGGCAATACTTTTTTCGAAGTTGGTCCTTTTGACAGTTGTTCCTTGATTATAATTTGCCATTTGCAAGGATTAAATGGGAACGTTAATAAACAAAATTGTCACATTTGGAGTAATGATAATCCATACAGCCAACGAAACAATCAATTTATTGAAGAAAACTTTTGATGACCGGATTATCTCGCGTCCGGGGCATGTGGCGTGGCCTCCAAGATCGTGCGATTTAACACCGCTGCACCATTTTTTTTTGGTAGGTTATGTGAATGCGCTTGACAACGTATATAAGCCCGAGACGAGTGACGCCTTGAAAGAGAATATTCGACGCGTTATTGCTGACATACAACCCCAATTGCTGCAAAAAGGGGTCGAAAATTGGACCTCTCGGCTGGAATTATTCGAGCCAGCGACTTTTAAAACATAATGGCAAACCCTTATCTTTATAATATAGTAAAAATTCTTGGCTACAGCTATAAATTATATGCGTTTTATTTCTTCTTAAAATCCACATGCCTAAAAAAAACACCCGTTACTTAACTGTAATAATAATGTAAAGACATTAAACGGTAAGCATTTTTATGGTAAGAGATAAAAAATAAAACTAAGAAATACAAATATATAACACTAGATATACTTTCACAAAAAAGTAAACTTTTTTCTTCTATTTTTATTTTTATTCTTTTTTAACACAACAACTTTTGCATTTATCATTTACAAGTATGTCTCAAGAGGAAAATAATTTAAAGCTTTAACTGTCAGTCAAATTTCTGTTTTAGCAAAATTTTTCTCAGATTATTATAGGAGGAGATTAATATTTAAAAACATACGGCAATTTAAAGAGTTCTAAGCAATACGATTTCGCTGTAATATAATTTCAATAATTCATATTGAGATGAGATTGAAAAGGGAACGCGAAATTGATAAAAAATGAAAGTTGATTATATATTATTAATATTAATATAAAAAATAATTAATTAGATAGTAAATAATAATACAAAAAAAAAGAGTGCAATTATTGTAATAGTAAGTTCAGGTCTCAAATCTCGTGCTATTAATATTCTATTTACAAATATGGTATGCATATTAAGGTAATCATAATATGCAAATAAGTAATTGTTTTCGCATTCATATTTGCACATTTTGTAGGCGTCCGACCTAAGTCGCATGACATTATATCAATAAATGAGCAAAATTGATTACATTTATGCAATCTAATATGAACGGGGACACGATAAAGAGGAATAAAAGAAAAAAATAGCCAAAAGTTACATATAATTGACTCTCGAACATTAAAGAAGAGCCGATATAGAGCTCAAGCATAAGCAGCAAATAGCCAAGTTCTGCAGAAAAACAAACATCAACAAAGGTTTGTGCACAAGAACAAGCAGATGATGCAAAATCTCGTATATAAAGATGTATAAAAAGTAAGCTACACTACGTTGGCCAATCTTAAGAGGAATCCCAAGCGATTAATGAACGAAAATATGAAAGCGCGTGTGACCCATATAATACACAGATATATCTACGTATACATATGTATATACTCGTATGTACTTAGAAACACCCCAGTTCCCTTGAATGTTTTATTTAATTTCCAATATTTTTTAATTAAAATAAATTTGATTTTCTTACTTAAATTATATAAAGCCAAGTTTAAGCTTTTTACAAAGTTGTCAAAAATCATAAAACTCTTGCTTCGTGGCGCACAATGTCTTACACAAAAAAGTTCTGAAGCCTGTGTTATACGGAAGAAATTGCTGATAAGCGTTAGTGAAAAAAATTTTATATTCAATTTAAATGCTACAAATCTGCATTGTCGGAAAAACTCAATTTTTTTTATTAAAGTTGAATGGACTTAAAAAATGTATACTTAAAACAAATATTTTTTGTAATTAGCTCATACACTTGAGTAGCGGGGACACCCTTTTTATTTATTTTGCAGCGTTTTGTTAGAAAACAAATTGCATTTTAAGCGAAAAACATTGTTAATGATGTAAATAAAAGAAAAACAATCCTGCAAACAGGTGCTGCCTCTATTCAAGTATGTGTATATTAAAAAAATAAAGGAAAATACCTCATACGTTAATTATAATTAACGTGATAATTATCAAACCGTTAAATATGACAATTAAGATTTTATTCATTTTAAGTATTTTTTAAATTAAATGCCGTCTCTAACTAAAAGCATTAAACTAAAGCAAACATAATTTAAAAATTTTAACAAATTCTCATAAACGCTAGCATTTATGTAAAAAAAAAAAAAATTGTATATGGAAAAGTTATCAACAGCAAAAAATACAAAATTCACAAAAACTAAGGGGTATATGTGGCCGCATGAAATTTGCTCTTCATTACACTAAAATTTATTGAGCTGTAATTAAAAAAATTAAAGTTTTTTTGGATCCAAGCAATTTTAATTTTTTTAAAGTTTTATTTTATACAAAGTTTTAAACTTTTTTTTTTTTTTAGTAAACTAAGCTAATTTCAACCAACTTGAAAGGAAGGGGAAGTTCTCAATTTGTCGAAATATTTTTTTTTCTATTTTTATGTGTGTTAAGTCATAAATTTGTATGTAAACGGCTTTTTTTGGAAAAGTGGAGTCTCAAAGGAGCTTCAATATTATTTTGGTATAAATTTAATCATTGCATTATAACAAAGCTAACGGTTATAAATACTTATAAGTACTTGCAATTGAAAAATAATGAGTTGGTACGGTGCGTGCTATAACTCGATATGCCGGTGAGTTTGAGGTTCGAATCTCAGTCAGGGCAAGCAAAATATTAATAATAGAAAAAGTTTTTTCTAATAGCGGTCACCCCTCAGCAGGCAATGGCAAACCTCCGAGGGTATTTCTGCCATGAAAAAGCTTCTCATTAAATACATCTGCCGTTCGGAGTCGGCGCAAAATTTTAGGTCCCTCCATATGGGGTAGAAAATAAACACGCATACCACAAATGGTAGAAGAAGCTCGGCCAAACACTAAGCTATTTAGTGTAAGCGCCAAATTAGTATATTATATCATGACAAAGCTAAGGGTTATAAGTACTTGCAATTGAATAATAATGAGAAATTAATAAAAGAAAATTGAGTTGTAAAAATTTGTCAATATGCGGTGTGGTTATGATTTTGATATGCTGAGTAAATATATTACACTTATATTAGTATATTTTCAAGTACAAAATTTTAAGTAACGCTCTTAAGCCTTCATATATCAATTATAATTTATCATGCAGCTGTAGCTCATTCATTATTTAACTGCTGTCATCTCGACGAGGTTATGCACTACGACGAAAACTAACTTTACCACCAGCAACCATCCATTACTCGTCGTAAATTTTTTTTTTCTTCTAGCTAAACTTGCAATACACGCACTTCTTTAAACGACAGCCACTGTGACTGTGTGCATAGTGTGTAGTTTTATTTTAAAAAAATTCTAGTAAAATTTCAAGGTCGTAGGAAGAGGATTAGGGGGCGCGTCGGCCCCCCAAAGTTACACAAAATACGTTTTTTCACGCAAATTCTTACTTTGACTGCTTGTAACTTTCTCTGTGTTTTTTTTTTTTAAACATTACTGGCGAAAGATGTTCATTAATATGTCTACAATAACATCTGTCAATAACATTTTTGTCTAATGTTAATATTTAATGAAAAAAACTTAAATATAGGAGAAAAAGTACGCCTCAATGTCGATTTATTATACTTAAATAAAATTACTTATATGATTCAAATTTTGGATTTTGTTCAGATTTATTTAATTAAAGATTCATATAGAAAATTCCTTATGATTTACGTAAGATTAGCTTCAACAATTATATACAGTAAGACCTCGCTAGTCCGAACTTCAGACTTTTTTTGTTTACTTTTGTTTTCAAGTGTAAGAATTGTCTTTAAAAGTTTGCTTCAAATTTTTTTTGCCTGTATGCTGAAGCGATCTATAATATTGACAATTGTGACCGAGAATATTCCCGTTACAACCTCAACAATATTATTCTCAATGCTTGCGTAAGCTACCGACAAAAAATCAGCACCAATGTTTCTCGGAAAATAGATTCTTATTTTACAGTTATATGCAGCAGCCGCAAACATTAACCAACTCATTAACGGGAAGTAAACTACCCTCCAATATAGAAGTGTTGAAAGTTTTGTTTTTCAATTTACGTGTAGTAAAAAAAATTTACGGGAAAGTTCAGATTTAGTTGTAAAAGAACTATTCGTGTTCTGGGAAAAAGCCCGCATTCCGGTCAAGGATAAACAACACTGCATTACAAATGTAGAGAAATTGTATAAAGAATGGCAAAGCTTTCAAAAAGATTCAAAGAAGACTTCTAATTTCCATAAGAGCAAAGTAAACACGTGGAAAGAAAAATTGGATATGCTTTTTGACGTGGCGCATGCAAGTGCATTAAAAATAATGTCGAATCAAGAAGATATTGATTTCTTGATAAGTCAACGAAAAACGGGGCGCCCAGGCTTTATGTATGGTATCGATTACGAAGAAGTACGCCGAGAGTGCCGACTTGAAGAACGCAACAACAATTTATTACAACAAGTGGAGCGGAATAATCGTGAAATTGCATTAATTGGTTCGTTGTATGTTATTGTTTATTTTTTATTTTCTTTAAATTAAGTCGTTTTTATTAGATGAAACTGCAGAGTTGCTGTCATCTGAATCTTCAGAGAATGATAACAGTTTTCCAGATATGGAATGTGAACAAATCCGTGAAGAAAGAATTTCAGCATTAAAAAATAAATTAAAATTAAATGAGCTCGACGCTATCTGCCTTCATTGGGATGGTAAACTTTTGCCGGCGCTGACGGGAAATGATAAAGTTGATAGGTTGCCTATAATAATATCGAGCGGTAAAGTTGAACAGCTTCTTGAAATACCTGCACTTGATTCCGGTACTGGAAAAGAACAGGCATCCGCTGTATGCGATGCTATTTATGAATATGGTCTGCAAAATCACATCAAAGCTTTAGTGTTTGATACAACAGCGGTCAATACTGGGCGTTTCAATGGTACCTGTACGTTAATTGAAAATAATTTACAAAGACAACTTTTATGGTTACCATGCCGTCATCATATATACGAGATTATTTTAAGATGCGTTTTCGAAGAAAAAATAAGCTGTTATGGAAGTCCAAACGTTAAAATGTTTGAGAAATTTAAAAATGCTTGGGCTAAGATTGATGCTAAAAACTATGAGTATGGCATCAACGATCCAACTGTCAAGACGTACATGAAAGAGTCTGCTGTTCGCATTATCGGTGCAGTAAATAATATCTTGGAAGAAAAACAACCCAGGGAAGACTATAAAGAATTCTTGGAACTCACTTTGCTCTTCCTGGGTCAAAAACCAGAAAAGACACATCCAAACAGCCTAATGTTTCGATCGCCAGGAGCTGTTCACCATGCAAGGTGGATGGCAAAAGCGATTTACTGTCTAAAAATATTTTTATTCCGTAACGAGTTCCAGCTTTCAGCAACTGAATTAAATGGGCTTCGTCAAATTTGTGTTTTTATTGCTGAAGTCTATGTCGAAGCGTGGTTTTCTGCTCCTTTGGCCATTAAAGCGCCATATCAAGATTTTTTATTTTTACAAAAACTTGAAAACTTCAAAAAAATTGATGCTGCTATATCTTATGTTGCTCTTAAAAAGTTCAGGAACCACTTGTGGTATTTAAGCCCTGAGGCGGTTGGTCTTGCATTTTTTGACAGCAACGTATCCCTTTTTTCAAAACAAAAAATGGTGGCGGCTTTGGAAAATGATTTTGAACAAGAGCAAAACACAAAGCGAGCTACAATAAATGATAGAGAAATCGTTGAAATATTCCATGACGGAATTGAACAGTTCGTCTCTGCCGAAACAAAAGCATTATTTGAAAGATTTCAAATAAATACTGATTTTTTTAAATTAAACCCAGACAAATGGGAGCAGGACCAATCTTATTATAAAGCGGCTGAACTGATGAAAAAATTAAATGTTACAAATGACACTGCCGAAAGGGGGGTTAAATTGATGGAAGAGTATAATAAACTATTTACCAAAAATGAACGCCAAAAACAATTTGTTTTAAAAATTGTTAGCGATTACCGCCATCGGTTTCCGGACTGTAATAAAAAGACATTGTCTCAAGTGCTTTAAACAATATTAATAAAAAGAGAAATCATATACATAAGTAGTTTTATTTAAGTATAATAAATCGACATTGAGGCGTACTTTTTCTCCTATATTTAAGTTTTTTTCATTAAATATTAACATTAGACAAAAATGTTATTGACAGATGTTATTGTAGACATATTAATGAACATCTTTCGCCAGTAATGTTTAAAAAAAAAAAACACAGAGAAAGTTACAAGCAGTCAAAGTAAGAATTTGCGTGAAAAAACGTATTTTGTGTAACTTTGGGGGGCCGACGCGCCCCCTAATCCTCTTCCTACGACCTTGAAATTTTACTAGAATTTTTTTTAAATAAAACTACACACAAAAAAACACTGAGACCAAAACAATAAAGAAAAAAAAATACTCCATACATTTAATTGTCACCCTAATGTAGATACATATGTATGTATGTATGGAATTCATAGTACATAAGCTACAATGTATGCATATCGTTGCCTTTTATGCCTTCAACGCGCTTGTGCACTGTGCAATCGGATTAAAAATTAAAACAGTCCTCGCTGAAAATGTATGACAACAATGAGAAGCGATGATATCAGCGCTCATATGGTCTACACATGCAAACATACTCGTACTATGTATATACGAGTATGTAATATTTCTGATAAACCATATCACACACATATGTACATATGTATGTAAAGAAATTGGCTTTTATTAAAAATGAAAATCAGAATCATAAACAGACATACATACATACATACCTACACAAAATATGTTATATGTATATATAAGAGCGACAATATATGTACTGTATAATGCATGTGACTGTGTCTGCATACTCATGTATGTTACATAAATATGTATGTCTTTCGGTGAGTGTATATGTGTGAGGCAGCACCAGCTAAGGACACGAATTTAATTAGGTAGCAAACATAGTCACACAAAAAGCCAGTAATAAGGCACTGATTGAAGAGAATTTTGGATTAAATATGATTTAGTAATTGACTTAGTGGAGTGCTGACGAACAAACGTTTGATGTGAAATAGTGTAATGGATGCTTAAAGTGAAAAGGCGCTAAGTCTACTATTTCACAATATTCCAAGAGGTGATTTATTTTGACGATTTTTTTTATCTTGTCTCTAAATCTTATAAGTGTGTGCTTAGCATTTATTTGCTCTAAACCAATGATATATAGTATATACATATGTAAAAGCATGCATACTTGTACATACATACATACATATATATCTTTTAGGGTAAGATATATTGAATTTTTTTTTTGCATGCATAACGCATTATAATTAAATTCATTTTAATATGTCCTAATTCAAATAGTCTTTATTGCAATCGTTTTTTTCATGGCTATCGATATTTCCTGCCGTTTATTATATGTATACATATGTATACATACATACATATAAATTTATCGATAGGAAAATCAGTGTCATAAATGTCGTCGATATAAAAATCTCGTCAATAAAGTTATCGTTGTCATTGTTATTGTTATCGATATTATATTCGCAGGTGATATTATCGCCATCATCAATATCGATATCGATATTTTAGCTATATTAATATATTATATCATGTTACAATAAACAGGTAGTAAGTCAGCAGCTGATTGGAGTTTTTTTCTTATATGTCGTTCATAACAAGTCAAACGTTGTTTAAAAAACAAAAACATTTTTTTTTAAACAAAAACAAAATGGTTTACAAAACAATATTTCTTTGTATTTATGTATATGAGTTTGGCTTTTAAGCTGAAAATTATTTAAAAAAAAATTGCGTTGACGGGATTTAAGTTTCATACACATTCAGAAATGGGAAAATGTTCCAAAGACGGGGAAAGGGAGGATCTTTTTTTAAAGTTACGCAGGATCTGCGAATTAATTCCAATTGAAAAAGCTTGTGGCATGAAGCTTGCTGCAAACTAATAATATGCAATAAAATATAATGTGCAGGGGTGATCAATAATTCAGAATGTTAGCGCAGTCATTTAAAATTTTGGATAACAGGTTATCCTGACAATCCAAAATATTATACTAAACGGTTGTCTTCCGCAATCTTTTGAAGTTCCATTCAGAATACATTATTTTGCAATTGTTCTTCCATTCTGCAGGAATATTGTTATCTGGAGCATTGCTTCCTGAAACCTTCTGTTGTGTTGTTTTCTGGTTAAATTGACTAGAGTCGCATACTTTAAAGCTGAAGAAAATAAAATGTTTTTTTACACATTTTTTACATTTAAAATTGTCACACTCGTCAAATTCGACATATTTATTTTGACGGGTAATGGACCACAACAATTCATAAAATATAGGCCAGGGCTGCATTTTTTTTAATGTTTAATGTGCCTTGTATTATATGAATTGCTGCCGTTATTGATTCTGCGACTCTTAGCGATGCTAACAGCATTAAATTCGCGATATTTTTTAAAATTAATTTCGTAGTTTTAACAAATTTTCCCATAATGCAGATTATTAAAATGAAATATGAAATAATTAGTATATAAAAATAAGTTAATTAATTAAAATAAATAAATTAAGTACAGATCTTGAAATCGTGATCGATTTTTTAAAATTTTTACTATCAGTATCGCAATTTTTATGTAGACAAAGTTTCCAACGTCATAACCGTTATCTGCGTATGGCATATTCATCAATGTCTGCCTCGTAATGCTAGTTAACATGGTGAAAATCATTTTCATACCCATCTTATTTAAGTCGTGGATATCTACCTCGTTATCGATATTTATCATTTATAAAAGATTGTTTTATTTGTACTGATATTCGACAGCCGTCATCGCTAATATCATTGTTATATCGGCAGTAATGTCAATTGCAAAGCCTCTATCGATTAAATATGTCGCTATAAACACTATTTCAAACAATATTATAATAGTCGATACAATTTACGTTAGCATTATCCACATCCTTTATTTTATCGATATCTCTATCGACACCATTTTCGTGGTTTATAATATTGCTATTGTTATCGATAATGTTATCCAAATCGTTATCGATATTTTTGAAAGAACATTATCAATGTTGGTACTGTTATCGATAATGTTATCGATATTTTTGAAAGTTAAAAAATCACCGACAAATTTGTTTTATATTTTTTTGTAGAGCACGATATTACAAAAAAAAGCTAATTTTCGCTAAAAATGGCTGAAGTAATCTTACGGTTCCGAAACGTGCCGAAACAGTAACGCCACTGATGATTTAGATTAATAATTTTTTTAATATGTAGATCTATTTTTTCACTTATTTATTCAATATTTATTCAATCAAAATTAATGAGTCCGAAAGGTCTCAAAACTAAACAAACATTCTCGAAATTCAGCTCTTATTTTCGAATCCACCCTGTGGTGTCAAGTTTTAACAAGCACCGATCAGCCTACTGATAGAATTGAATTTCTGCGTTCTCTGCGGTTGCTCAAAGACAACGATTCTGACAATATTTTACAAAAATTTACATTAAATTTGAGATAGGAAAAATTAGATATGACTTACATTGCGGCTCAATTGATGTATGATTTTAAGCTCACAAGTATCGGTAGAACGACAACTGCAGCAGGAAGGGAAACAACTTCATTTTGAATTCTTAAATTACAGCATTAAGAGTGTAAAGGTTCCGAGGTTGGACTCCTTAATGGCTCATTTATGACTGCAAAGTTTTGCTGGGAATATGCGACAATTATCTCGTTGCAATAATAATAGTAATTGCCACTTAAGTACTACCAAAACGCTGATGAACAGGGCGTGAAAAGCCAAAAGCAATTCTATTTAATAAGTTTGCAATTTGCTAATCTTAAGCGCTTAGGGGAAATTACCGATCATTATTATAATTCTTTAACTTAATGACAATGCTGGGGCAAATTTTGCAATGCCTTGTAAACACTGTTTTGATTGTGCCGAAAACTACAAAGAAACCGTATTACTAGTAAGCTCTAAGGTTGGTGGGTGTTGGGATGTTTCAAGGATTATTTTTAGACACACTTTTTTAATTTCAGCTCGCGAGTACATTTGGGTTGGGTGTGCGCAACGTATTTGCTTTCCTACTTGCGCGAACTAGTATCTACATATTTAAGGCGAAAATGCAAAATCTTGCAGCTAAATAGCACTACCTTTCAATTTACTAGTAACTACTCCACCTCAATGCAGTTAATTTCCAAATTTACTTTATTTCCATTTGCGCCATTTGCATTTTTACTCTTTCATAGCTGCTTTCGAAAATTTTGCATGGTAATTGTGGTGTGATTCTTTACTACACATTTTATAATTTCATAAATTTTCAACAAGGAAAATATGCAAGTATGTATGTTAGCATGTTCGGTTGGATGTAGTGAAGAAGGCTGGCCATTGGAGAAATTTCCCAACTTTGGCACAAAGAGCGACAAACAAAGACAAAAAGGAAGGCAAAAAAAAGTTCGCCGCAAGCGAAATGCATAAATTATGATAGCTATGGTGGTGGCAGTTAACAGTCATAGAGAAGAACTCTTCACCGCCCACTGCTAAACCACGACAACTTGTGTCAAGCTCTTTAACTTGGCAGGGGCGGGAAGTGTGAAGTGGATGTCCTTGTAGATCATATGCCAAACGCTTGGTATGTCTGCGAAATTCACTGTCCGTTTGGTTTTTTTTTTTTTTACAGCGAGGTAGCGGCATTTCATGCTGAATATATTTGATTTTACGTTTTATTTTTTTTATTTGTTTTCTATAGCGCTTCCTATGGCCTTAATGTGTTTTGGCCCTGACAGTGGCAATAAGAGTTGTTGGATATTTTGCTTTCGGCCGCGCAAATGCGGTATTTGATTGTGTAAATACAATGTTGAAATATAAATATGTGTATGCGCGTACTGAATTTATATGGAAAAATATTTTCATCGCAGGACCCACGTCTGTTTGAAATTCGAGGGTTGCTTGGTTGCTGCTGCTGATTGTCGTCGGGCGTTTATTTGTATTGAGCAAAATATCTCGGCATTTTATGCAATCAAATGTTCGCTTCTTTTGCACTTAATGACAGTCAGCATGCCAACCAATAAACTGTCGCTGCTACTTTGCCCGCCCGCCCTAGTATTCCGTTTCCGCATTTTTTATTTCAAATTTTCAATGCTATAGTCATCAACAGCAACGGCCTCCAACATGACTCAACGTCACGGTGTTTATTATCATTATTTTTGTATTTGTTTTTGTTAGCGTCGGTCTATAAGGCTTGCGGTTTTATCATTTCTGTTTGTGTTGTTGCTTTCGCTGCTGGTTGTGGTCATGGTCAAGGCTATCATCGTCTGATGCTGTCAGACGATAGGCATTCATTTTTTCGATTACTTGTTTTGTTTTAAACATTTCTTTTTTTAAAATGAGGTTTTCCGTCCCTAAATTGATGTTGCAAGTTTGTGTTGTAAATATTTAATGTTCTGCAATATTTTAGCCCTTGCGAGTTTTGCGTAGAATTTTATTCAATTTTCCCTTTTGACACTTTTTTTAATTTTATAAATGCGAAGTTTATTAAGTCTGTCCAAGTTCCTAAATGTAATATTAAATTAAAGTTATTTGTAATATCCCGAATTTATATTCTACTCATTTGAAAAAAATTCTGTAATTAAATGGCAACTCTATTCAAATAAACATATTCTTCATCGGACAGGTTTTTCGAACACATTGCTGTAGTATAAACATAAATATTCTAAACATGTTTCATAAAGTCTTACTCATTTTTAATAGGTGGCAACCCTTACATAAAATTGTAATTGAATTATAGCGTCTCGTTTCAATCTTGGTTGTATTCCAACATCACAAAAGTTTAGTTTATTTTTTATGCTAGGTGGCAACCCTTACATAAATCTATTTATATTAAAGTTTTACGTAAAATCCAAAATTTAAATTAATATAAGTCAAAAAATAAATTACAAATTTGTTTTTCTTTGATATGTTCAGATTTGATTTCTATCCAATTTTACAAAATTACGAATCACATATCAACTAATCATATATTTTTAAACGGAGTGTCTTTATGTCTTGTAAATTTTCGGTCAGTGTAGAGATTCGTTCTTAAATAAAAACGAGTTCAAAATGCATCACCTTATAGCCTGTACGAACAAACAAAAAAAAAACTCCGCATCATGAAATTTATCGATAACATAAAGCCATTAAAGAGTTGTGTTAGAAAGTAAACATTAATTTCATTTCATCTTAAATATTTTTATCAATTATAAACCAGGACTATTTAATAAACAGTTTCAAAGTAACTCGAAATTGTACCGAATTAGCGCAAAAATGTGTCACGGTTCTAAAAAACACGCGTGAACTCGTCGTAAAATGATCTCTAACAAATTTTGAAATGGTCCCTTAATATTTCTTTATTAACATAAAATGATCGAAAACACTCGTCCAAACCTAGTGCTGAACAGGTCCAAAAATGATCCCAATATCTCGTAATGGTTAAAAACAATACCCGAACTGGTTCTTAAATACATCCTAACTAATGCATACATAATAATTTGTACACATAAGAAGCATATCTGCCAGATATTCCACCAATACATATACATAGATTTGAAATTTTCAGCAACTCAAACTTCTCCAAGGTTTAGGCGAAAGGCAAGACACGTCTTAAGTATAAAAATGTGTGTATATGGGATCCGACTTTATCCACAGCTTCGAAGTTCACTTCCTCGATAGAAGCGACATCAATACTATATCCTTTATAAGCAGTGACGAGATTTCAAACAGAGTGAACTCGTTGAGAGCGCCGCTTATCTATGTATACATATTAACCCTACATGTTGCTCTTGGACTTCCAAAGGCCATATTTTGGTCGACAGTAGAGTGGGGCTTGGAATTAAACGTCTTTTTAATTTGTTAATTGAAGAACTGACTGACGGAGTACATTCAAAAATGCTCTATTCCTAAGTCCTAATAATAATAATAATTTGGCTCGTACACTAAAAAGCTTATTGTTTCGCCGAGCTTCTCCTACCATTTGTAGTGTGCGTCTTTTTTTATGTTGTACCACAAATGGAGGGACCTGCAATTTTGTGCCGACTCCGAACGGCAGTTGTATTTTATTAGAAGCTGTTTTTTCATGGCAGAAATATCCTCGTAGGTTTGCCATTGCCTGCCGGGGGTGACCGCTATTAGAAAAAAAAAATTTCTATAAGTACGATTTAAATTGCCATTGCTGAGTTTCCAACCTCAAACTCAGCAGCATATCGAGTTGTAGCTCGCACCGCTACCCACTCGACCTGCGCCTAAAAAAACGCAATAAAAACTTAACTTTAAGCCTTAAAGAAATGTACAAAAAAATCAAAATTGTTTGCTTTAATATACAATGTATAAATTTTTTTTTATTTAATCAAGGCATAGCTTCAGGTAAGGTAGTATTGCCAATAGCTCAACGATGTATGTATGCATAGATATACACACGCATCAAGTAAATAAAATATAAAAGAAAACACAATCGAAATGGCAGATGTTGTCTAAATCCACACATAAACTAAGCCACTTTACAGCATACTTTTAGCTGCACCAACAGCACTGCGCAATACCATTTTCATGAGGAACGAAAAATTTTATTTGCGCACAATAAAATACAACCAAAACAAAGTATTTCAACAAAAGAGTGGAAACGAGTGTCTATAAATTATTGTGTACAGTTGACAGTTGTCAGATAGCAATGGTGAACAAGCCAAAATGTATATACTCATGGTTGTATTTGCAGCTTTACAACGCCTAAGGGTATGCTATGCAGGCATGTACATAGCTAGCACAGTTGCGTTAAATGCAAAACACATAAAGTGTGTACGCGCATTTAGAGTATGGCGGAAATGTGAAAAGTATCAGGCTAATAAAAAAAAGAGTACAAAAACTGAAAAAGTCGCACACAAAAATAAATAGCGGAAATGTGAAAGCTTTTAAATTGGAACTGTCGAAAAAAGTAAGTGGTAAATGTTCAAGAAATACGTATTTTTCTCCAACATGCATACATATATCTCCTATCGCATGCGAAGCAAGGAGAAAGTTAACAAACTTTGGTTAAAAGTAGCTTCCATCAGAAGTGACACTTTTTCAGGGTAAGTAAGTAAAATGGGGTAAGGCAAAGGCAAAATTCGCAACAATCAAGACACAAGGCATGCATGCGGTAAACAGCGACAGTTTTAGTTTAGTTATAAGCATTTGTTGCATATTTTTATGCTTCACAATAAAGTAGAAATTATGGCGCATCGCTTTCACCGAGTTCATAGTATATCCGCTATTCAAGGTTTTACCTTGTGTTTAAAATTTTTACAACTTTTTCTTATTTCTACGAAACTCGGCGTTTAATTACGCCGCAACACATAAATCTCTTACACCGTTAATGTTTATTTTAGTTTATAGCTTAACAAAATGGTAATAAGTATTCATTATTAACTCCTACACTTCATTTCAAACTTATAACCACACCATGTATTTACAATTTTTGACAATTTATATTTCTGTACAGAATATAGCTCCATGAAAGGTACTTATAAAGGGTTTTACAATAGGGACGATATGATTTCTAAGTGTCGTTTCGGCGATTTTTAATATGTCATTTTTTTCATTGTATTTAGTAATGTTTACATTTTCATCATGGAAAGATATACTCAAGAACAACGTTTACAAATTCTTCCATTTTATTATCAAAATAATCGTTCACAATTGCAACGTTTTTAACAAAATTATCTTCTCCGATGAGGCTCACTTTCATCTGAGTGGTGCGGTAAATAAACAAAACTGTCGATTCTGGTGCGAAAAAAAATCCACAAATTATTCATGAACAACCATTACATTCACCTAAAATGACAGTTTGGTGTGGTTTTTAGTCTGGTGGAATCATTGGTCCGTACTGCTTTCGAAATGAAGCTGGTGACACCGTTACTGTCAATGGAGTGCGGTATAGATCGATGATAACCTATTTTGTATGGCCGCAATTGGAAGAAGTTGATCTTGACAACATCTGGTTCCAACAAGACGGGGCTAAGTGCCACACAGCACGTGCAACAACCGAATTATTGCGAGAAAAGTTTGGAGGTTATTTCAAGAAATTGTGACATTGAATGGCCTCCAAGAAGTTGTGATTTAACACCATTAGACTACTTCTTGTGGGGTTATTTGAAGTTATTGGTCTTTAGCTATAAACCAGACTATCTTCAAGCTTTATAAGTCAATATTAAACATGCTCTTCATGACGTACGACTTGATTTAGTGGAAAAAGTACTCGAAAATTAGGATCATCGAATTCGTTCCTGTAAAAGAAGTCGTGGAGGACATTTGAATGATGTTATATTGAGAACGTAATTGTATCGATTGTATTTCACATTAAATAAAAAAAACATTTGAATTTCCATACAGTGCGTTTTTTATTTTTAAAGAAATCATGTCACTCTTATTGGAAAACTTTTTATTATTCTTTTTGTGTTAAAATCCAAGAATATCTGTGCAAAAGCGTCTATGCCAATGAAATTTTGAAATAAGCCACAATGACAGCCCTATTCCGATGCCTTTGGCAAGACTCGTCTGATGCTTTGATGAAAAACTGCATACTGAGTTTAAACTTAGTTTAAACGACAAACAAAGTTCAACTTGCGCCAAAAAACTAGTCCTTATTGTCAAGATTACTGCGCCTAAAACTATGTAACAACAAAAAATACTAAATATACACAAAATTTAAATAATGTAAATGCGGTAAGGAATATGAGTATAAAAACGGTTTTGTCATGGCCGTACAAAAACGGTTAAAAATTTTCGTCTTCAAAATACATTTAAGTAATAACACACATGCCTAAATGTATGCAATATCATAACAAATTTACTTTTTTATTTGCAATTAACTTTAGTTGACATGTTTGCTTTGTTAATTTTGAGCTTAAATTGAGTCCTCGTGATTATTTTATTCTATTACTTTTTAGTTTGTCAGCTAAATATAACTTCTACGCAATTTTATGTAAGCCGTAAGCATCGTTACTTACTCTAAGGCATATTTTTGCAGTGGGAGTTAACTCTCGTGTGGCCGTTAACTGACAATTTTTAAATGAAAAGTTTAATGTTTGCTGCAAAATTTTTTTTTCATTTCAAATATAAATTCAAAAAAGTTTTATTAATGTTTGTATAATGATACTACGCAGTAACGCTTATTAAGGTAACTTTTTTCGTGTCGTTGAAGTTGCACTCCGATAACTGCATATTCGAAAGTAGTTAGTAAGGAAAAGATTTCATTTTATTTTCCTAAATATTTTTTTTCTCCTTGAATCTTTAAGGGCTCTATGAGTAACATAAGCTTATTAAAGGTCGCCTTATCGCATCAGTGGAAAGCTCATTTCGATAAATTTCATAAAAGTTTTCTAAACATACTAAAATATAATTGAGTAGCTTTTGTGGTTTAACTATTCCGAACAATGAAGATTTTATAACTCCAAGCGTTTTCATTTGTAAAACTGTGTTAAAAAAATTCTACTAAAAGTATATGCTTTTTTCGGCTTATCACGAAAAGTTGCTAAGTTAACTTTTTCAAATATTTAACGAGAGACAAAAATAGGAATGTAATTTACATTTTCTCACTCGTCTTGCATTAAAATCTAAAATTCATTCAAAAATGGGTTAAGCACATTTTCACTCTAAGCGAGTGATACATTGTTACTTATGTACATATGTATATATTCCGCAACCACACCCCTGTCATCATCATTAGCGCGATAGCGGTGTTGTCAACTCTTCAAACCGCTATGTGAATTGCGAAAGTTGTTAGCCGCTGAACGCAAAACACAGACACAGACACTCAAAAAAGAAAAATACCCAAACGAACAATTGTGAACTTGCAGGCGTACAAATGCTATAAATGCTTACTCACACACACACACAAAATATACTGCACTTTTAAGCAATGGCGGTAGTTCTATAAAATGCCGCAGTTAACGCAACACAACGCATCAGCACAACAAAGGAGCAGTGGTCTGATTTTTTGTTTGCTTTTGTTTTTGATTGTGTGAAAACTTTGGCAATTCACCAGCATATGTACGAGTACATATGTACATACGAGTATATCAACACAAAAAAAACGTATTTTTGCCTTGTCATAATTTAAGCAAAAACTATCTGGGCAAGCAATCACACAAAAAAGGCTACCACAATATCGTTGTCACAGCAACCACTCTGGTGTACTTGTGGTAAAACAAAAAAACGAGCGAAAAATCAAACGGTTAGGCATTAAGCGCTGAAAGTTTCCAGCAAAACAGCAGAAATAGTCGAAAAAGTGCCAATATCACAAGAATCTAAGCGCAAGTGGTTTGTAGCTTCAGAGAGTTGCTTTGAACTAGTGGGTTTCAAATGAATTAAGGTATGAGAACTAAACTTAAATTCTCTTTAAATTTATTATGTTTGGCGTGATTTAAAAGTAATAAGGCAACGTTTCGTTAATTTTGTTTGCTTTTCATACACATACATATTTATTTATTTATTTAAGTCCATGAAAAAAAAATTTCTTACAGACTAATTACATAAGGCATGAATTAAATTTAAATTTACAATTTCAGATTTAAAAATTGTATTTATAATATTTGTAAAGGCTTGCTTCGACAATGCAAAGTCAAATACTACATTCTGAGATATAATATTAAATTCCCGCACAGATCTGGCTAATGGAGCATTAATAGCAAACTGAGTTTTAACGTTTGCCCAATAGAAGGGGTAGGAAACACGAAGAGTGCGCTTAGGAACATTAAAAATAATCCTCTACAAAAGATACTAGGGACAGTCAATTAATCCTTGTATAACATTCAATGTAAAGGTCAGTGATAACACAGACCTGTGACTTTCCAAAGACTTTAAATTAATCAGCATCAATCGAGATGTGTACGACGGTAATGGACTTGTAAAGTTCAGGGACTTTAGAGCAAATTTGAGAAATATTTTTTGTATACATTCAATCGTCCCCGTCGAGAGCTGATTATAGGGCCTCCAAACAAACACGGCATACTCGAGATGAGAGCGAACAAAACTAGTAAATAAAATTTTTAGGGTGTAGGGGTCTAAAAATTGTGTACTATTACGACGAACAAAACCAAGAGCAACAATATAGTTGATATGACTACTAAAAGAGAGTTAAGGGTCAAATATAATTCCTAGGTCTTTAATTTCGTTAACATTTTGTAGGATGTTATTCGAGAGGCTATACGACGTATGGCGCGCACTAATGATTTTTGCAAAAGTCATTTTAAAGCATTTTTTTATATTGAGATTGAAGCGGGACTTTAGACACCACGAGTGAAGAGCATTAATGTCCCGTTGAAGCTTTGTCTCATCGGAAGGATCTTTGATCGCAGCAAACAATTTAAGATCATCCGCATAAAGTAAAAAATTTGCAAAAGAGAAACAGTTACTTATGTCGTTAATAAAGATAACAAAAAGCAGTGGACCTAAACTGCGCCCATGCGGAACTCCTGAGAAAGCCACGAATGGATCGGAAAGCTCATTATCTACTGTGACAAAGCAGTGTCTGTCGCATAGGTAAGATTCAATTCAATCCAAAAACAAGAATTAAAGCCCAGACAAGCTAGTTTATGAATTAAAATTTTATGCGAAACAGTGTCAAAAGATTTACAAAAGTCCATGTAGACACAGTCGACCTGGAAACCAGCTAAGAATGAAGCTAAACAGTACTCCGTAAAAACAGCTAAATTCGATCTCAAGGATACAAATCCATGTTGGTTAAAACAAATATATGATTTTACAGCAAAATACAATTTATCATAGACTATGCCTTCAAAAAGCTTAGAAATCGTTGAGAACTTGGAAATAGCTCTATAGTAGCGAACATCATATATACCAGGAATATGTTCTAACGTAAAAACGAAAATGATCTTTGTTAGCTCAATTCATTTAACAAAATCTGTAGATTGTTACGAGTATCATTTTACAACATTCAGACACAAGTGAAGTTCCCATAAATAATGTATTCTCTATTGACTTTAAACCTAAAATAATATAATTTGTAGCCCAACTGCAGTAGGAAAGCAAACTGGAAAACCAAGTCGAACAATATTAATGGGTCAGAGAAAGGCTGAAGTATATTTCGGGTGAAAGGATAATTGTCACCAAGTATAAATACGCGTGCATATACAGTCAGACACGGAATGAATAAGTTGTTTACCGAACTTGGTGAATAAAATTTTCGTTTGTGCATTATCTAGGTTGAGAAGCTGATGAACTAGCTTGTTGCTATTGAAGTCAGCGATATTCTACAAGTAAATAAATTAAAACTCCTAATAAATAAAAAATAAATATATGTTAGCAAAAAATTACTGTCTCTTTGTTCAAAATCCTAGCAAATTTTAAATTTTACAGAATTTTTTCTAATAGCTAAAGAAAAAATGAAGTTCTTGCATTTTTCTAAACTTCCGCTATATGGGAGGAAGGCGTGGTTTTTAATACCCACCAAAGCTGAGCAATTTATCTAATAAATTTCATTAAGAAATCTCAAATTTTACTTAAAGTATCGAGTCCACGAACAGACAGTCAGGGATTAATCGATTCCTCTTGTTATTCTGATCATTTTGGTTTACATACATACATAACTCTATATCTATCTGGATTATTTTTGGCTGTTACAGACAACCTTTATGCGAACAATGTTAAAATACCCTTGTGTACAAGTACCATTCGGTACCTCATTTAATTTATATTAATATCAATGATTTTTTACTTTCTTTATATAAAAAAATGGCAAAATAAATAGCTTGTGTGTATTGAGAATTTATATGTACGTACCACAAAATTATTAACTAAACAATTTCCGCGCATGAAGTTCACATTTAGCAAAATCGATTTCCGGTTCGTATATGAAAGTATACGCTTTAGAATTATTTCAATAAGTCTTGCATAATTGCAGAAAATTTTTTTAATTAAAAATAGTCAAAATGATTGGAACCCCTTCTCTAAATCCTGGATCCGCCACTGAACCCAGCCGATATCTGTTAAAAAGCAGGAAACTGTGTAACGAATGGACGATTTCCAGTAGAACCAAAAGAGGTAAGCCCAATTTGTATTATCTGTTAAAGTAGAATAAAGTCTGCGCCATTTATCAGCCAAATTCTGACATAATGAATGCATTACATTCACTCCTCAAAGAAAGGCGTAGTAACTATAGTCAAAATAGAATTCGGTACTTTCTTTCTAGTTTTTTTTCCAGTAGTAACTTGTAAGGGTTTAAGCCTTCTCTCCAGATGGCGAAACACAGAAAACAGAGCCTGTTTCCGGCAGTTATCTGCTTTCAAGCTTCTTTTAACACCATCCATTTTGCTCATTTTCTGGCAAAGACAAATTCAATGGCTATGAATGACTTTCAAGTTTGTATTTAGTAAGACAAAAGTATTAATTCTGCTCAACCATCAACAATGTAAGTCAGTTCGAAGGTGTGGACTCACAGATCAAAATGTCTGCATTCTTTTTGTAAAACTTGACATTCTTAACGCCTAAATGGGTAAACGAAATTAGAGATTTTGGAATACTAAACCTCGAGCTTATGTTCAGAAATCAAACTCCGACAGTCTTTTTCATTGTTGTCTGTCAACTGCAACTGCAAAACACAATCAGTACTTTTATCTGCAGAAGGCGTATATAACCAAGATCATACTCGTATGAGCATTATATAAAGTCAATATGTGAGTATTTATATATATGTACATATATGAATATCCGCGTTCTCAAGGTTAGCAACGACCAAAATGACGCCCTTTAACAATGTCATTGCGCAAAACGAGCAAAAAGAGGAATTTTTTTTTGGAAAATATTCTTGCACTCCACGAGCACAATAAAACCTTACCTTTTTTTTTATGAATTTCATATAAATTTTTGCGGTTCTTTTTTGCAATTCCAACAAAAACAAGACGCCAAGGGACTGCGACTAACCGCGCTGATCCACATTTGATAGCACACCGAACTTTTGCATTGATGTTTTATACAAAACTTGGTATATCACGCTTTTTTTTCTTGTTTTGGTTTGCTGCATTGTTTGGGACACGTGTTTGACAGTCAGCTTGCGGTTTGCAAACAACGACTATAGATTCAATTTCACGATTTTATTGCCTCCCGAGAGCTCTTCTGCTCGACAGCATTTTATTTCGTTTTGCCGTTTTTATGCGGGTCATAGTTACATATCTCGTTTGCATATACAAACACAGTATATATATTTACAGTTGTACACACACACACACAAATATTTATTACAACTATACGCCCACATATGAATGTGTATTTGTATGTATGTATGTTAAGGAATAAGCATTAAAATGAATTTCGTGTACCGTAAAATATTCTAGTGCGCACACAAACATGTGGGCGCTTGTTGCATGAATGAGCGTTGAGTGCTAAATGCATTCTATTGTTGCCACACAAATAACGGTAAATGTTTTATAGAGAATGCAAAGCATTCCAAGCCAATTAAAAAAATGTGCCATCCACTTCTGTCGCGTGATTATTGTTGGTATTAGCGGTGATGGTTTTGCACGTGTATCTACAGATACAGAAATATTTTTAATTTTTTTTATTTTCAATGTAATTAGCGCGAAATTAGAAATTTTCAGTTTAAGTTGATGCAGTTTAATCGTACATAAAAAAAACCTTTCTAATAAAAACCCATGGAAAAAAATTAGTAATATTAGTTTGAAGTATTTGCTGCGATCTAATAAGATCAATCCAGGGTTCATTTAGGAGCAAATTAAAAAATATTACGATGTTAGTAGCTTACGATTTTATAAATTAAGTTGCTAAATGTATTTTGCTAGCAAATGTTTTTTTAGCTTCGTTTTCAGCGCAATGGACATTTACACCCAAAAGTCATGAATGTAAAAACATACCCTTTTACGAAGAGTCATAATGACGTAAAATCGTTACTTTAATAAACTCAAAATTAAATTATCTTATTTCAATGTGCAATGCAACAAAACTACAGAAATAAAATGTGACCTACTTAACAAGTTTCTATGAATTTATTTGTGACTTTGTGACACTTAGTGGGATCCTTATCAATCCCCTAAATACATTTATTTATGCAGAGATATACTTTTAATAGTAAAACAGTTTGCAAACTACGCATACTTAAATAGTGGAATAGTACACCACTGATTTGGCTGGAATGCGACCCTGCAGAAAAGTAACCGAAATATTGTAGAAAGGCCACCAATTTTCATGGTGAGTTTGATTCTGAGGCATCAATCGTTTTTAATTCGTGCATTTTGAGTGAGCTAGCTTACTAAAACTGACATTCTCTCAACTCGAGAATTAATTAACTAAGCTCGTATGCAGCCATTTTGTTTTTTAAACTACTACACAAGGCACATTCAATAGGTAGCAGCAGCAAACTTTTTTTTTGAACTTTTTTCATATTTTATTTTAATTTGAATTGTCAAATTTTGAATTTCCTTGTGATAAGAATGCTTTCAGTACAATTCAAGGTAGTTGATAAAATATTTTTGAAATTTTAGCTTTTAAAAGCAAAAACAAAATATACAGAGCTCAAACAATTTTTTTTTTAATTTTTCTACTGCTGCTACCTATTGAACGTGCCTTGCTACCATGATTCAATTATAAAAGGTTGGATAACTAAGCAACCTTCTCCCTCACTCTTAACAGGTGGTCTATCTTATTTAACATAGTTGCATTTTCTAAGCATTTTTTTGTGTGAATTATTAAAAATATTTTCAAATTGGGGTAGAAAGTTGAACTTTTAACTGAAAATAGGAAATTGACATCACTGATTCGTTTTGACTGTTTGACTTTTTCTTATTCGCTAAACATATTTTTTCAAATTGCGTGAAGTGAGTAAGTATTTTACAAGAAATTCAGATATTTTGAAATAAAATTATATATTTTACATTCATTAGGTCATAAAATCTCGTTAGCTGCTTATTCCACAGAGTTGTGCTGTTTTTCGCAGATTTGTTGCTGTTTTCTTGGCCAAAGATGTATGTAAGCATATACATATGTATTAAAGTAAGTTGCATTCCGGCTTTTTCACAATGAAAATGTTGTTAAACCTTTTTACAGGATTTCCTGCTGAAGAACATTGCCAGTCGTCGTCGCGCAACGTTTACACAAGTTTTCCTGATGGCCACGGAGAACCGTCTCACGTGCAAGTACGGTAAACAAAATTATTCTTATAAGGGCCGGTTTATCCATCTCCGGTTAAGCACTTTTTTGAGCAACAAGAGCGGGTTAAGGCCATTTGTGAGAATAGTAGGCGCAAAATAGTAGCCAACAACTTGCAATTTTAACCGGAGATGGAAAACTCGGCGCTAAGAAGTGTACATTTATATAAAAACATCAATGCAAAAATTTTTCTTGCAGATCACGATTAACTTAGATTCCACGACGCGTCGCGTTGCTGAGGACAGCATAGTTTTACGCGCACATATGTTATGTTGTCGCTACTTTTCTGGAGTGTTCCTGTCCAGTTCAGCACCTGTTTGTGAGTGTATTCCGGCCCGAGTACTTCACTTGTACACGTACAACTAAGTCCAAGCAAATCGCAGCTTAAATGAAAATATGAAAATATTAAAAAGAACTTTTTCCTTTCAGGTTTTGGATCCGTATTTCTGTCCGAGTGTAGCACCGTATTGGCACCCGTTTGTCAGTGTGTTCATGCCTCAGTGCAGTACCCTTATAATTTTTTATAAAAATATACAAAAAAACCTAGTTTTAAAATTTTGATTCAAGTAATTTTAAACAAAATATATAAAAATTTCACGACCTTTTGTAGAGTTTTTATAAATTTTGTTAAAAGTTAAAAATCTCATTTAAGCGATTTTTTGTTGAATTATGAACTATACTTATTTTAATCTATAAAAACTTTGCAATCCCAAAAATAAAAACTTTAATTTTATCAAATGTATTTCAAATTAAATAATCAGGCTTGTTCTCATTTCGATTTCAAAAAAATGTGGTGGTAATCGGAATGAATAGCGTTACCCGAGTGCAGTGCCCTTTTACGAGTACGCATACGCATTATATTTGTGGTATTTTGTATGTAAGTGTTATAATCGTTCAAACCCATTCTTGCAAAAATGCACAAACGCCCTAGGATCGACTGCGTGCAGATTAATAGCGGAAGAAATATCACTCCATGTCCAATGGACGTTTTTGTCGACATATCTAAGTTTCCGCACCTGCTCTTCCTTGAAAATAGACTCCACATTTGTTTAGAGCCCCTCAAATTCAGCGAATTTGTTTTTAAGGATTTCCTCCTCTGCGCTTCGAGAACTGTCTCTCGACAATCTTTTCTAAAGTACAAAGTAAATTTAAAAATGCTTTCGAGTGAAATTTTCGTTATATTCACTATGTTCACTTTTTGAATGGTTTTTCAATCCGAAATTATTTTTAAAAGCTCAAATAACATTAAATTGATGTTAATACGCGCGACAGTCTTTACGGGTGTAAACCTCTTGCATAAAATCATAATAAGTACCATTTTCTCAAAAATATATTTTGTTATTATGTAATTTACATTCTACCACCAATGACCTACTTGGTGTACTTTTCTACCGCATTCTCGCAAAAGGGGATTACATTTTGCCCCATTTCTACTTCCTTCGTAAATGCAACCTTTTGTAAGATAGAACCAAATTTGGCTGTCATTATTTATCCAACCTTTAATAATTGAATCATGCCTTGCTACTACATATTTTTCACATTTTGTATGAAAGTTTTTGTCGATTTTAAATAACTTTTTTTAACAAGGGTGCTCCGTTTTTTCTTATAAACATAAACGGCAATTTTTGGCCGCTTAAAACTTTCACACTATCTTACTAAAATTGAAAAAAAAAACTGCATACTTGCAAAATTTCTAAGGTTCTGAGTAAGAAATTTTTGATTATGATGCAAATTTTTAACATTTTTATGATTTTGTTTGATTAAGTTTAAACCTAAGATTTATATGATTTTTTTTACAGATTTAAGTGTTTTGGTGGAAAAAAAACTTTGAAGTAAATAAAAGAAAAATAAATTGCCAAAAGTTGTCAAATTAAACAATTTATTTATCCTCGAATTTTTAAATAATTTTCAATTAAAATATCGTTAATTCGCTAACAAAACACATTAAAAACAATTTTTTAAATTTTATGAAAAATGTAAAAAACACCAATCAAACATTCATCTAAATTTCGCACTTTTTCAAAAAAGTTTACAGAATTTATTTGGATATGTAGATATGTAGCTCATTCAATCTTAGTTTAATACTTAAAGTGAAAGTTTTTAGTGGCTAAGGGTTACGACTGATTTTTGAAAATTTGTTTACTGCCGCTTTTTCGCTTCCATACAAAAAATAATCGCGATTTTGCGTTGAATGAAGAAAAATGCACCTCCTCACAATAAAAGGACTGCATACAGAAAACAAATTTAAAAACTTGTTTTTAATTATTTCGAAATTTTTATTAGAGAACGAACCACATTTTACTTGAAATATAATTTTAATTAATGAAAAGAAAAATATGGTGCCGAAATCTGTCAATATGTGGTTTGGCTATAATTTCGGACAGAATATACATATATGGCCGAAAGTTTTCCACTAACACCTTAAAATTCTATGACCCTCTGATCCACGTACACTTAGCTTATATCCGTGAAAGAAGGAATAATATTTCTAAAGAGGAAAATGCTCAACACTGGAAATGGAAAAAAATCGAATAAATCAATATTAATTTCTAGACAGTTGCAACTTGCTATAGAGTTGCATACTCAAAATAATTCCAGAAATTCAGAAACATAATTTTAAATTTTTATGAAAGATTCTGGTGGTAGAATATATAACCGCTATTTCGGAGATCACCACCACCTCCTCATCAGACTTACTTTTAATTTATTCTTTATCATATTTTTGATTGAATTTCACAAAATTTCACGGACTTTATCAAATCCTTATATAATCAAATGATTATAAATATGTCTGTGTATAAATCGTAACTCATTTTTATGCCAGATTATTTTTATATGGTCCGTTATTTGTACTCATACAATTTTCATTACTTTTCATATTTTGCACACTTACGCTTATCCGCAAGTAAACATTAATCAAAATATTTGAAAAGGTTTTGCGCAGATGAATGTGGAAAATAAAAGATAGTAGCATCAATAAAAAAAAAAAAGCGCACACACATCACCGTGTATTTACTTAAGCATTCATACATTGTGGCTACTTAGTTGGTCAGTCCAGTTAATATAGAAGTATAGAAAAATGTTGGGTAGTATATATGTACATATGTACATATGTAGGTACTACATGACACATTTCAGTTAATGGCGCGTGAAGCATAGAAATAATCTCTGCTAAGAATTTTATTACTTCCATTACATACATAAACGTATATACATATATGTACGTATATGTACTTGTACGTGCATACACGCATGTGTACGTGGCCTATAAACGTTGCTGGTTAATTAAATTTCATTGTATTGCTATACAAAAAAAAAGGCAATAATGTTGCTAGCTGCATAAATACTCGTAAATACAAAGCTGGTAAGTGTCAGCTTAACGGTTGTGCGTTCTTCGTTGCCAGGAATCGAGAATTTAAAGCTTACAAGAACTAACAAAATATATGCACATATGTAAAAGGTATTATAGGAGGCAGGCATCAGATATCACACACCTGAGCCTTGCAGGATTCCTGACTTTGTTTTTGACTTTGGTTGAATGCTATTCGCTAAAAATGTAAGTACATTAAGAGTAATGCATGTAATTAAAAAATAATTTAAAAAAAAATGAACGTGGCACATTTACTTAAATAAAGTTTGAGTCCCACAAATAAATCTAAATTTTTGAAAATTAGATTGGTTAGCGGTTAAGATCCCATCTGGTGCCTCATCGCCAAGGTACTCACTTGGTTACTGGCTTTTAGAGCACAGCAAGGCCGCTATGTTCACCACCAGAGAGAACACAAAAAAAAGTGTTTTGCATTGCCTATGTAGGGCGTCATTGAATCACTACCTGATCACCTCCTATTCTCTATCTGCTCATCTACAAACTATCTGATCACCTCCGAAGAAGCCTGTGATCTTCACGCCTCCAATATTCTTAAAAAATATTTCACAAATTCTAGAAAACAATATGTAAGTGACGATAAAACTGAATATAACATACGGTATCAGAGATGATTTAAATGACAGCTTTTGGATGGGAGGAGTAAATATACATAAAAAAGTTCTTTTTCAGGACCTTAAATTTGAAATCTTAACCGAAAAACTGTCGAGAACGATCTGAGCGGGAGTATTATTTGAAAATTGTGTTCTTGCTGATAATGTTCTTGCGAGCTTTATTTTTATTTTGCCTCTTTGAGAACGTTTCCGAATGTTCTATACTCATTGTGTTCTTCTGCGGGAACATTCTTGACATCACATTTTGTTCTCTTGTAGAACTTAACCAAAACGAAGCGCGTTCTCAATTCCTGATTTATTTATTTTTTAGTTTTATACTTAGTTTGGGTTTGCATGGTTTTTTTACAAAATCAATTATATTTTATTTGAAAAATAACATAATAAAGTATACTTAAAAAAAAAATTTCGGATTTCTCTTAATTTTATACTGAGAGTCATACTCGTATAACTTTATAGTGCTTGTATAAATAGTGGTAATTATAAAAGATAGTGCGAAACTATGAAATTATTATTTAATATTTTCTCATGTAACTCAACATTTTTCTAAAGAACGAAGTGGGTTGAATGATTATAACACTATCCTAGTCAAAACATTAAACAAACGCAGCCATTTACCAGGTAAATTAAAAAATTTCCTTCCCTTCCCTTCAGTTCCTAGCTGCATATTTTCTAATATAAAAAAAATTAAAAATTAAAAGATTTTTATACTGAGTTGAAGATAATTTTTTTCTAAAACAGCAAATTTGTATTTTAAGTTGGAAGTTTGAGACTTATTCTGATTATTTAAGCTTACCAAAAAGAAAAAAAAAACACATTAATTAAAAGTCTGCCGGTTCTATTTTATCAGACAAGCATTCTGAGCGGTGTCTTTCACGACAATGGGAAATCGACAAGCTATAAAATATTTAATTTACAAAAAAAAAATCTAGATATTTTACAAAAAGAGAAGAGCACGCTTCTAATTTTATTTAAATAAAAAAAAAAGAATAAAATAAAGAATCTATTTTTAAGACCCACAGAAACAAGCACAATGAAGATTAAAATAAAATTAACAACCTTAAATTGAAAAAAAAAATTAATATCTAAGATAAAAAAAGGACTTAAGAAGAAGATGTGAGGTATGTACATATATACAATTGTTTTTAATAAAATAAATAAATAACTCACCAATTTCCTCTCATCACAATTTCAACACTTAGAAACTACTGCAACTCACTTAATTTCACTTACCTGGAAAGAGAGAAAAAAAAAATGAAAGGAAATCAATTAAATTTTCAAAAAAAAATGTAGAAAACTTATCTAGCTTGTATGTAAATTGTGAGTATGCAGTCCGTACATTATTATAAATGAGTTTTCATTTTCTTTTCTAGCTCACTTACATAATTGAAAATCTGCAAGTTTTCGCTGAGCTCAAGTTTCGCAATATTTCGGAAGAGTATAAAAGTCTCAAAATAATAAAATAAACGCAACAGTTTCGACAACAAAAAAGACGAACGATCCAGTTAATCGCTATTTGTTTTTTAATGAATTTATAAGAGAAAACCAGTTTGAGCTGCATGACATTAAAAAACAGTAAAATAAAGCAGAACTTTAGAAAATATAACGAGAGAAGAGTTTGAAGCAATCAATCTTTCATAATTCAAAGAAACAGCATGCGAACACTTTTTGTGAAATTGAAAAAAAAAAAAAAAAAATTAAAAAAATTGAGTAAATAATGAATTATAAGTACCTTCATCAATCAACTGAAATTTTTTGACATACTCATTTTTTTTAACAGTATATGCCTGCTTATCATAAATTAAGTTGAATAGATATTCGCATGTGTGTACAAGAGTTTGTACAATTTCGAGTAATTTTCAAGCGTGACAATGATGATGCGGACATTTAACACACAATATCAATAAATAAGGGTACTCGTATCAGTTACACAGTTACTCCAAGCAGTAAGTTTGCATTGATATATTATAGAATTACACAAAAATCCGAAAAAAAATTAAAAACCAGCAGAAATCTCTAAAGTGCAAACTGTATTGAATCCCTTTTACATTCACCAATCTAATTATAAAGTCATTGAAAGTCACAATGAAGAAAATTGTAAACTAAAAAGTGAAATATAGCAATCGATGTCCTTTCAATGATAATTAAATTTGAGAAAATATTTTTTTTTCTAGGCTTGTTTAAATCCAGAATAATATTAATAATTGATTTTTATGTAAATTATCTATTATAAGTTGTTTTTTTATCTTCGTATGATACCATGAACTCACACAAATATGTGGCCACAAGTAATAAAAGCTTAACTCGGTTTTATGTGCTTCAAAATTACCGAATAATCGATTAAAATGATTTACTTAAGGCTCTTATTTCTATATTAAATTTAATACAACTTAATTGTAGTATAACACAAATTTTCTTTTTCAATATAGTTCATAGTAAACAGTTTTCTTTTTAGTGCTTGGTAAATTTTAACTCGGATAGATATTATTTTTTCAATAGGCGACATTTTATTCAATGCCGATTTCTTCGTTAAATTCTTTTAAAATTATAGTTTATATCAAAATTGGCTTTTGAAATTGTTTTTTAAAATATGAGTTCAGAAACATTTTTTTCATATTACGCAAATATGAACTATATTTACATACATACATATATAAAAAATTAACGAGAACTAAATTTCGACGCGCGACATTTCCACTGTGATAAAAATCACATTGTGGTCAGAATGTAGATATCAATTGTTGTTGTTAAGCTGATCAATAATATAAATATTTGTGTTTCCTAAAACGGAAAAATGTCATTTGCGTATAAGTAAGTTTGCCTTTATAAATGAAATTAATTTACTGATTTTCATTGATAAATTTATAAGGAAAATGTTCAATACCTGTTATCATAATTAGAATAATGTATTGATTATTTTGAACTTACAAAATACAATTAAAAATATATTTATTATTCTTAAATAAAAGTAAAAAGAACGTTTTTTATAATAAATATAGTAAATCCGATGGTAGCTGATTAAATTTTTCGAATAAAATTAAACCAAGTTAAAATAATGTTTTGTTTATTATTTTATTTTTTATTTATTTTAAATAAGTTTTTGAAGTTTTTTTCAAATTGTTTTGTATTTCGTTGTTTTTTTTAACCTTTTTAAGTGACTTTTTGTCGTTAATAAAAACTTATCGCGCACGTAATGCTGTGAGTAACTGTAGATATGTACACTATATATAAATTGCATGCTCGTTCACTGTCAGGCCAGAAAATTAAAACGACCAGAAAATACGAAACGATACTTTCTATTCAATCATCCTCAAAATTGTACGACGCTTGATTGAATATATGCAAATCACGCAAGGATGAAATGTGATAACACACACAGTGGCAAACACAAAAAAAATGTGTCACCAAAAATTCAACCTGGCTCAAAAAAATTGATGAAAATAAGAAATAACACACACAATTTTCATATAATTTTTGGCTGTCATTATTTGAAGTTAAATTTATAAGTTAATGATATAAAGAAAATATATTTAATTGTGGCATTTTATCTCGTTTGCTCGATGTTGAGCTAAATTTTCACTTCAACAACTTTTCAATTAGTGGACTCTGCTAGCAGCTGTGGTCTTTTAACAATCAATTTCTTTAAAATTTAAAATTTTTATTGCATTCTGTATTTTGTGCTGCTCGTTCTGCGAACCTCACTGTAAATTCGCTAATTGTATGCAGTTATAACTGTCAATAGCGCATTTTTCGTGAACTCAAATTACGTGATTCCGCATAATTTATTTCGCTTGCTGAGTGCTAGCGATATTTTGACAATTTAAGACTGCTTAAACAGATTTAGGTGACCTGTAGAGTAGCAAACTGGTATCAAACAAAGGGATGCTATTGAAGTCTATAGTATTTTTGAACAGCTTGCAAAAAATTCAAAAAAAAAAAAGTTATTTTAGTGGGATGATTCTGATGCAGAAGCTAACTTGTTCGTTATTAGGTAAAATATTGAATGAAAGATAGAAGATCTGGAAAAGAAACCTAGTGTACAAAGACGAAGGCAATCAAATATCTCTGCAGTAGTGAAATAAAAAATAAATATAATAAGTCTTTCTGCCAATTAATTTTTCAAAATGTGCTTTTATAATTACTTCCTTATATTTAAAGACTTTTAAGTAAATACACAGCACGAAGTTATCATTTATTCACTGACTTCATTATGTTGCCCATAGCTAAAAAAAAAAACTTTACTTTTAGCGTAAGCCTCCACAAGCATTTCTACACTCCATTAAATAATAAAGCCCATTAAAATAAGGGCTAATATTTGTTTAGAAGAAAACTACACAAATTAGCAGCCACTCAAGCGATTTGCCAGCATATAAGAGCACATACACATAAATGTACTTAAGTACTTTTGTACTCGAAATACACACACAACCAAGTAAAAATGTGTCCGCATTATTCAGCTTTCGCTTTTGACACCAACTGACTGCTCGTCATTTGCACCATTTTCCCTCATTCGGGTAAATAACTTCAATTATTTAGTTCAAGGAAAATGCGAAATTTGACTGAAGGACACAAGCAGCAATGCAGTACGAGTATGTGTTTTACAGCGTCAGCTGATGCTTTTCAAATGTGTGGATTATAAAGACAATGGCAGCTTACAAGGAATATGAGAGGTGTGCCTAACACAATTTTGTTGGAATTTAAATTAAAGCATACATTTAAAAATAATAATTTTTTGTTTAATCACAATCATAAATAAATAAGTAGTGAACCGTTCGAAGTTTACAGAAATGGTATCCAGCAAAATTTGTTTTCCAATAAATAACCGAAATGGGTTAAAAGGTGTCGTTCTATGAATTCTGTGCATCTTCTGGGAACTCTCGATAGCAAGTTTTGAACGATCTATGAAATTCAAAGAAATTCATCAAAATTAATAATTTTGATAGGCCTTAGAAAAATTTAAAGTTTCCAATTTTAGCATGGTTGATATTTCAATTTATCTTTTCCTTAGGGTAATCTTCATAAAACCACTTTTTTGTCCTAGCGTTAAATGGAAGAAAATGTGCAACAAAAACAAGTAAAGAAGTGGCTAAGTTCGATCGAACTTTATATACCCGGCGCACGCTCTCAGCTAAATTTTTAAATTAATAAAGCAGAGATTAAGTTCGGGCAAAACCGAACTTGATGTAAGCCTCCTTTTTCAAAATTTTCATATATTAGGATTTCTTGATTTAATACAAAACCACATACTAAATTTAAGCACATTAGCTTTACTAGTTACAGAAGTATCCGATTTTTACGGGTTTTAAAAACTTACGTCTGTTCCAATTTTAGTGATTTTAAAAATATTGCTTTTTTAGATATAATAAAATATCTGTACTAAATTTGGGCAAAATCGCCCCTTTTCCAAAAATTCCATATAGTCAGATTTCTGGCTGCAATACAACACCACATACTAAACTCAAGATATTTCCCTTCAACATTTATTGAAATGTCAAATTTTTTGTGTTTTCGAAAATTACCGTTATATGGCGTAGTTATGGTCGCATTTTGATATCGCTTAGTGTAATACGTATACCAAATTGAACAAAATCGGGTGGGTGGTTCCAAATTTCTGTAAATTAGCTTCCATAGCTGAATTATAGCAATTTTTGCATTTTCGACAATTGCCGTTATATGGGAGGTGGGCGTGGTTATTGTCCGATTTTGTCCATTTTTAATACCAGCCTGCTCTGGGTCAAGGACAATCTACATACCGAGTTTCATTGAGATATGTCAAGTTATCGTCTGGACGGCCGGACGGACGGACAGTCAGACATCGCTAAATCGTCTTCTCTTTTTATTCTGATCATTTTGGTATATATATGGCTATAAGTATCTTGATTCCGTTATGCTGTTACAAACAACCGTAATGCGAACAAAGTTATAATACCCTTGTGCACAAGTGCGCGGGTATAAAAAGTTCTCAAAAATTAACGGTAATATGTAGACGAATTTTTCAGTGGCATCAAATTACATTTGATTTTTGACAAACTTTATATGGAAGAAATTACACAAGAACATCAATAAAAACATTTTCGAAAATCAACGGTAATTTTTTAGCAACTTTCAACATGCATAACACCAAAAATAGTACTGTGTAAGAAACAAAAAAAAAAAATATTTAAACCTTTTAGAGAAAACGTTTAAAATTGTAATGAAAATTTCTGGACTGTGAAGACATGTCCTTCTGCATAAGGTGCCTTTAGTGTCTTCGTGGGTGCCCTTGTCTTCGGTGTCAAACCATGATTGCCGATTCGAAGGATTTTTTCACCAGAGCAACATTATCCAAACGAACGACAAGCTCAAGCCATAACAGTCGTTGACTATATCCATATCATTATATATACAGCTCATTGAGTTCAACATTCCATTTTCTGCGGTACCCGTCGCTCAAGCGAACACGGCCATAAATCTTGTAAAGAACATTTCTCTTAAAAGCAGGCAAAGGCTTGATCAACACATCGTCTATGTTTCTGTGCCATTTAAAAAGACGGGCATGATGAGGGATTTGTAGACGAGATTCTCGTGCTTCGAGAAAGAGCCCTGCTTTTCAATTGCGTACCGAGTCCAAAGTAACACCTGTTGGCAAGTGTTATTCTTCGTTTGATATCGAGGCTGACATTGTTCTTGGTGTTAATGCTAGACCCAAGGTATATAAAATGCGTGACTTCTTCAAAAGGATAACAGATGTGGATCCCAATACGCGAGAATTTTTTGTTTATTGCCAAAAGAAACTTTGTTTCGCCCTCGTTCACTGCAAGACCACCCTCTTTCGCTTCATTCTCTACCTTGGAAAATGCTGCACTGAAGGCCCTGTTGTTTAAAGCCGCATACGCCAGCAGCATCGTACTTTTGTTAAATTTAGTGCAACTGCGATTCAGATTGTTACGGTTTCCGGCATCAGATAGAAGAAGTTGCACAAATGTGAGTCGCCTTGTCAAAAACATCGTTTGGTCTCGAACGGCTCGGAGAGGTCCTGCCCAACTTGGACGGAGCAAAAAGTTGTGCTCAACGTTACTCAACATATCCGTTTTAGTTTAGCAGAGATTCCAAATTTAGCCATTCCGTCGTACACGCAGCTTCTATTCGTGTTGTCAAAAGCGACTTTTAAATCGACAAAGAGATGATGCGTGTCGATTTGCATATCGAGGATCTTTTCTATGATTTGACGTGCTGTGAATATCTGGTCATCCAGGCCGGAAATCACACTGATAAGGTCCAATCAGCTGGCTCTTATGAGGCTTCAGTCTTTCACACAGTATCGTCAATAGGACCCACCCTATTTGCGATATTTAGAAGGCTTACCCCACGGTAGTTGTCGCAAACAGCAGGATCATCCTTCTAATGGATTGGGCAAAGTACACTGAGACTCTAATCTTCTAACATGTACTCGTCGGACCAAATTGTGCTTTACAGCTGGTACGTGCTTCCTACAAGCTTTTCGCCGGCGGATTTGAACAGAACAGCCGGTATACCGTCTGCTCCTGTCGCTTTATTGTTCTCAAGTCGCCTTAGTGCTGTCCTCACCTCGCCTGGTTCGAGTGGAGGGACTCGATATTCGTTCCTAAATATTGTTCTGGGCTCCTCTTCTTGAAACGCGTCACCTGAATTCATATTTAGTAGCGTAAAAAAGTTCTTCCTTCATACCTCAAGTGTGCGCTGAACGTCTCGTCCTTGCAGGAACCAGCAATAAGATACATACTTTACTTATCAAAATACAATATACATATTAAATAAAAAATTATAATTTTGAAAAATAAAAAAATAATTCAATTTAAACAAAATTTAACTTTGAATGCTGATAAATTTTTTTTTATTTTACAAAATTTTTTAGAAAACTTGACAGTTCTATTCATACGGTTATTGTATTAAATTAAACTATATTTGGCAAAAAAAAAAATTGTGAAAACTATCAAACACAATCACTGTAAGAATGTGCGATTTAACACACTGTGCTCATGTTGTACACGTGCCGCAAACTATGCAAATCCAAGCAGAAAGTAAATATGAAGTTGAGCGATGGCGCTAAGCACAAAATCGGAAAAGCATAGCTAAAACTGGCAAACAAACCAACAAAAATATAAAACAGAAAAATAGAAAGCCGTTGCAAAACAGCAAATTCGCCATAAATGTGAAACAAACTTGAAAAAAAAACATAAAAAAACAACAAAATCTTAAGAGTCAACAACGCAACAGTCGCTAACTTTATGTGGAAAATAATGAAGAACAATACGCAAACAAAAATCAAACAAAACGTAGCCAGCAGTCCGCTTGCGGCCACGAAGGGAAGTAGTGCGAAGAAAAAGTGGCAAGAATGTGAAGGATAAATATCGATTGAAATTGAAACAATGGCGCCACCTGCAACGAGCGCCTCATTGCCGCAGGTTAAACGTGCGTGAAGGATGTAGTAGTGTTGCACACACACACACACACACACACACACACCGCCTTGGCTACATGCTGACGTAAAATTCGCAACGTTGCCGCATTCAACAATCCACCAGCCAGTTTAATCAGAACACCTACATAGCTGCCACGTGCTGCCTGTATCGATGCCGCCGCCACACTGTCACACTGCGACTTACTTCGCCACTTCTTTTGCAACGCTGAAACTTGTTGAAATAAATTGCATTAATTTGCGTGTGGCTGCCATGAAATTCATCAGGCGACATGAGTAGTGATGAAAGCAAACACGCGCAGTAGTTGCAACCAAAGGTAAGATGAAGCATGCAACATTAACCATGGACCGTTAAAGGGCAGATGTCGTAATGAATGGTCGGCCACAAGTAAGCTAATTTGATAACACCCAACAAACACAGCAAAATAGTAGCAAAAGGTAGCAGGATGTATAAAGGACTACGCGAGCATATGAACGATGGCGAGCATGGATTTTGCGACAGGCTACGGTGAGTTAAATATTGCTGGCAACGGCGTGCAAATGCGTAAAGGTGTGCACAATTGATTACGTGTATATGGTGGTGAATGTGATAAGATAGATACATAGCTGCGCGAAAACGCCAAACATATATTGGAGTGAATGGGCGAGTGTTGCCGATGTGCGCACGTACAACACTTTGGTTGCATACCACGCGCCTGAACGTAGCCACCGAACAATTGAAGTATTTTTTTTTTTTTGAAACAAATGACATTATTTGAGAAAAGTTGATTACATAGGCAGAAAAGAAAATATTAAATAATAAGAAATAATGTAATAAAGCATGATTTTGTGACAGCTTGCAGCAGTTTGTAATCCTTCGCTGAATTCTATATCGTAAATAACTTTTGCTAGACACTTCGATTAGATGTCATTAGTGGCGTCATAACAAATAATTAGAAAAGCTTCAATCAGGCAAGGAAATTTCTTTTTCAACTCAATATTCTCGAAATCTTAATTTTCGCAGCAAGAAAAATTTCGAGACCTTTGTTGCTATACTTTGTTGCTTTAATGTTTCTAGTGCACTCCATCACTGCTTAATATAATCTGCAACTATAAGCTTCAAAGCCTGAAAAGTTAATTAAATGAAATTCAGAATTGGACAAATGTATTTCAGCAAAACGCAAATGTATTCCAGGAAAACACCAATGTTTTTAATTTTATCTTTTCTCAAATACATTTGTGTTTTTTTGAAATACTGTTGGCTACCCACAAATGATTTATACAATAATAATAATGATTATGTACAGCTAAATAATAAATAATTACTTTTAAAAATTTCAAAATTTTTTAAATAAAGTTCAGATAATTCTCAAAAATTAATTACTAAAGCCCAAGTTTTAAACTTTGTATAGTCTTCACAAAAAATGAACAAATTTTAAAAAATTTTCAATAAATTTTTTAACTTTTCTGATCAGAATTTTTGTGTACGCAGTTTTGTAGCCCATTTAGTTTTAATCCAACAAATTGCAAGCTTCAGATGGTCAAATTATGCTGTTAATTTTTGATCTCATTTTTTTTGGCGCAGGGTGGTGCTTATTTTCTTCCACTTGAAAATATGTAGATTTCATTCATGCGTTGAATGTAAAAAGTGCGTAACTACATCGGCGACAACAAATTAAAAAAAAATCAACTGTTTATTTAGCCAGAGTTTTAATTTTCTTTGAACAAAAAAAAAAATATCTACAAAACTGCATACTTAAAATTTTTTGTAAAATTCCGATTAACATTTAAGAATTCTCGATGATTTTTTTTTAATTTTTATAATTTTCAATAAGGGGTTTTTTTGCTGGCTCGAGGTCAAGTTTTTATAGAAATAAAACACGAAGTTTTATTTTCTTTGTCGATATATTTCGATTGCACTCCGGCAATCGTCTTCAGGGCAAAAAATTATTTAACACGTCCGCTCCTTTTGACGTGGACTCCACGTTGACCTCGAGCCAGCAAAAAAACCCCTTATTTAAAATGGAAAGGTCGCCAAAATCAATGTTATTTTATAATTTTCTTTTGTGTGATAATTGTTTGAAACTCTGTTTTAATTGGGTTTTGTTAGGGAACTAACTGGATTTTCATTAAAAAAATTACCAAAGCTTAAAAGGGAAATGGCAATTGTAAAAAATTTTAAACAAAAATCACTGCTATTTTATTTTGTGTAAAAATGTGTTTAATAAAATTATTACATTTTTGTCGATTATACATATGTACCTACTTATCATAGGTGCACCAAATTAATCAGGCACTTTGAAATAAAAAACAGTCTTAAAAGTTTCGAAAATACTGTAAGGCTAGTGTAAAAATTATAATTTTAATAAAAACATCGAAATATTTCTACGTCCTTTTGGCAAATTTTTCAAAATATCAAACAAAAGAACTTTTTTATTGTTTAGTTTATTGAAAGTTTGAAGGTTTATTTAAAACTAAAATCTTCTCTCGAAGTTACATCGGTATAGGAACAATGAAAATGCGATAAGTTAAAAGCAGATCGTTTTAAATTATAGCTTTTGAATTGGCCGATTTTTTTTAAGAACAATTTCAAAATTTACATATATGGGATTCATGTGCGAAGCAATTCTTTTCAAATTTTGTTTTTTGTTTTACAGTTTCTTTAAAACAAAAAAAAGCAGCAGACAAAAATGTATTCACTTTGCTTCCACAGTACGCTTGATTAAAGTTGCAAATTCTGCAAAAATATTAAAGATACCGCAATAATCTGTAATTGCATTTTATAAAAGTGCACTTTGCGTGTGGGTGGCGCGCTACCGCCATGAAACTGTGAAATAAATAAAATTGTCGTGTACCGTTTATTAAAGTGACTTTCAAACATTTGCATATTTCCAATCAAAAATTTTCATTTAGTTATATACAAATGTATAGAATTGAAATCCACATACATATGTACCTATGTATCTATGCACATAAGACCCTACATTTATGAGTGTATAGATATACATAAATGTGCCAATAGAGGTAAGAGCAGCGCTTGCCACGTGCCACAGGTCACATGCAACACGCAGATCTGGCGCAGAGCATATTTTATTCCATCATTTTCTGTGGATACTAGTGAGGTGAGAAATTGCCAAGCGGCAAATCGGCGAAGCAAAAAAGCTTATGCAGCAAAATTCACACAAGCATGAAATGCAAAAGATTTTCAAATACATACAAATACATGTCTGTACTTCGAAAGGGCGAGTTAGCATAGCCACGTACATACATATATTTGTGAAAGTTCTTACTGGTGTATGTAGCTTTAGAAGTCATAGAAAAATCCGAGAATAAAGGAAAATCAAATAAATAAAAAAAATCAAGCAAATAAAAAAATGCAACGCTAAAAAAAGGGCAAAATGAAAATCTCAGCTAAAAAGTGTGAAAATAAGCGAATATGTTTGTACACACGCCATCAGCGTAAGAAGCGATCACAGGAAGTATTTTTCACTCGGAAGCTTAGTCGCTTACAAAAGATTCAAGGATTCGCCTAAAGCTGTCATAGCAGACAAAGAATATATTTGCATACTCGTACAAACATACAGTGAATCCAACAAGTGTTCAATGGTTTTTTACGAAAATGTTTTACATGACACGGTTTTTACGCAAATTTCATAAAAGTACATTTTGTTATATCACAAAAAGCATATAAATAAATGAAAGCTTTAGACTTTGTATGGTCTTCAGTAAGATTAATAAAATTTTCATCTAAAAATCAAAGATTTTAATTAGAACCTTTATCAAAGCATCAAACTTGGAAAAAAAAAATTAATTTATACTAGTATCCAGTTTTTATCTAATTTTCGAAGGTAATAACACAGCTTTAAAAAGTTATAAAAAGCTAAGATATAGTATATAGATATGTACATACATATATAAAACTAACGTGCGTACGTATGACCGCCCATAATTCGGGAACGGATTGTCCGATTTAAGTAGACATTTTTTAGTTGTAGTTGTCTTTGCCCAAGAAAAAATGTGACGTAGAGAAAGCCTCGATAGGTGGCGCTGGAATCGAGTTCTTACTAAAAATCATATTTATTGTCCGATTTCGGTGATATTTTATGTATATATGTATTAGTAGGGAAATAAAAAGAAAGGTAGGAAGCTATGAAGACGGAGTAGCAAACGCATTTATCCCCCAGGAGGCGCAGAAGTCGTGTGACCTAATGGCACTTGGCCTTAACAAACCCAGCTACAGCTAATGTAATAATGCATATTTTTAAGGTGTTTGGTTTGCAAAAAAAAAAATATGTTTACAAGAGTATTTTTCAACATGAATCGATGCGAAATTTGTGTGTAAGTTTAATTTTTCGTTTAAAAGTTAAAAGGTACGTTAAATAAATTTTTGTGATCGTCATGCCAATAAATAAAGAGTATGCGGAATTAATCCTGAATTTCCATGCATCTCACATGGGCAATTATGTATATGTATGTGGCATATTCGCGTGATGGGAAGCCGTCGTCTATATTTATTAACACACTAGACAACGGAACAAAGAACTTAGTTGGCACTAATTTTCAATATAATGGAATATAAAAATTGTTTACTTTATTTCTTATCAATTTTTGGCGGAACGAAGTTCGCCGGGTTTGCTGGTTTAAGTATAAAAAAGACACACGTTTCAAGAGACTAAGGCTTTGCATTGATTTTGGATTTTTTTTAAACATTTGGTTATTTTTGTCGTATAACAAATATATTTTCCTCATCCAATATTATAACCAAAATTAAAAAAAAAATAATTTTCAAACAATTATCAAAAATCAATGCGAAGATTGAGCCACTTGAAACGTGAAGGTTTTTATACTCAAATTGAATGGGCTACAAAAACCAATAGTCCGCTATTGCAAATATAAAAAAAAGCAACTTGTGAACATATTTGCATTCAGTGTACATACATGAGTTGGTGCATGGAGAGGTACATATGTATGTATGTATATGAATATGCGTTCATGGACTTACTTGTTCCTCGGTATTACTTATTGACTGACATCGATATACTCAATCGCTTATCAACAGAAGAAAGCAAAAAAAAAAAAACACACACATCTGGAAATCGCTTTTGAATACGTACGCTGCTGTGGCTCTGAAACTGAATTCTGCTAATATCAGTTGTAAGGAAAAAAAATGTGGGTGAAAAAAGGACGAACAATCGCATAAACAAATTTTTACTGGGAAGTTTCGGTAAACAACACACGCACATATTGACATAGGTATGTCTATAATAATTGATTTAGCTGAACTTGGTATGAAGTGCTTATTGATTCCAATGCATTTTGCTTGCCTTTTTCTGGATAACCAGTGAGTATACCATATTCGTTTTATTTGGAAGTGTACATTCAATATTTTGCGGTTGTTAGAAATTTATTGAGAAATTGACTTTTTAATGAGAAAATTAAAAAAAAAATATTATATTTAACTAATTCAAGATAAACATTTTTGACAAACACTTTATTCTTTTTTGTGTGCTTTTTTGCAATTTTTAATATTTGGCAGTGTATTTTTTTTTATAGAATTTCCACAATATTTTTTAAGTGAAAAACTTTTTGTTGCAACAAATACCAAAATATTACAACTAAATTTATTTTTGTTTTCTATTTTTAAGAATTAATCCGGGCTTCCAGTTGTTTGGCTTAATAGATTTAGGCCAGAATTGAGTTAGCCATCTCAGTGACTTATAATGACAAAAATCATAATTTTAGATCAATTGACATTCATTATTTTCAAAATAAGGTCACTTAACTGTGAGCAGATCACAAAAAATTCAGACAAACGCAAACCATACAAACGTAAAAGCAAGCTCGTAGTTTTAAATCTTAAGACTTGATATTTTAGTAAATTACTGAGTTCTGGCATTAAGTTCAATAAACTGTAGTTTAGAGAGGCTTAAAATTTAGTTGAATTACACCGGCCGACATCATTTTCCTTGTTCAATGTCTGATTAATGTTTTCCACCAATTTGGTAGTGCTGATCACACCTTATTTTATCGTATCATGTTTTTAGTAAAGCTAATAAATTGGCGGATGCATTTTGTTATATTTGTGGAAACTTTGTGACTTTAAAACAAAAAAAGAAGCGTTGCCTAGTCTATTAATTACTAGGTCCCAATTAGCGCTGGGAGCACTATTTTGTTACGCTATTTTCGTGGAACCTCTGATATGTCTTGCGGCCTTTAACTTTCGAATCACTTTGATTTGTGTATGAAGTTGCTTAAGCAGTTTATATCGCACCTAGAGATCTCCTTTAACTATTTTGGAAGAAATCCTGGTGTTTCTTGTCTAACGCCTGCCAGAGCTGGGTACTCACAGAGATAGTGAAAAATAGTTTCTCTGCTGTCTTCGTGCTTGCAACTCCAACAGTGATTATTATATGGGAGTCCAATCATGGACAACTTCATCAGAAGAACAGTCGACGGAAGTTTATTAACCAATTTTAAATCAACCACAGAAATGTACTCAAGATTAATTGAATGATTCAGTTAGAGATCTAAATCTTTCTAAGGAATCTGCTCAACTTCTTGTGTCTTGACTTCATGTAAAACACCTGTTAGCTCCTAATACATATTTTGTTTGGTATAGAAAACGTGAAGAAAAATTTGTACATTTTTTTAGTCAGGGAGAATCATTAGTTTAATGTAAAAATATTCCTGATCTTGTGGAAAAGTTAGGAGCAAAATATATTCCTGCAGCTTGGAGACTTTTTATAGATTCTTCGAAGCGGTCACTGACGATACTCTACACGCAGACGTAATTTTGTCGCTAAACGTTAAAGATGTGACTCTAAATAGTACTGTAGCATTGTTAAGACTCAATGGTTTTTTTGTAAATGCTTGAATATACATATGTATTTGTAAAATAATTACTGATTTTTTCTTTAAGTATTGAAAAAACGCTTTTTCCCGTTTTTAAAAAAATCCGATGTGATAGGGAAAATATGCATGTAGGTGTTTTTGTGTGCCAAATAGTGATGTTGTGATATTTGTGATACAAATACAAAAAATGTTAAAAAAAATTTTATTTGTCGGTCGGTGTTATCGATTCTTTTTTTTACACTTCTACACTTTTTTTTTATCAAAACACGCATTTGCCAATTTATTTTTATATGGTAAAATGTGCAAAAGCGAAATTTGAAATTTTAAAACAATTTTTTGTAATGTTTATACAAAGTTTATTTTTTCTTGTTAAGTGTAATGAAAAAAAATTTGATTACTCAAAAACAAATATTCTAAAAACTGTTTAACAACTCTAGAATAGAGCACATAGAAAGCTTCATAACAAAATTTAAATACTCAAGTCTTTAAATTAATTAATCTGAAATTTAGATGAAATATTTACTGAATTTTATACAAAATTAAAGGTTTTTGCTAAAGTGTTATATAAGGGGAAATATTGAAAATAAAACATCAGTCACAAATAATTTATTTGACTGGAAAATTAAAACAATTGAGGTATTAAGTATTAAACATGTCTCTAAAAAAGATTGCAGTCTATGTTGAGAGCCTTAATAATGCAACATATTACCTTTAACTGTGAGTGCCGCGTAATCGAACGATATGAGAATATTTTTACTGTGTGTGTCTCAAAGTTAACAACCTACCTCCTGTGTGTTTATTCGTGGGAATTGAGCATCATTATTGGGGAAGCAGAAAGCCCATCCGACTGGCTTTCCTAATCCCTGCAGAGGCATCAGGTGTTTAGTCCTGAATGCGACTGGAATGATGGTGTGATTCGAAGATGAAAGTGAGAATTCGTCGGGTCAAACGACGTTGAACGACTTAAGAGCGAATAATATTAATTTCAGCTGCAAATTGTAATTATCAATGTGAAATATTTACCAAATCATGCTCCTTATTTAACTTGTATGCATTAGAAGTTAGCCTACAGCAAAATCTTGAATCAATCTAATACCAATGAATAATATTTACTACTTTTGATATTTCGATGATTGCAAAATGCTTGATTATGTTTGCCTATCTAGCCACACAGTGGAAGTGTGAACTTGTGTTATATATATGTATATATAATTGTATATGTGCATATCTGGCAAATAAATATTTATTTTTCCATTCGACGCAAATGCAACTAGAGCACACAATGGCAATTGAATGCTGCCGCTTAGGGAAATGTCACAACAGCTAACAACTAAAATCAATAAACGGAGCATACTGAAACATATTGCTGTTGTGGCATTGCGGATTATTTTGCAATGTATCGATATTCGTTTGCCCAATTATATGCTTAAACAATTACATATTTACGTACGTATATATGAACATATACAATTGCAAAAAAAATTCTTAACTTTTCGAAGTATGAATATTATTAACAAAATGTGAGTTACAATATGCTAAAAATAATGAAAAGGAAGTTAAAAGAAAAACAAATGATTTAATTTGTTTTTAGTTTTATATTGTCGCTGAATTACCCTAAATAAGCTTGATGTCGGCTTTTCGTGAAGAATTTTATTTTTCTCAATACGGGTCTGAATCATTGTTCAATTGTAAGAACGTTGTGAAAACAGGAACTTGACGAAAAGAGATTTTGAAAGATCTAAATAGCCCAAAGTGCTTTTACTTAAACATAGAGGGAGGTATATAGTGAGTGAGAGCATAAATAGTATATTCAGTTTGTAAATAATTGTAATTTTGATTGAATCACGAAAAAAAAAAAAAAAAATGGCGATCATTGACTATCTCCAAAGATTCAAATAAAAGCGCGTGATGAAGGCACCGCCTGACAAGCGGTAATCAATGGCCGAAAAACAGACACCGAAAATAACTGATCCACGATAATGCTCTTTAGTTATATCTCACTGAGAGAATGATTTATGTTTGTGATTTTTAAGTTACGAAAGTAAATATCAATCGAAGTTATTTATGAAAATATTTTTGTTGAAAAGACATTGCAAATAAAACTAATTTAAAATTGGCAGTAAATTTAGTTTAATAAAGAGAATATTATCTAGAGACCCATAATACAAATTTATTTAATGGTGGAGTTTTAAAAAATGTATACTAATTTTATTAAGAATTATAAAAGTCGTTTATTAATAATTATCAGTGAGAAACAGTTTTTCAGTCACCGATGCGTATTATTTTGATACTTACGAGTATATTATAAAAGGTCTTCACATAATAACTATTTAAATATGAGGGAGAAAACAATTTTTTAGGCTTAAAGTACGTGACCAGTTCGAAACAAGTTCGGGACTTAGTTTTTATAATTTCGGGGCTCATTCGCGTGTAGTTCAAGACCAGTTCGGGATGAGCCCGAGATTAGGTCAGGCCCAGTTCGACCAGTTATTTTGTCGGGACCAGTTCGGGACTAATTTAGTCCCGAATTTATGCAAACTAAGTCCCGAACGAGTCCCGAAATATTTCACACCGGTCCCTTTACGCAAGCGAATTTTTCTCTCTCATTATTTTTGAGAGTTGACTTATGTATGTATGTATGTATGTACATAAGTCTCAAAATAACAGTCTTTGAAGACTTAAAAATATTTCTATAATAACACTGCGTTACACACAATAAAATAATAAATAAAAATACACGTGTATCGGCGATTTTCATGTACACGCCAGCATTTTTTTTTAACCCATTTTAACCGATTTTTAACTCTTTTTCCGTGATTCAATCGAGCTGAATTTTTGCAGGCAGACTCTTGGAAATTTCAGTATCACGTCAAATTTAAAAAAAATATATTTTTATCAATTCTTACGTGTACATAAAAATCGCCGATACACGTGTATTTTTATTTTTTCTCCCCCTTCCCGAAAAAGTATATTTGGTTCATAGGACAGAACTAAAGCTTGCGTCAAATATTAATCGCATAGCGTTATGGTCCATTGAGTTGCAAAAACATTTGAAATTATTAGCTGCTATAAAAACAAAAAATTCTTATACGAATTGGGATTACGGCACAATATTGGAATTGTTCATGCTATTGTTTTCCAAATATTGATAATATTACAGGCCGTCGATTGTTTCGCTGCTTTTGTATCAATCAAATGCCTTAGACAATGAAATACAGCAGCTCAATAATGATTTGTTGTGAAGGTGCGTGCAAGTAGCAAGAAATAAATAGAGTAAGATTAATTGGTATAGTGTGATAGACAGCAATGCATATATGTATATTTCATAACAATATTTACCTAGTAGCGGCCATCGTGTGATAAATGACAATCGTTTGCTCGTTAACTGCCAATTCTTGAGGGAATTGGGATTGCTTGTAAGCAACTAAAATTTCTGTCATTCTAGTTTGCGTGTACAGTAACTCAAACAATATAAAGGGTGGTTCTTTTGTTAGATGTGTGGTTTTCAATAAGGCACTACTTTTTTTCGGTGTTGATCTTTTTGACAGCTGTTACTTGATTTATACTCAGTTTGACGCCTTGGAAGAGAATATTCGGCGCGTTGTGGAAAAGATTGGTCTTATGGCAAACCCTTTTTTTTATAATAAAGCTAATTTCTTGGTCATATAATTAAATTATATGCGTTTTATTTCTTCCACATGTCTAAAAAAAACACTTTTGATAATATGTAATTTGTTTAACATTAGACCAAATTTCCAAGCATTGTACAGCATTTTTGAAGTACAAAATTTTACGAATATTTTAAATTTTTTTTTTATAGTTTTCTTTAAATCTTGAAATATGAACTTTACTTTTATAAAAAACAATTCGGCAAAGAAATCGTCAAAGGAAGCATGTCCGCTATTGTTAAAGTAAATTATTTCTCATGTTCACAATTTCTCCAAAGAAGTAGCAGTTAATCAGCAAACGATTGCCATTTATCCAACTACAGCCGATACTCAGTTGCAATTGAAATACAATTTCGCATAACTCATACGCACTGTCCTACCTCAAACAAACACAAACGCTAACCAAACTGACTCACCTAACAAACGCCGCACTCCAAGCACTTTGCTACCACTCGCCGCTGCCACAGCCGCTGACTTTGTAGTTGTTGCTGGTGCCGACCTTGCTGAGGACATGGTTGCCTTTGGTGTTAGCGTTGAACCTGCGCAAGTCATTGTTGCCTTAGTTGCTGAGGTGGTTGCGGCAATTGTTGTTGTTGTCGCCGCCGCTGCTGTTGCCGCTGACGCCAATGCTGATTTATTAGCCGTCGCCAGATTGGTAGCACCCGTGCATGAACGTTTATAACCGGCCGATAGAAATGCCGGTGGTGGTGTTATGGGTGGCGCTGGCAATGCTATATCCTCAATGGGTGAAGTGGCCGTGGATGTGGTAGCCGAGGAGCATACCGAAGCGGGCATACTAATGGAGGCGCCATGCGTAAACATTGCAGCTCCTGCTGCTGTCGACGATGCTGATGTTGCTGCTGTAGCGGCCGCAGCTGCTGTGGCCGCCAATTCTAGGTGATGTTTGTCACAGCGGCGACGCCGTCGTATATTTGGTGCAATTGTTTTCATTTTTGTTGTTCCATATGTTGCACCGATGCCGCTACAAGTTGCACTGCCACCGCTGCCACCACTGCTGCTGCTACTGCCGCTGCTGCTGGTGAGGGTGGCGAGATTGGTGAGGCTGCTACTCTTATTGAGTCCACCGCAGCCGTCCTTGGAATTGAGGCGTATGTAGTGAACGCGAAAAATGCGCACAGGCTTCTTTTGTTGTTGCTGCTGTGACTGCTGCTGCTGCTGCTGATGATGATGATGTGGTTGTTGCGCCTGCTGCTGTTGTAGCAACAGCGCCTGATCGTCCTCCTGCAGGTGCCGTGATCTTTGCTGTTGATAGCGTTTGCGTTGCTGCGTGGCCAGTAATTGTGGATACTGCTCGCCCAAATTGTAGTGCAACATTTATGCAAGTGTCGCTGTGGCGTGTTGTTGCACAAAATTTCTTTTCCAAAAATATGCTTGAATGTATGCAAAATTGTAGTTGCTCTATATATTAAGTCTCCCTTGTTTGTTGTGTGTTTTTTTGTTTTTTGTATTTCAAAATCTTGAAATCACGTGGTAAAAGCTTGCTTTCTACACTTTTTCTTTTAGTTTAAATTTGTGTGGCGCATAAAATTCACAAAAATATTTATATATGTATGTACATATATTGTAGTTGTTGCTGCTGTTGCCTCTTTTTGCTGCGTTCCTTAGTTTGTTAAGTAGTTTAAAATGCTTTTAGTTGAAAAATAGTAACTTTGCCTACGTTTTATGAGATATTTTTATCTGGAAGCTTTGCGTTTCTTGCTCTGTTGCACATCGATACCTGCTTTATGTTTACTGCCTTTTTGTTGATTTTGATTAGTCTTGCTTAGATTTTAATTTTTTGTTGTATGTTTTTTAGTTTTGGATAAAATTTCACTTTCAAACAGTGGTAACAATTTTTATATATACGTTTATGTGTTTATATATATGCAATTAACAACATTTATACAGTTAACAGAAAACTTTAACATTAGCATTTATTGTGATTACATTGTCATTTAAAATTTATATTTGTTAAATTTTTTGTGTATAATTTTGTATGATTTAATAGTTTAGTTTCACAATTTTTATTTGGTTTTTATAATTAAGCAACACTTATAAGTTTAGCTGCTCAGTTAATTTGTTTTTATAGTCAAAGAGCTTTATGAATTTGCGTAGTTTTAAGTTCAGCAAAATATTAGAAGAGTGTTTGTGTAAGCTTGTAAAGTTGCCTTTCACTGTTAACCAACTGTGTGTGCCTCAATGTAAACTCAGCACTTAATTTAAAATGCTTTTTTTTGCTGCAAAATATGTTGAATTTTTTCTGTTTTGTTTAAAATTACGTCGTTCCACAATTTCTAGTTCATTCACTTTGATACGAAAGTTGTTTATTGGAATATGTTTAAAAGTTTTTCCAATTGAAGCTGAGCAAAAAGAAAATTTAATTTCAAACATATTTAAAATAGTAAATGCTATTTAAAAAAAAATTAATTTTTTGTTTTAATTTTAATGAAATTTTATTTACATTATATGTAAAAAATTAATGTCTAAAATTCTTTTTTTTTGTTATAAATATTTTGTGTTTAATAAATTGTATTTATCCCATTTACTTATGTTATTGTTATTATTATTATTTTTTATGTTATTATTATTTTTTTTCTTATTATTATTATATTATATGTTATTATTATTATTAAATATTATTTAAATTTTTTCTAGTTTTTTTTTTATTTTCATGGTACAGACTGCCTGCTGAGTAATAATTTCTTAAATTTTTATTTTTACTTTTTTACATTTACTAGGCCAACAGAAAAATGAACAAACATTTGTAGACAAGGATGAGCACGCCTTAAAAATGCATATAATATAGAATTTGCAAAATAAAAAACACAAACAACAACCACACAAACAAGTTAAATAGCGGCAGATCAGTTTCTCTTGTTTGTAGTTGGTTTGTTTAAGGAAGATGAAATAAACACAACAGCCAACTCGGCTAGCGTAGCATAATAGGTAGCGTATTGGCTCTGCAACTCCGAGCTCCCGGGTTCAAAGCCTGAGAGAAGTGGTTATGAAAATTAAATTAAAAATAATTTAATTTAATAATCAAAAAGAAGTCTGATGAGGAAATGTGGTGATTTCCGAAATAGTACTATAACTTCAACCATTAAAAACTGTTGTTGTTTTTTCACAAACAAATCTTCCATAAACTGGCCTTGAGCTCAATAAAATTATAAAATATTTACATTTACTAGGCCAACAGAAACAAACAGTTTTATTTTTACTTTTTTTTTTGTAGCGAATAAAGTAATTGAGCTCCGCCAATATTCCTAATGTATTTAATAAGGTGTACGAGCTCTATAAATATTTTTTAAAATAAAATGTTTCATTACTTTTGGATGCACTGGAATTTGGTGAGAAATAAACAAATTTAAAATAATCACTTTCACCAAATTTCAAGTTAGTATAATTTTGTTGCTGAGTGAGCTACAAAAAATTAAGAAAACGAAAACTTTTAATTTTTTCTCAAGCTGGTATATGCTGCTCAATGTGTTAGAAAAATGTGTTTTAACAGATTTTATTGACTCAATTTAGTATTGAAGTGAAGAAGCAGTGATTGGCTTCAAGTGATATGTTTGATAGGTTTTTTTTTTATTGTTACACCCGCCACTTAAAAGACAAAAATGAAAATTTAGGAAACCGGTTTCAGGACTAGTAATAGTGGCCGCCCGTCGGTTTTTGTTAGATCAAATATAAAAAATATTAAACTATGTTTCTACATTGATTGTTATCAAAAGTATTAGCTTGTCTGACTAAGATGGACTGCGACAATATTGTTAAGTCATCTAATAGCGCTGCCTTGGCTTCCAAGTGAAGTAGAAGTGAAACACGTAGTTTTAATATATCTTTTAAACAAAGATAAACAATTTTTATCACGAATAAACTACACGAATGAACTGAAAATGAAAAAAAAAAAAATAGCCGCGTTTAGCAAAACCGTAGTCTTTGTTCAAGGATTACATACAATTGCCCAACTTAGCAGGTATATGTAACCGCCCATCCACGTAACGCTATGAAATTATTTGAGTGGAGCAAAAAATGCGTACACTACCTCTTAGCCTAAGTAATTGTACACTTCCACAACATTGCCGACAAGTGGCAGTAAGTTTTCGACTCAAGGAAAAAATTAATTCAGCAAATTTCAAATTACCAAGTAGAAGAAAAAACGAGAGGAGGAGTAGGGTGGCAATGATGAAGGAAAATGGCAAATTCTCCACTGCTTCCTGGGTAAGAAATGCAGCGGAAGCATTTTAAATAGCGGAAATCATCAAATATCCGGCTAAGCTTACGATGCTTCCAGTAACCAACTGCCACAAATTCTATACTCAGCCGTAGAAATTTGAATCGAAAAATATGTATAAGAAACGCAACAACAACGAATTGGTACATCAGCTGAGCGAAGAAGGTACTTAAAATACACAAAAACAAAAAAAAAACCAAAAAGTTTTGCTGACCACTGCACGAGTATACAAAATGGCAAGCGTGTAGAGAGTCTTAAAAGTGGCTATGAAGAAGAAAGCTTTTAACATAAATATTAATTACAAGAAGAAATATACTGTTGAATAAGTGTAGTCATTTCTTTCAATATTAAAATATAAAGCAGCAATGTGCAATATACCCATAACCAAGAATGCGGGTGTGAATGTGTTTGAAGTGTAGCTAAACAATTCGTGTATTTTGAATTTACTTTTTTTTGCATTTTCAACAAATTTGTTTCCATTTCTATCCCAACGATCTGTTTTCCCCAGGTATGCATTGGTACACCAATTCCAAACTACTCCACCTACTATGTACTATTTACTCAGCACAGGCAAACCAACACTCGAAACCCACTCGAACTATTTGACAATCGTAGGCGAATGAGAGTGGGTGAAATGCACTGACATATATACGAAGGTCAAATATGTGGGTGTGTGTGTGTGTGTGGTTGAAATTACTCTTGCAAAAAGGACTACTTGAAGAGCTGAGTAGCAGCCCTGGCGTATACGTGACGCGAATACTTGATGAAATGAAATGAGGAGGCGTGGCCGATAGAATGTCAGGAAACTTGATGTTGAAGTCGAAATAGGCATGAAGTCAGGGAAAAATGAGCACCTAATAAGAAGCAACAAAAAAACAAAAAACGAGAATGGAAAATATGGGAATGATGTGCTGTAATCAAATTAAGTACATATGAAAACTCCATATGGTGGGCGTAGAAATACGCTAAATTAATAAAAAAAAAACAAAAAAGCAGTACAGTAGCTATAATTTACCGCTATTACAGTAGTTTTATAATATAAGGAAAGTGAGCCAGATGTGCCACCATCACACTTTTGCATGAAATGAATGTGGCAAAAGCGAAAATAGAAAATTGTCGTCGCAACTGTGTGAAGTAGTGGGCGATTTTATAGGATAGGAATGTTGCTAGAACCAGTATAAACGTTGAGGATATGCGAAAAAAAAAATTTCAGAAAATATTGCAAATGGAAAATGCCATTTCCACGAACAAACCACCAAACAGTCTATTAATACAACTAGAAAAGGAAAGCGGCTGTATCTAAGTCGCTGTGGATATTGAAACTAAAGCAGATCGACCAATCGGATACCAAAATATAATAATGCTAAGACGTGAGTAAGACGTGTTTTTGTGCCGCTGCAACTAATCACGCTTTAAACCGTAATTACCGGCTTCGAAATAAATACAAGATTTTTGTTGTTAAAGTTGATGAACTTTGCATCATCGTCGCTGTGGTTGGTGACTCATCGTTTGCGTTAATAAATATTTGATAAAAAAATTTGTTTTCGGCAAGAAGCCCAAGTATGTCGACACAAAGGAAAAGTGCGCGCAATGCCCCCTCTCCTCAAAAAACTCCCGCGCTAAAATTTCAAGGTAAAGGAGATAACAAAGGAGTAAACAGTCCAACTACAAAAAGTTTGTTTGAGAGGCTTGAAGTGAAATTGGAAGCATCTATGGAGAGCATTTTAACGAAGATAACCGAAAGCGAAGAGCGTGTTATGCAGAAAATTGGTGAAGTTTCAGCTGAACTTAGCAACTTAAAATCAGCAATAAAAGCTATTGATGAGAGAGTGAGTGCGCTAGAGTCATTGCGTTGCGAAAGTAGTGATAAAAACAAAGAAGTTAACATTTTGAGTCAGCAAGTTGATGCACTGGAGAATGCGTTGGTGGCGACAGACGTAATAATGTATGGTGTTCCGCTTATAGCCGAAGAGAATTTACCTTCGTTGCTTTCTAGTCTATGCACGTCGATTAACGTAGCTCCCCTGCCCATCCGCTCAATTTTTCGTATGCGCAAAAACAAAACTAGCAACAACAACATGCCTGCCCCTATTATAATCAAGCTCAATTCACCATATGATCGCTCACTTTTGTTTAAGGGGATTGCTTGCTTTTTAAAAGCAAGCCGTAAATCTCTTACACTTCACGATATCGGGCTGAATTCTGATGGAAAGATTTTTGTACACGAATGCCTTACGAAGAGGAATCGCGAGTTAATGCAATTTGCAACGCAGCTTAAGAGAAAAAAGCTTCTGGTGGGTGCATTCTCTATTCGCGGACAAGTCTATGTACGAAAACATCTCCACAGCGAAGCATCAAAAGTTTTGGATCGTGCGAGCGTAGACCGCATTGCAGCAGCTACCTAAACAACAATATAATTAACTTACTATATATGTATGTATTTATCCACATCATGCTTCATAAGCATGCTTCATTGTTTTTGTTAAAATTTATTTTTCTTAAGATACTCGTATACTACCTCTTTTGACCTTAACCCTTTGTTTCCCTATCCTTATCTTTCTCCCATCGTAACTGACCGTTTCCAAGCATTAATCATACTGCAGTGTTATGAGTAACAATCTATGTAAGCATAATAACAATGACAATCTGAGGCTAGCTCTTAAATATGCATGTGAGTATCATGTAGGTTTCAGTGTTTGCCACTTTAATGCTCGAAGTTTAACCCTTGAAAAACTCGAATATCTGAACGCAACTTTTCGTGACCTAAAAATTGATGTTATTTGTGTGACTGAGACCTGGTTCAGACCTTCATTTGCTAATTGTGCATATGCTTTATGTGATTATTCAGTTGTAAGAAATGATAGAACTACTGGTAAAAGAGGGGGTGGCATAGCCATTTATTTAAAAGCTGATTTAAACTTCAAAGTTATATATAAATCTCACACTTCTGAAACTGTTGAAAGTCTGTTTATAGAATGTAGTGATAATGTAAAAAAGTTTCTTATTATATGTGTGTACAACCCTCTTAAATCAAACGATCTCACTTCATTGTTCACTAAAATTTCTGAATTTTCCTTGAGTTATGTGCAAGTCCTCGTTTGTGGTGACTTTAATGTTGATATGTTGTCCAATAATGCAAAGTCTAAATACCTGCTCAACTGCTTTAACAACTGTGGTATTACTATCGCGAACGAATTTGCAACTCGGTTTTCACCACACTGCAAGCCAAGTATGTTAGATATTTTTGGGGTAAGCGTTGTTAGCAGTGTAAGTCATGTTGACCAATTTTCTTTATCTGGAGTTTCTGACCATGAGCTTATGATAATATTTTTTAACTTTGAACTTCATAAAATAAAACCGTTGTCCACATTCACCTACAGAGATTTCAAAAGTATAAACATATCTGCACTATCTGACGAAGCCATATCACTTAACTGGAATCACTGCTGGTACTTTGCAAATGTTGATGACAAATTAGGCTATTTTACTACATTAATAAAATATTTATTTGAAAAATATGTTCCCATTCGCGGTGTTAAAGCAATTAACTATACTAAACCTTGGTTCACTAAGGCTATTTTAGCCCTTATTAAAAATCGATGCAGGGCTTATCGATATTGGAAGCGTAGTCCCACCATTGAACGTTGGAATACATATAAAACGTTGAGAAATAAAGTAACTACTGAGTTGCGAAATAGTAAAAGAGCCTACCTTAGTGCAAAATTTAATAATGAATTGCCTAACAGAGTGTTGTGGACGAACTTAAAATCACTGGGTGTTTGTGCCAAAAATGTAAAAACTTGTGAGATTGATGCTAATGTAATGAATTCCTACTTCATTGGACAGAATTCTCATGCACCTGCTTTTCCATTTAACATCAACGAAAGCTTGGGAAGTGATCCCACCCATGAATTCTCATTTGGTTCAGCCACTGAAGAAGATATTATAAAGTGCATATTTGCTATAAAATCGAATGCAATTGGTGTAGATGGGCTGAGCTTGCGGTTTTTAAAACTAATATTGCCTTTTGTGCTTCCTACCCTTACTCACATCTTTAATTTTGTCATAACCTCCTCTACCTTCCCAAATCAATGGAAAATTGGCAACGTGATTCCGGTCGCTAAAGGCAGCTCCTGTGTCTCTCCTAAAGACTTTAGGCCCATCAGCATATTGCCAACTTTGGCCAAAATTTTTGAAAAATTTATTTCCACTCAAATACAGACGCACCTGGCTCTTCATAATCTGCTGAGTGAGTTCCAGTCTGGTTTCAGATCGAACCACAGTTGTTCCACAGCCGTGTTAAAAATTATGGATGACATCCGCCCAGCTTTTGATAAAAAATTACTTACCATCTTAGTACTTTTAGATTTCTCTAAAGCCTTTGACAGCGTAAATCATGATATCCTTCTTTCAAAATTAAAGCATTATTTTGGCTTCAATACAACAGCAATTAAGCTAATGCGAAGCTACCTATCAAACAGATACCAACAAGTCCAGTGTGGAGATATATTTTCATATCGCGGAGAAATTACCTCTGGAGTACCCCAAGGCTCCATTTTGGGCCCTATACTTTTCAGTATATTTATTAATGACGTTGTTCACTGCTGTCAAAATGCCTCAATTCACCTATATGCGGATGACACCCAGATATACCTCTCACGTCCCATTGGCCTTGGTGAGGACTTGGTAGCTAGATTAAATGAGGACCTAGTAAGAATTGAAGAATGGGCCCACGTGAATGGTCTCTGCTTAAATGCTTTTAAAACACAGGTGCTTCCAATTATGAGTGATTCTTTTGATCTCAGTAGTTTATCACCAGTTGTTCTAAATGGAACGGAACTGAAATTTCAAAACGTTGTGTATAATCTTGGTTTTAAAATGAACTCTCGCTTAACATGCGAAGACCATATACGTCACTGCATAACAAAAATTTACTTCACATTAAGAAATCTATGGCATACATGTTATTGTCTACCGATAAGCACAAAACTCAAATTGGTTAAGTCCCTTATAGTGCCTCAAATTTCCTATTTTGAACTCGTATATGGTACCCTAAGCTACGATTCTAAAAACAAGTTAAATCTAGCTCTTAATAACGCAGCTAGGTTCATCTACTGTAAAAGGAAATTTGACCACATTTCCTTATATACCAAAAATATCCTTGGGTCCACCCTTGAAAATTATCTCAAGGCCCGCAATATGGTATACCTATTTAAAATTATTAGAAACCGTCAACCAGGTTATCTTTTCCGAAAATTAAAATTTGTGCAATCAAACCGTACGCACAATATTGCTGTCCCAAAATACAAAACTCTGACGGCCTCTAGATTGTTTTTTGTTAGTGCTGTCAGAACTTGGAACTCACTACCAATTTCAATCAAATGTGTAACATCGATTGGATGCTTCAAAACGGCAGTTACAAATCTATTCATGTAATATCCTACCCCTTTCCCCTAATAAATATACACCCTCCTTTAAAATCTTTTAATATTTCATTGTATTATAATTATCAATCTTAGTACTTTGTACTTTTTATATTTATTGTACTTACGATATTTCCTTAGGATTAAGTTCAATGTCATGTAAAAATAATCTATGTAATATGCGTACAACGAAAAGACCTGGTGTCTTACTGTGCCTATAATATTTTATAAATAAATTAAATACCTGCTCTAGAACCTGAAGTCGAAGATCGGTAACGCTATTGACGATGACAAGTCAGTTTTTACTGGTCAGAAACATCGACGACATACCTAAGTCACTAGAAAAAGCTTCAATTGCTCGACAATGCAACGTTTGCAGAGCGGCCCGACAGGGCGAAGGACCAGCAGAAATAAGCAAGATGAACCAAAAAAAAAAAAACAAAGCAATTGATTTAGGAGATCAACATAAAAGAAGAGGAGGATAAAGCTTCAGAAGCACAAAGCAGCAGTCCTCTCAAGCCCGACTATGAAACTAGCGGGTCAGGTTACAGCCGCCGTCAAGGTTTTCAGGAAAGGGCGACAAAGAGGAGAAGATCTAAGATCATGAAAGTGTCGTAGAAGCTGATGGGGAGCCGAAAGATAACACTGGAACATTTCCTGCTGATAAAGTCTAAGCTAACGGACCAAATACATACTTCAGACTGAGACCAAGGAACTAATTATTTTTCGAAAATCGGGTTGATAGAATGGAGTAGATATTGTTGTTTGGAAAGACGGTAAGTGGAATTTACTTTGCGTTGGCACACTTAATTTAGCAAAAGCTTAGAAAATTCTTTAGTGTTAACCAGAGAAATGGGCTCTGATGAATTGTCATTGAGTTGACGATTTTTCCTCAATGTGTGAAAAGGTTGGAGTGTAAAAGGAAATTGTGAAGCAAGGCAAGCGTAAAAGGCAAAATGTTTATTGAATGTGATGCTGAAGTATTTAGGAATGACAAATTTAAATTTTTCCACATCAACAACAGCTTTAATATACATATTTATAAATAAAATAACACAAATAAACTGCCAAATAAATCACCTTTGATTAAAACATAAGAGTGAATGAAATTTCCCACAGCTTCATGCATACCAACAGGCAATAAAAAGCAAGCAAAGAATGTTTTTCATTCATCGCAAATAAATGTGTTGGCAATATAATATAATAAAATTGGCTATACATGCTAAATAATATTCCACAATGAAATCCGCCACAAAATGTTCACATTTTCACACAATCCTCTCTATGGCATCAATATTAAGAAACTCAGTTGCGACGCTGTCCAATTATAGCTGTCAGCGAACAGATGTAACAACAGCTGACAGCTACAATCAGCGTTGGCAATCGAGCGTAAAATCGACAACAACAAGAGAGAGAGAGAGAGAGAGAAGAGAGGTCGATAGCAACAGTTGCAGGTACAATACACATTTCAACGAAGATTTCAACTGCTGATTGGCAGGATACAGAGACCAGAAAAAAGAAATACAATACAAAAAAACAGTAAAATACGCAGAAACCGGCGAATTATTTTCGATTGCCGGTATATGCGAAAAATTAAATGAAAAATCTTTTGGCAAAAATTGTTGCTACCTACACCTGTTCATTACATAACACTTGCTGTACACAATCACTCAAGTAGGCGGCATTCGTAAACGTAGCTGCCGTACACATTGTACTTTTCTCTTTATACGAGTATATTATAACCGGAAATGGCGGCTACATTTCCGTTGCTTAGCGCGCATTTTTAATTGCTCTCCACATAAGAGTATGTCCATTAACAATAATATTTATTTAAAATTATGTTGTCGCTTGTGTTCGCTTATGAATTAACACAAAAGTATGAAACAAAAAAAAAAAGAATGTCAGCTTATTTTTCAATGTAAACAATTAACCGGCGCTCTTTCACACCGAAAAGGGTGAATAAATAAAAACAATAATAGGTCATTAGGAGCAGCTACGAATGAAAAACAGATGATGAATATATCACGCAGCTGTTAAGGTTAAAACGAGACGCACGGAAGCAGCCCAGTTGCGAGAAATCCTATCCTTCAAATGGCAGGAATTGATTGATCCAATTAATTAACTAAACAGCTCCAGTTGCGTTAGGGCTTTAGCTAAATTGATGTAAGTGTACTCGTATATGTATGTATGTGCATACATCTATTTTTATGTGGCCAAAATAAAAAATCGATAAGAAAGGAGTTTAGCTAATTAAATACGTCAGAGTTGGTTGGAGTAATAAAAAGGCAAGAGTACATAAATAGGAAGTTTACAACCAAACTGAATTTCAATGGCACAAATCGTGAGCCTATCGAGCACCGATTTGATATTTCGCCAACCGCTTTTTTAACGAATATAGTAAACAATTAAACTTGTGGGGCGGTTGAAGTAATTTGGAAAATCAATGTGGCAGACGCGACAGTAATCAGACCGAATCGAATTAAGGAAACATAAATGAGTGGAGATGATAATAAATACTTGCTGCTTTTGCCAACATAGCTGAACTCACGTAACCAAAACTTTCCATAACGTAACCAAAACTTTCCATAACTTATGTTAATGTGTTATGTTATTTTACATTATGTTTTGTAATACATTGGGCTAAATAAGGACCGAGCTTATTTTAGAATAAATACAGCGTCTTTCACCATTGCGAATGAAACATAGACAATGGCGCCGTGATTCTCACCATACCTAAACTCACCACACCGTATATTATTACGCGTAAACTCACCACCTCAAACAAATTTAGAACACTTAAATTCACCACATATAAATTCACCACACCTGAACTCACCACACCTGGACTCACCACACCTAAACTCACCACACCCCAACTCCCAAGACTACAATTTACTACATGTCTCAAGCGCACTCTCTCTTCTAATTAAGAAGGTATGATCATTTAGAGGCCAGAAAAAATTCGATTTATTGAAATTTTATTTATAGAATAAGAAATATGGAAGACAATTCGTTTAAAGAGTATATTTTAGAGAATATCTCAAAGTTTTTTTTTGGCGGAGGAATCCATGTGGAACGCAGCTGATACCGTCTATCGGCGTGCAAAGTAGCGTCTGTAATTCTTAACTGGAACAGTAAATATAAATATCTTGTTAATTCGTATACTTTTTTACTCTATACGAACCACAGAAAGCCAATGAAAATTGGAAATTAGTAATTTTTCCTATGTTTGTACTTTGAAATTGATTTTCAACGTGAAATCTGGGCATATTTTCACTTACAGAAATTACAAAAATCAATATAATTTATCATATCTTAGGTTTACATAGAACAGTTTTCCAAACTTTACAAAATAGAAGTTGAATCAGATTGATAGGTGAGATAATTTTCGCGCAATCGTGCACGCCAATTGAAAAACATGGTTTTCAGAAAACGCGCTTGAAAGTATGGATAAAGTGCAAAAAGAATTTTCGTCGATGCAGTTGTCTATTACCTGAAATATTTATTGAACCACTTCGAAATCAACGCTTATATTTTACACAAATGGTTTAAGATAGTTTTTAAAAATTTTAAGCAAAAAATAAATCAACTTTTTTTCGGTTTAAATGATCAGGGGGTCGGTTAAGCTGATTAGAGTTACAAATGGGTTACTAGTTACTAATTGCTTGCTTATATTCATGTATAGTTATAAAAAACTAGATACGTGTAAATTAAATAATTATTACGTATAGCATTTTCGTATACTCGACAAATTCTTATATTAAGAAATTTACATGAAAAATTTGCTGAATGCCCTACATTTTTTTTACATTTGAAAGTGAAATAAACTTTCGAAGCGACCAATGCAGACATGCAGAAGTGCGCAGCAAAAATTTTAAAATCTCCAAAGATGATGCAACTTAAAACTCATGACTAGCTCGCTGCACGTGAAAGAAATATAATTTTATGAACAAACAAAGGCACCACATACTTATACATTCTTGTACCTACACACATATATATATAAGTGCTAATAAATAGTACATGTGTGTGTGTATGAATACATGCATCATACCACTGGCATATTTCCTTATATTTTTTTTTCCTACTTTTGCTTCGTTTCACTTCATACACTTTCGTAGTTTTTTGTTTTTCTTTGCCTACAGCATTAAACGTAAGCTCATGTGGTAGTAAAAGTTTAAAGGCGCGCCCATAACTGTGCTACGTTTTACCGGAAAATATGTGTGGCTTACAAAGATGAATGAAACACAAGCAGAACTTTCTCACTGTGTAGACATGACCAAGGAGTTTACATTTACTTAACAAAACGAAGTAGAACACAAATAAACTGCGAACGAGCTCGAGTGCAGAAAGGCGAGCTACTTTTTGTAGTCGATGAGTGGAAGACGAAAAAAAAATGTATAAAATATTTATACAAGAGTTCGCTACAGGAACTTGAGAGCAAACGGTTCACAGCATAGGCTATTTCGTGCCACATTTATTATTCTTTACTTTTTCAGTTGCTAATGATTCTTACAGCTTTTGGACGAAATCAAGCGTATGTTGGGCAAACAAATTAATTAAGAAAATTGCAAGTAAATGAAGCAAAAGCAAATGCTCAGGCGTGTCTATTAAATGAGTGCTGCAATTAAGTTGAATAGTTTGGCTAATTGCAAAGAAACTCACATACAAATGGCGGAAGTGCGCTTAGCATTGGCGAGTTCTTATTTAGAAGAACTAAAATTGGCATTTCCAGTCATTTATTTTGGGAAAGGAAAAAAAAAAAAGAGTTCTTACCTATTTTATGTTGTTTTGTTGTATAAATAAAGTGTAGGGAGAAATAATGTTTTATGATGAAATATGAAATTCACGCAGATTTATAACATTATACGTAGCATGCATCGCTGCTTAAGTTATCCATTAGCAAGAGCAATGGCAGTCGGAATTGTGGGAAATAGAAAAAGACCCGAATTATTAATTAAAGAAAAACTTCGAAGGAAATGCTCCCAAAATTCTGAACTACTCCCGAAAATTTCCAGAACTGGTTCCGAATATGCCTACAACTAGCGCTGAAAACAAGGTGAAATAATTCTGGAATATTCCCGAACTGTCCCTGACTAACTAACTAACTGAAAAAAGTGCTAAATAAATCTCGCTCATAGGACTCTTATAGTATGAGCCTCAGAATAAGATTATCCTATTTAATAATAATAATCCCAACGGTTTTTACCCTCCATTCCCGCCCGACCGACGCGAGGGGCGCTTCCGCATGACGCACGGATTTAAATTTTTTTTTTGCATATGCAGTGCCGAGTCATGAAAGGCTGGAGTTTGTTGGGTGTCGAGACTCTAAAACTATTCAGCTACATAATTAAAGTTCATCAGCTGATTTTAAATTTAAATTATTTTAGATAGTAAAAATTGTTTTAAAGCGTAATTGGGTATGTAATCCATCATCTATTGAGAGTACAAAGTATAGTATTCTTTATGTAAAAAAGTGAGTCGGAAATATCAAAGGAACCGGAATGAAAATTAAGTCTTGGCATAAACCACGGAGTGGCTCGTTTAATTCGAAATTATTTTTGCAAAGTTTCAGAAAAAGTGGCCGGAAATGCCTGAAAATTCGGAAGGGGACGTTCCACTTCACTTCGGCCAGAAGAGGTGGGCTAGACGTCAAACATATATAAAAATGTTCCTCTTACTGCATATACAATTTAAACGATTTAAAGATCTCAGCTGGTACTGTATATATCCTCGAGAGAATTGAAAAATATTACAAAATAAATAGGAGAAAAATGACCAGGAAAAAAAGAGAAAGGGGGCAGCAACTCTTCAAGTGATCGGGAGTGTATATATAATTTGTTATTGAATGAGCTATAATCAAACAAATTAAAAAAAAAAATTAAATAAAAGATGTCAACAAACCTTGATTATATTATTTAGGTATTAGGTACACCAATCTGTCATTTCTTTAAGCTACGGCTTGAGCGAATGTTTCAACATTAACACCACAACCCTACTTCAACAAAACCAGCGAGAGATGTCTTATATACAATATAAAAACCAGTAATGTTTTTAACAAAGACATCTCTCCTTTACTAACATTTTTTTTTCTTCCAACATGCCAATCAAACGCTATTATGAAGGTCAAACATCAACTTGAATGGACATTGAGTTTTTCTGGTGAGTGGTTGCATTAAGCGCCTACATTGACAGCAACTGACGAAGTGTAAATAGTCAGTCAGCCTGTCATAATTGATGCATATAGTATGAAAAACAAAAGTGAGAAATGAAAAGGAAAAAGTGAAAAAAAAATAATCTCGGCAGTAATGAGCGGCTTCAAAAAATAGAAAAGTAGGAAATAATCGAGATGAAGAAGTATTTTTTCGCGTGCTGTTGTAACGTGAAGGACAAAATTGGACCGCAACAGCAACATTTTTGAGGCTTACCTAAAGAAAAAAAAAACACACACAAACATGTACAAAACAGGCAGCGTAATCGTAGTCGAAAAGCAAAAGAACTAGTATGAAGCAGTGAACGCCAATGCGCTGCCGAAAAAACGCTTCAAAGAAAGAGGAAAGGCAGAGGCATTCTCTATTTACTTAAATATATACTCGTATAAATGTATACACAAGGAGAATACAGCAAATGGAACGTGCCACCTAATGGCATCATTATTTGTATAGGAAATAGCAAAAGTAATGCATGGCAATATGGCCGATGCAACTATTCAGGCGAGAAGTTGGGATGTAGGGATGAGGTAGAAGAATTTAACGAAGTGTCTGTCAGTGGCATTTGCGAGTACAAGCTGAAACGTTGAACATTTTCAAAAACTATTTACACTCATAAAACAAAAACAAAACAAACAAAAAAAAATAAAAATAAAGAAAAAAGAAATTTATCGGCTGCCAAATATATTTTATGTTTTTTCTACTTTTCTTTATAAGCTTCGCTTTACGCCCATACTTGTTTCACGAGTGAGTACCAACTAATGCTCATGAAGCGTTGAAAATTATTTTAACACATCTGTTCAGCTCCTTAATCGCTTAACTGAGATGACTGAAAAAAAAAAAAGATTGCACACGTACTTAAGATATGAAAGTGAAACGTGATGTACAAAACTAAAAACTAAAGAAAAAAGTAAAAATTAAAAGATAAAATAAAATAAAATACAAACACGAAGCAGAGAAGACTAACTAACAAATGCAACAACAACTTTAACAACAAATGCGGCTTAACGAGCAAACATAATTTAGTTTGCAAAATTTTCCTCTTCTTCGTGTACGCCAAAGTCTAATTGCTTATTAAAATGATATTTCAGCAGAACAAAAGCTTTTGTTCAACTTTTTGGCAGTACACAGTAAGAGGAGTTAGTTGATGCTTTTAGTCGTTATGTGTGTGTGTGTGTGTGTGTGTGTGTGTGTGTGTGTATGTGTGTAGGCATGTGCGAGTCGTGGGAATAATGTGTAAACCTCAAGAGAAATTTTTAATGCGAATGTAAAATTAAAATATAAAAAGAGTAAATAATTGTGAATGAAAGTGTGTTAAGCCAAAATTTCCATTATTTTTGTGGTTTAAAAAGTATTTTGCTGTCGCTGAAATTTTTTTTGGAGAAATAAATATACGAGCATATTTTTCTTCAGAGCTTAATAATATGTTTTGACTGCGCCGTTAACTCGAGTTTATGAGCAATTTTGCAGTTTAACGTCAAACACTTCTCATCAATTTGGAGTTTACCATACAAACATTTTTTGTCTAACTCGCTTTAAACGACACTTTTTTTTTTGGTGTTGACCGTGAGGTAGCTGAGGTTGTAGGCAACCAACTGAGCGGGAACATCACATTTCGCACGAATATTTGTATATAAAAAAGCTATCCGCGCGATAGGTGCCGCGAGTGCTCACACTCGACCATAAGCATAAACGGCTGATCTCTTCAAAACCATGGCAAAAATCCATATATTGAACTACGAATTGCTATCCCATCCAGCATATTCTCAAGATTTAGCCCAACGCGAATTATTCCTATTTCTAAGCGCTTATTTTAAAAGCCTTGAGAAAAGATATAATTTGGAAGAAATAAAAAAAAATGGAAAAACGCTGGACCAAATGTATAGAGTTGAAAGGAGATTATGTTAAGAAATAGAACGCCTTTTTACCAAAAAAAATATATTTTATTCAAAAGTCAAATGGAGTCAAACAAAAATTTCAAATAATGATGCTAAACCACGATCGCCGTCTACCAACAAGTAGCCTTCGCATTCACCATTGCTCAGTGGTCCATGCCATCGCAAGCATTATCTAATTTAAAGCACTTTTTTTTTTAAACATTTGTAAATATAAGTACAAATGTATTTTCATAAACAAAACAAAATTTATATTTGGAAGCAAATAAACAAATGTCAACACCTCAATGAAAACGCTTGACAGTTGTTCATTAACTCAAAACCAAAAACTCAAGTTTACTGCGCAGTCAGAACATATTTTAAGACTGCTATAAAATATTTGTATAGAAGAAAATTTCACTTTTATTTCTTGAGTGTCATTTTCTATGAGTTTTACGATTTTTTTGAGAGCTATGTACTAAGCTTAATCCGAGTAAGCCTCAGACTTTGGATGAAGAAAATTGCTTCCAAAATCCAAATCTTGATTCGAGAAGTGTAGCGAAAACCCATGAAAAATGCTATAAAAATTCAACTAAATCAATAACTGCAGAATCTAAAAGAAGCAGTTATGTACGTAATGAGCTTAAATGAGTGACGTATCGGTCAACCCTAGTCTCGGACGCTGAAATAAATTAGCTACAACGCTGGAAAATATCACATTTTAGCCTGAAATAATAATACTTAATTTTTTTGTGAACATCGTAGTAATGTCTGTCAATCTATATTATTTGTTTGTGTAACATTATATAATTTGGCTGAAAATTTTATTGAAGAAATAAATATGCGCGCATTTTTTTCTTTAGAGCTTTAGAATGATTTAATAAATTTTTAAAGAAAAAATTGTTTTTCTTTTCATATTTTTAATGTCATTTTATGTGATTGTTTTCGATTTTTTTGAGAGCTGTATGTATACTAAGCTATGAATGTAATGTTTCCGTGCAGTAAAATATTACCAAAACTTAAGTTAATTAATACATATAATTTTTGTTTTTTACAGCGAAAACATATAAAATTATATCGAGTACAAAAGAGTGCTGTTTTTCTGATATTGAAAGAAAATTGTGTTCTAATTATTTAGACTGCCTGATACGAAGATTCTTCGAAAAAGACTTTTCGGTGTTTTTTTTTTAATTAGAAATCATGTCATTCCTTTTGCATTGCTTGAATACGCAAGTTCGCGGAAAAAAAAAATAAAAATCGCTTGCACACATAAATAAATAACAAAAAGCAAACCAAATTTCCTTACATTAGTTTAATATTTAAGGCAAATAATTTTGACACGCATTGTATTTATTGAAGTAGAATAAATTATATTTTATTTTTAAGATTTAACAGCAGGTACAGTAAGCTGCTTACCCAAAATGGGAATTAGTTGTATTTCGTTGCGCATCAAAAATTACAACGAAGTAGGCTTTAAACTCTTTCAACTCAATAGAGGGCAAGCAAATATCAAATTAAATTTTATAACATAGTTTTTCTTATTCTATTTAAAAATAAAATTTACATTTAAGCTTATGATGCATAAATTTAAAATACAAAAAAAAAAAACATAAAACGCTCACATCGAGCAAAGGAAATGCCAATCAAAATAATAGCACCCCAGGCGTATGAGCGACATTTCCCCAACATTTGAATACTTTCAGCTAAGCGAAGGAAGAAAATGTTCTCGTACAATTAAATTTACCAACACTCCTGTGTCGACAATATTCTTGCTAATAAATGCTGAGGCTGATGTGTATTTTGGTAAGAATAAGTACTTAGCGGCAATTTGCATGATAATTAATTCAAGTTAAGAGTATTCAACATAAAAAGTGGTGCAGGTGTTTTCTTAACAGTTGCTGCAGCAAACCCAAATCAATAAAATTTACATTTTTATTAGCATGAATGGGAGGAATATTCAGTGTCAAAGCGTCCGTATGGCTGAGCGATAAATGTACATATATACATGTGTATGTACATAAGTGTATATGTACATATGTATATGTTAGTAGACAAAAGAAAAAATCATATATGTTCATTCGGAGGAACTCACCGAAGGCATATAAGAAAAATGATTTAATATTTCATTATATATAGCGGTGTGGAACTATAAATAACGAGCGCTTAATACATTTAAGCATCAGTTTTATATTCAACCGACAAAAAAAGAGTAGACGTAAAACTAATACTAAAAATTAAAAAAAAAATAATTAAAAATAACCTCGATATATTTAATATAACAATTGTTTAAAGTTTTCATAAATGCGAAAAAAAAATGTTGAAAGCTCGGCGTACAACAAATTTGATTATATTCAATTCATTGCAATAAAGTTCAATACAAAATATTCAAATCGAAAAAAATGCAATTTATTTTAGTTAATACAATTTAATTAAATTAATTTTGTATTTCATTTTAATTTAATTCACCTCAATTCAATTAACTTAAATTTGTTATACAACCTAATTTAAATTCAATGTAAATAAACATACTTTAAGCTAGAAATCAGTTTAATTGATAATATTTGTGAAAAAAAAACATTCAAGGCATATGAAGTCTGAAGTTTCAGCTGCTATTACAAAAGTCTCGAATCCAAGTCACTCCGTACAAGCGTTTAAGTACACTGAGCTAAATTTATGCTGTGCGAGCTTTCTTTTAACAATTTACTCTTATTTAATGCAATGAAATCGATTCAAACCATTTTGTTTAATTATATTCAATTCAAAATTTTCAATTTAATTAAACTTAATTTATTACATTTTTTTTTTAGTTAATTTTAATGCAAATTATATTTAACTGAATTAATTACAATTTATTTAATTAACCTAACGAGTTTAAATTAATTAAATTCCATTTAACTCAATTAAATTCAATTCGATTCCGTTCAATTTCCAGAAATTAGCACAACTTAATAAAAATTTGAAGTCTGTTGAATTTTGATTTGCTAGCGTTTTCCTTAAGTGACATTTCAATTGCAGTGGTACCAATACCAATGCTTGAACAGAGTTGTATGTAAAGGTTTTTAGGGATATTCACAACTTTCTTATTGTTAACATGTGAATTCTTATATTATTTGTTTTATTTTCTTCAAAAAACCAAATAAATATAGCTGAAATACAAATACTAAAAATATAAGGTTGACCATTTGTATTATCGTCGAAAGTACAAAACATTTTTGAAAATGGAAAGGAGTGTAGAGAAAGAGTTCACAAAATGAGTATAAAATATTGTTTTAAGTAAGAAGTTTTTGCTGGAGTTGAAATGAAGTTTGATTTATTAAGTTTTTTTTTCTATGCCGCCGGTTGTCGTTGGTTTTCAGTTTTATGTACAATCATACAATTTTCTGTTATGTCCCATAACGTTAACGAATTCTAAATTCGGATTTGAAAATACATGTGTATATTTGGTTTTGAGCAAGGCGGATTTAACAGGTAACCTCGGTAAAAATTTTTAAATTTGATTTTAATTATTTATCTTAATTGTTATACTTTATTTTCATTTGATAAAAACAAAAATATTTGTTTACATTTGATTTGTGATTTTTAGTGAAAAAAAACATTTTGTGCAGTTTGCTCATGAAGTTAATGAATATGTTGTACATATAGTTGTGTTATGTATTTTGTGCCCAATTAGAACGGTGCGTTATCGGCTCGTAAAAGGCGGTGTTTCGTTCTTAAAAGTGTCGCCAGAGCCACACCGAAGGATTGCTAACAAGAGAGCTTGTGGCATCACGTTTACGATAACAATGTGGTGTTCATGGACTATTTCGCCTTGGATTTGAGAGAATATTTTATTTGCTAATTCCTTGTAAAAAATAATTAAGGCTGCTTTAAAATTTTATATAAAAATGCGTTTACATATACTACAAAGATCAGCTGTTTTTGTGCGCATAACGTGAATGACCCTACTACGTTAATAGCCATTTATTATTGTTTGACGGTTGGCAGGGCTGATAAGTTTGGGTGTGCGAAGCATAATCAACATTAAATACGTAAGGTTGTGCGAAACTCTCAAACGTTATGCGAAAGTTGTGCGAAGTATGCATAATCAGCGCTTTAGGCAATTTCCTAGCGTGGCAGACATCCATACGAGTTCGTTTTGTATGCATGGCAGTACACACATACACACAAGTATTTTAATCTTAAGAGCAACAAGCAAATAGAGAAACAAAAATAAATATGCTTTGCTCGTGTGCACCTTTTAGAGCTGGAGGACTAGGCGAGTATCACCTTAGAAGCTCAAGTAAAGTTAAGTTATGACCTATTTTTTTATTATTTTCCAGATTTTTCTTCTTTTTTTTTTGTAATTCATGCCTGCAGTGCTCTAGTGCGTACTAGTGCCGCTGTTAATTGCAACAACCACAGGAGAAATCTAACGCCATCTACAGGCAGCTGAAGGATGAAAAAAGCAAGTGTAAATAGTAAGCAGAAAGCGAGAAAACCGCAAATATTTCACTTTAGAAGTTCTTCGCATGATGGAACACGCACGCATCTTGGGTTCGATGCGCAAAAAAATAAAAGTAAAATTTTAAGCATAAAATGTTTTACTTTTTATTTTTCATTTTCATATCCAATATGCTCTCTTTTGTTGCGCGTAAGTGAACGTTGCTGAATGTAGCATAAATGACTTATGACTCGCCACAAAAATATTTGCCAAAATTTTTGCCAAGTGGTTGTGGCGTAGTGGTGCTCGCTCTCTAACGAATGACGGAAAATTGGAAAACAACTTTTTTGTTTATTTTTTTTTTTTTATACATATGTAGATAATTTAATCGATGATCGTACTCATTGAGAAAATATTTTTGGTGTATATATTTTTGAGAGATTACAGTCCATGCAAGATATATAGCATTTGTACACGTTGACAAATTTAGACAATATATTTTACTCTTTGCGGTTCACTGAGTTTTACGAAAGTTATATTGAGGCACAGCCAAAATAAATTTATGTTAAAAGTTTCGCTTTTGGTTTTATGTGGTTTTTGTTAGAGAATGAACTGTATTTTAATACAAAAAAATAAAAAATTTTACAAATTTATCAATGTTGCCTTAAGTAGTTTTTCAAAATACACGAAGTGTGCTGGGTTGTTCTTATCTTGAAAGTACTTACAATATTTTGTAGTAAATACTTTTTATATAATCGTTTGTTTTTTATCTTATTGTAAATAGTCTTATTTTTTATTAGTACAAATTTAATTTAAATATTTATAATTTATTTTTATTTTTGTAATTAATTTTTAGTTTTAAAACTAATTTTTGTTGTTTAATTTTTTTTTTTGTAAGCATTTATTTTTTTTAATGTGGATTAGTTTTTTCTATTATTTATTTTTTTGTTTTAATCATTTTTGTTTATGTATTTGAAATTATTTTTTTCTTTTTAGTAATATTGTTGTGATATAAATACATACATATGCGCATGCAAATAGTTTTTTTGCCTTCGAGGTACCTTTTTAATTTTTTGTTTTTGTTTATTTTTTCAAATATTTTTTTTTTAATATTTTATTTATCAGAATATATGTATATGTATATATTTTTTGAACGTATACAAATTAATGTTTCTCTTTTAAAATATATTATTTTTCTTTTTACTGTTGTAAAATATGACTCTTTTTAAAAGTTTTGTAGAATTTTTGTCTTTGACATAAAATATTTATATAAATATTTTGAAACTTAATTAGCCGTAACATTTGCTCTGCTTTAATGGAAGTTTAAAGTTCAGTTTTTCTTTAATTTTCTCTTCAAATTGTACATTTATTCCGAAGTGTTTTGCCTTTAGAAACTAGCTTTTTGTTATTCGATTTTTCAAACATTTTTTATTTTATACTCACAAGAAATTTAAAATTTTTTACACATTTTATTTTTATATTTTTTTGTTTCTGCATGAAAAATGTCAACGCACTCTGTTTAAAATTTTTTCTTTTCTAATTTTCACCCGCTCTTTGGCGGTTTTTGTTGCTGTTGATTTGATTTATTTCAGCGCGACCATGAAAATATTTGAATGTTATGTTTTGTATGCTATTTATTATCATTATTTTTTTGTAATTATTTTTTTACTTTGCGCACAAAAACCGCTCTTCAATAATTTTAGGTGTCAGTGGAAATACTTTAGCGAATAATAAAAGTGAATTTAATTTCTACTTTTTTTTTTGCACTTTTTTCGCTCACTCACAAAACTGCAAATTTTCACTATAACACCAAAAACACTTTGACAATAGTTTTCCGTTCAGCACTTCAATAAAAACACCAACTTCTTATCAGTTCACCGCCAAATTTGTGCACTTTCACTTTAAGCGAGTGTGGCCTCAGAAGAGCGTCCCCTTGCCGTCCACGCAAAAAATATTTACACTTGCAAATCAACCAAATCGAAACGAAAAGTGAAAAAAAAAATTTCAAACAAAAAAAAAATTTTTTCTCTCCGCTGCTGCCTCTTGCTTATAAAAATGAGGCGCGCGCTTTTTTCCAAATATTATTTTCTTAAAAACGAATATTATTCTTTCGTTTCCATTGAACTTTGGGGTTCAGTCTCGTCTGAATATTGCCAACAAACTGAATTGCGAAAACGACTTTGTCAAGTTGTTTAGTTAAGCAGCAGCCGCAGCGACGCTTTCGAAACACACAGTTCGTCGATGCTTTAGCAACAGCAACAGCGACGTCGGCGATTGCTGCAATTTGTTCTTTTGCTTCTGCTTCTGCGCCAGCTTCCGTTGAAACAAAAAAAAACAACAAAACTATTTTATTTATATGTGAATATGTATTGTTTGTTGTTTTCGTTGCGCTAGTGTAGTGGTATTGTTTTGTTTTTTTGTCAGTATAGCGCCGCCATCAGCTACTCGATGCCAATGCCAATGCCGAATCTGCTGCTTTCGTTGGTTTTTCCTCGGCGACTATGGCAACAGCGACAATCGTGTAAGTCTATGTAAGCCGGCGTTGTAATGTTGATATTATTGGGTGTGAGAGTATGAACGTGTGTTTGCGGCTAAGTGGGAGGTTGAGTGATGAGTTTGTGTATGGAACAAACCAAACCAACAAAAAAAATGTCAACAGAGAGCGCAAAAATAGTGACCTTTCTCACGGAAATTATTATATGCTAATAATAAAAAAAAAATAACAAAATAATTAAAATGGAGCATGAAATTAAAAAAAAAATTTTTTTTTTTTAAATCAAATCGTTTATTAAAAATATTGCCTTATTCTGTATACTTTGCAAATTAGAAAGCGTTTTCGAATATATTTAGTAGTTTGCACATAAATTCTCTATACATACAAACATATCGCACCCTAAACCAAAAACCGTCACAACACAAAATTTTTTAAAATCGCTTTTATCTCATAAACCTATTCCCAGAATACTTCCCAACATGCTCCGAAAATTTCTTCATCGTAACTATTTTATTTAATGGAAAAGTACGTTTAAAATATTACAAACATTTTTACATAAAATTTTTTACTTCTCTTGGATATTAAAAAAAAAAATTTTAAATCCTTTTTCCACATAAACTATTTCACGGAATACTTCCCCAACTGCTCCAGAAATTTTTTCGTAGTTACTATCTTCTTTTACTGGAAAAGTATGATTATAAAATTATCATCATTATTGTAGACTGTTTGTTTTGCCTCTCCTGAACATTTGATATTTTTTGAGTTGTGACTGTTTTTGGTTGAGAATGCGATATGTACATAGTATATTGCACACTACAAATAAAATAAAAACAGTGCACCTGAGTCATGCTATAGAAATTAAATGTCTTTTAATTAATTTCTAAATTGGTTCATTATCTTCAATCAGATATGATTAACTGAACATAGCATAAAATAAATTATGATAACAGAACATAAAGCTATGTTGCGCCATTTAAAAATGCCAAAATTACAAGGTAAAGCGCGGTATGGTGAGTTTGTGTGTTGGTTTCAGGTGTGGTGAGTTTAGGTGTGGTGAGTTTGGGTGTGTTGAATTTGGTTTTATCCGTTAAATTCTGATGAATTTCATTTTACGAACAACCAAAGCCTGCAAAACCGATGACCGGTACCGGATTTAAGGTGAATGCTGGATCTCAGAATGCTCCAATTGCAACTGACTGCCACCAATTAAAACTGGTGAACAAGACCACATACATACGTCTCGTCTCAGGAACATTACACAACGATAATAGCAGGTTCCCTGTGGGGTAGGATCTCTAACGCTTACATAAATCGACCTATGAATACGGCGACGTACAGACATTGCCTGGATACAAATAAAAGGGAGTGTTTTTCTAAGTGTTTAGACTTCCGACCTGTTATTGTCATCCGTTCAGCAGTGGAACTTCAGCTGCCTCGTTGAGTTGGCGAGTCTCTCTTGCTAAGTTACGTTTTGTATACTGCAGCGGTTTTAACTTTTTCATATCTAGAATTAAATCCAGACACCGCCAACACATTTTCACAACATGCGCACCTATTCATATAACGCAGAAATTGTACAAAATTTTCAAGAATATGAGCATAGTGCAGCGAATATGTTGCTGGAGAGACCTAGAGTTCACTTTCGGGTTCCGATTTGTGCCCAGTTAGCACGAAGCAGAAACGACTGGAGGATTTCTGATTATAACTCAAATCTTCTACTCGGTCTCAACGTCATTTGAGAGTATGTGGAAGAATTAAATTAGTTCATATCTAGTCTGAAGCAAACGTGTCTTCGTTAACCAATACTCTCCGCTTTTGAACCGCACGACAATATAATCTAATACATAGACAAATCATTCGAATCACATACTCTTCCCACTGGGTGCAACACTTGCACACAGTGATGCTACACCGATAGACAGGTGTATGCTGTAATGGGCATGCGCATGTTTTTGGTGAATCTACTACAAGGACATTTTAGCGGCTTATATGTATGTATGTATGTACATGCAAGGATGCGGCATGTAAACAAAGTCAAGAACGCGATAAAGGGGAAATGTGCCTGTAAAAGCTTTTCGTAAAAGCTTTTGACAATGCAAAAAGTAATTGTTCGTTGCTTAATGCTGGAGCGCTGCTGCCTCTGCCTTATAGCTGCCGCAATCCGTAAGGCTGACACGTGACGTGACTAAGTATATAATCCGTATATGTATGAACGTAATTATGTTTGCATGTTTGTTTGTATTTATGCATGCACGATAGCTTGCTTGGCGTTGAGTGAGAACACTTTGCATGCTTGTGTGCAATTGGGGGGTGGGTAGTTGCTGCCGCCTACGCATTGCATTCACTGAGAAGCGCAATGTATGACGCGCTCAATCTGTTCTCGTCGTCATGCTGACAGGAGCGAGCACGACAAATAAACACTGATGAGACATAGTGATTGCTTATTGCATACTAAACGCACTACTTTCGGTTGCAATGTATGTATGTATGTTGCTATATTCATTTTGTTTGTCTTCTTGCTTGAAATTCGGTAGTTCGGCATTGACTGCCTGTTGCATATGGCACCATCAAAGGTTGTTGTATCGAAAACAAAAGTATTGAGTTTAAATTGAGTTTATGCGATTGCTTGTGGAATATTGCATACGATTGGGCGTTAACATAAACATGACATTGACTGGCGTTGTACATATACACAAGCGCGAAATCTTTCGGAAATTCGCTAGTACATATTATGTAAGTTTGCACTGTTAAATCAAAATTTTAATAAACGTTATTCTAAGAAGGTAGATTACATATAAATTACCTTGTTAACATTTTCAGTGCAGATTGGAATCGTTAAAGGTAAAATCTAAATTTAATTGTTTACATACCTGTAAAGAAAGAAAATTTTAAAACATTAATAAAGTATCCCTTCATTTTCATTAATTTTTTTTATATATAATTTATGATAGTTAACAACTTCCATATCTTCACTTGCGTTGACTATTTTTAATTTTTTTTATAAAACGAGTATAATTTTTCAAAAATAAATATTGAAATTTTTATTAAATATTGAGGCTCGAGTTTGTTAAAATAATTTTGCAAAATATAATTTTTCAAATAAAATACCGCTTAACAAACACTTTATAAATCCAATTTCATACCTCACACAAAATTTATAAAAGCGCAAAATAGTTTTAGTTCTTAAACATAGCCCATTAAACTTTTGTAAAATAAAGTGCACAATTCAATTGGTTAAAATAATACACGAATAGATATTATTTTTATAAGCGGTAAGAACGCAAAATTCTCGGCAATGGAAATTCTTAAATATCAACTAAAAAGTTTAACCAATTGAAACTTCATAAAAGAGGAAAAACTGCATAGCTAAATATTTGACCAACAAAACGAACTAAGCTTAATTCATATTTTCGCTTAAGTATAAAATGTGTTGGCAATGCTGGCAAGCACTGTCAGTTATAATTCAATTTATTTCAACAAAATGTCAGATATGGAAAAATTTAAGTATATTAATAATTTCGTCATACTCTTCATTTTTTAGGGTTGTGAGTGTAATAACCAGAAACTGTAAACATTAAGGGGGCCCCTTTACTCCCAAGGCCTGAAATCGAGCGGTTTTTTTTAAATAAATTGCGAAGGATCTACTAAATGGATTTAAGCAATTTTTTTTATTTAAAGGTACATGTTTGGACTTCAAAGTTTTGTATTGAATACCAAAAAAAAACATTGTCGACCTTAAAACGTCATTGACTAAATTGATGTTGAAACTGCATGGGTCCCGCTTAAGTAAAATTCTAGCCAGTTGGGTAATATGTAAACAGAAATTAGATTTTCTTTATAATCACAGTTACGTAAGCCTTATTTTTGACCGAGACAGAATTTTTTTATTTTGCAAATTGTAAAACTTTGGAACGATTTCTGAAAATTTTAAAAATTTTGACATATTAGAGAGTCTAAAAATAAAACAAAAAAAAAACAAAAATTTTGCGAATCATACTCGAAAAAACATGGCAGTATGTCCAAATTTTTAAATCGGACCAATAATTTTATGAAAAGTTTTACTCGGCAGCTAAAAAAACACTACTTTCGGGAAAACGCGTTTAAAGATAAACTATGGTGTGTAACTTGGTGGAGACGGGTACATTACGGAGCCCAGAAGCATTCAAAGAAATGTGATTTCTACAAAATCCTCTCTGTGACGTATTCTTGTATACAATAGATTAAAATTAAATAAAAACAAAAAAAATTGATATTTTGAAACTGGGAGAGTATAGGACTCCATTAAACGTTTAAATTTTTTTTAAATCTTAACTCAAATTCTATAACAACCGCTTTTTTTATAATTTTTGCCATTTCACATATTATCAAGCATTTGTTTGTATTTTTGGTTTGTTTACATTTTCATTTGTCAAAATAAGATTGATGGTTATTGCCAACTATTATTTTTTTTTGCAATAACCCAGCTACTGTGAATGAAAAAACACAATAAACTGGCAATGCTTCTATATACAAGCCAGGATAACTTTTCACAAGCCAATATAATTATGTTGGCTAAGTCTTTCATACAAAATAAGCTAAAAGCTTAATTTGCTGGTCAAATAAAAATAACAAGAATGTTAAAGAGTTTTTGAAATAATTTTTGTTTTCTCAGTCACTGACAAGACACCGAATAGGTGGTATTTAAAACGGTAAATGTTGGAATGAAATTCTCAAACCCTTGATAAAATATTATTTGTACACTTCGTTCCGCTCCGAAAATGTCAACATAAAACCAGATGTTTCTTTTACACAGGCATTTACAAATACACCTGGCCTTATTTTTACGCTATCTTTTTGTGGCGATTTTTTTAAACATCTCCGAGTTACGTTTTGTATCCTGATTCCCTTTTTTGTGCCGTTTTTTCTTTTATTTTTTTCCCAGTTACTTTTTGAACGCGGTTTCCCTCTTTTTGCGCAGACTTTTCTTATACTTTTTTGAGCGCTTGGTCCCATTTAAACGAAAATTTAGCAGAACAATGTAATGCTATCGAATACTTTAAGAAGACGCCTAAAATAAAATGCCTCAACGCTTAATAAATGATTAATTCCATATATTTATATATGTATATAAATCTAAGTTCCATACGATTAACTGCTCATAACCCGAGAACGGATTGTCCGATTTAAGTAGACTTTTATGGAGAAAAAAGTTCCATAGGTGGCGCTGTAATCGTTTTATTACTGCGAATCGTATTTATAGTCCGATTTCGGTCATATTTCATAAACGTATTGGTAAGAAGAAAAACTTCGCTGCTCGTATAATTCCTTTGTTGGACGTGTTAAAGAATTTTTCTAATTAAACTTGACACAGTTGTGAAATTTTGTTTTAGACTGTAGCTAATGGGAGTACCACCAAACTAACAAACGCAGATATATTTCTTTCTAACCAGCGAGAATCAAAGCCGATTTAAAGCTTTTAGATGGTCCGTGCGTTCTTTTCCCACTCTACATATTTAATTTAGCTAAACTTTTTATGCGGACATTTTAAAGGTATTTCTGTAATGTAATTAATTTCAACGTCTAAAATTAAGTTCATTAGTTCGCACACCATGTTGCGAACAGAGCTCTTTTTGTGCCTTCAGCACATCTGACCTCATTTTCATGTTTCGGGATGTTGTCGCAACAAACTTTTAGTAATTAATTTTTAAGCGTTTTTGCACATTTTTACGTATACGCGGGATGCTCAGAGAATTCATCACCACCACCACACCACCCGCACTGAGAATAATACAAACAAAGAAGGCACAAATGATATGAAAAAGTGTGAGAAGCAGAAACCACACGAAGACTGACTGACTCATTAGATACTTTACAAAAAAAAAAAAAGGGAAGTTAAAAAAAACGCACATTCATACTCTACACCAACAGTTTTAAAAGGATGCAGTGCGTTCTTTATGCAAACCTATGTAGATGCGAGTAGTTTCCTGCGACATGGCAGCTTGATTAATTATCGTAATTATAACATTGAAATGGATGTAGAAGAGAAAATAAACTTAAATGGAATTACAAAAAACTTTTCCCATTTGCATGCTGCGAAAGTTTTAAGTCGTCGCGGGGCTCACCACAAGCGGCCAACGCAATTCCGTCTCATCACTCCGATTTCACATCAGTCGCGGATAATCAAGTGCCTTTCACAGGTGTTTGAAGATAAGCGCACAGATCACAGGACAATAGCGACTTGGGTGGTAAGAGATAATACATCATTGTATAATATAACCGTTATAATTAAAGATGCTACATAAGAATGCATACACAATCACACAAAGCGAGAGCAATTAATTAAAACAAAGCGCGTAATCAAATAGTGGAAATGTTATAAATAATATCTATCTAGCAAATGTGCAGGATGAAGAAAATTAAGAAAAACCTAAAAAGAAACCGAATTTATCTGCTCTACAAAATCACAAATGAAAATCAAAGCAAAACGGGATATTCATCATTCATTGTTTGCATTTCACACTCAGTGAGCTGTCATTAAATACTCACACTCTCAAATCACAACGCACCCCTTTTGATGTCCATGTCCAAATGGCGTCGTATTTGCACGACTTTTTTGTCGATGTCTTATTTTGCTTTCATTCGTACCGAGCGCATATCCTTCTAGTTATCAAGTGAAACTAAATGCTCGCATCCTTCGGCAGCTGCGCCGCTTCAAGTTCATGTCAAAGCTACAATGTAGTGAACATGAAGAGTCTTGCCATGCGTGCTCCCCTAATGACCACATGTTTAATGTTGCCGCAAAACCCTTGGTATTGGACACCAGCAGCAGCGTTATTTGTTAAATAAGGAAATATGTGTACACCTTTACACTCTTAGAACTTTGTAATATTTATATTTTTTTAAGTGCTTATTTAATGTGATTGTTATACTTCAATAAGCTTTCTTTGACTTCGCCGCAGTAAATTCGATTTTTTTATTTGTTTGTTGACAATTGCGTGTTATGACAACAACAGATTTGCGATTAAGTGGCTTGTCATCACTTCGAGACTATCCTTTGGATAAAAAAGGACAAAGGACATAAGTACGAGTATATAATCATTAGGACAAATGTATGTTTATATAAAAAAAGTTTCATCCTGCTAACGAGCAGCTACCACTTATTTAAGACGTTGTAATCAAAGAAAAACTAGACTTAAACGATGCAGGATAATTTAGTACAGCTTTTATTTCAAGTCACTATTTAGTGCCTAGCACTCAGTGAATTCCTATAGCTTAGAAAGAGTTCGATTAGTTAACCAGAAAAAAAATAACCAAAGATTAATTTCGTATTTATTTTAATCTTTGCCATTTCTTATTTTCTCTCCCTCATCGTTATTCATGACAATGCATTTTTAATCCTATAAACCCACATCTTAAAAATAAAAGGAATAAGTATTTTAAACTTTACAAAGCAAATAACAATATCTCCTACAAAGATAAATATATGAATTACATGAATCAATTCAATGTACTTGATAAATTTTTGTATAATAAGTATATTTCTCGATATGAGGAAGAGTTAAAAGCGAATCCTAAATTTTTCTGGAATTATGTCCGTTCGAAAAGAGGATGTTCTAATATTCCTACCTGTGTTAAGTTTAACGGTACTCTTTCGGAGAGTGCGGAGGACTCTGCGAATCTTTTTGCTAATTTTTTCAAATCCAATTTCGTAGTTGACTCAAAAAATATGGTCAACCCTTTTACTGATGTTGCACACAATTTCTTAAGCTTTGGTTCGTTATCGATTTCTGAACTAGATATCATTAATGGGATTTCCTCTCTACAAATTTCTTTAAAAAATGATATTGATGGGCTGGGCTGTCTGCTTTTTTTGTTAAAAAGTGTAGTCATTCTCTTTGGAAACCACTATGCCATATTTTCAATTCTTCATTAAATACAGGCGTTTTCACCGACCGTTGGAAATTAGCTTCTATTACCCCAATTTTCAAATCTGGCAATAAGAATGAGGTAACAAATTACAGACCAATATCTAAGTTATCGAATTGTTCCAAACTTTTCGAGAAGGTCGTTAAAGAGAAGTTAGTCTTTGCTATTAAAGGAATTATAGATCCATGCCAGCATGGTTTTGTTGGAGGACGGTCTACTATTACAAATCTTGCAGTTTTTTCTCAGTTTTGTGTTTCAGCGTTCAAGGGTGGGTGTCATGTTGACACCATATACACCGATTTCTCCAAAGCATTTGACACAGTCTCGCACAAAATACTTCTATGGAAACTTGAAAATCTAGGATTCCATTCAGTTATACTATCTTGGCTTAAATCATACATGTCAAATAGAATCTCCTTTGTTGAAATAGAGAATGCGAAGTCCGATACATTTCTGGCAACTTCAGGGGTGCCACAAGGAAGCAAACTTGGTCCTAGATTATTTAATATTTTTATTAATGACGTTGGTTTATGCTTCAAACACTCTGATTACTTACTTTATGCAGACGATCTGAAACTCTTTCGCAGAATCTCAGGTTCTTTAGACATTCTGTTATTGCAGGAAGATTTGAACTCTCTGCACGCATGGGCTCTCCAAAATAAACTACATCTTAATATTAGTAAATGTTGTCACGTGACTTTTTCCAGGTCCATGATTGCGCACTCTTCAAGTTATTCAATATCAAATATAGCACTTGCCTCTGTTAAAGAATTTCGTGATCTTGGCGTAATTTTTGACTCGTCTTTTACGTTCGCTAACCATATTAATTATATAATTCCTAAGGCGTATGCAAACCTAGCTTTTTTTGCGGCGCTATGCTTATGATTTCAAAGACCCCTATACTAGAAAAATCTTATATAATTCTTTAGTGCGATCGAAACTGGAGTATGCTTCAGTCATCTGGAATCCGATATACTCCTCTCACTCTTTTAGAATCGCTCTACAACCACTTCATTTTGAAATTCCCCTGCCACCAGAAGTCAGACGATCCACTCAAAGTTTAATGTTTATTTATGATATTATCTCCGGAACCATTGACTGTTCAGATCTTCTTCGGCTGTTAAGTTTTAATATTCCAAAAAGAACACTCCGTTTTCATAATTTATTTCACATTGATATTCTTAGATCGAATTACTATCGCCTCGCGCCCCTCACAAGAGGGCTCGAACGGTTAACCAGCTTTCAAGAGTCCTTGATCTTGATTTTGCAATGCCAAGGTCACTATTTAGATCACGCATTGAGTCCTACTATGTAGGCATTTAACCTTCATTTTATCCTAGCTGTTAATTAAATAATAAGACATTTTTGTTATCTAGTCAGTAAGGTTTGTTACCATTGACTTAAATAAATAAATAAATAAATGAAATGAAAACATTCTTTAAAATCTTGCTTTTTGAGTATATCAAGTTCAGCCTTAACCGAATCAATTATCTCCGCCTTGCTGTTTAATACAATTCCTCAAATTTATTTTAATCACAAGGTGCTCGATCCGCGAAATTCGGTGCCAAAGATCACAATAAAGTTACTTTTTATTTTACGTTTTGGTATACCATTTCGCAGTTACCGTGTCAATGAAAAAGAGAAGAACGTATATATTAAAATAAAGACTAATAATATAAAGATATTGATTACTACAACTATATAAAATGTACTGTTATTTAATTAAATGTACGGAGATTTAATAAAATGTAATCCAGTTTAGTGTAGTTTACTGGATACTTATGTAAGTGCACCCAAGTTTGCTCCTAATTTAGTCTTGTTTACCGAAATAATATTAAGTTAGTTTACATTCTAAGCTTTATGGAAGAAAATCAATAAGTCCAAACTCCTCAAAAGAGGGCGACCAGTTTTTAGTCGCAGGATGCAAATTTTAAGTGGCTACACAACGCATTACCCGCTGGTGGTGGTAGAGGAAACGTAAAACCTTCCCTGCATTGGAAGGACGAAGTAGTAAAAGACTTGGCTACACTTTCCATTGGCGCCAGTTGGGAAGATAAAAGAAAAGCTGGACGGACAACACGCCAGCGGTTACTGTGCCAATAAAGTAAGTGAGTATGAATTACCGGAGAGTCAATCCAATTATTTTTTGTTGGGGGTGTTGGGTTTTTTTTCTTCTTTAAATTACGAAAAATTCCGAATGCTTTATATGGAAGAAAATGATCAACACCACTAACAAGATAAATTAACAATTCTGAGAAAAAATATGTGAAAATGGTGAAAATTTGTAAAGTTTAAAACTTTAGTTTATACATAAGAATATATGTAAATATATGAGTATGAGTATGGCGCTCCTATTTTAATTTACACAGGTCTCGATTTCTTATTGAGAAAAGACAGTGTATGTAGCTCCTTCTAGGCATTACAAATTACAGCTTTTTATACAAGCTTATATTACCTCCTCGTACAAAGTACAGTTTCTCCGAAATTTCTGAATTGTACGAATAAATTACAGAAAATGTGATAAAAATATTTTACCAAACCAATTTAAATAAAACAAAAAACTCTGGTATTTAAAGAACAAACGATTTCTTAAAAAACATATTCTTCATATTGTACTAAATTTGTGGTAACAAATGGAATGTGTAAAAAAATTAGCAAGTAATTTACGAAAATTAATAAACTGAATTTTAATAACACAAAATGTGATTTAAATATCCCAGTATACAAAGACTGTTTTTGTTTATTTTAGTATAATTTAAACTGTTTATTTGTTATTGTTTGGCCATATAACTATTTAATTTTTTAATTATTTATGAGCTTCAAGGCCGATTAGTTTTTGGGAAAAATAATAAGGAAAAAACAACTATACTCAGAGCGGTAGAAGTTATAATACATATCTGCTCATTAGATTTCTTTTTTTGTTGGCTTCCGAGGGAGTCGAACACACGACATCAAACGCAGTACTTTCTAAGCCGAATAATGTTATTTTATTGATAATGAATTGGTTTTTGTTATTTATGTGAGAAAAACTAAACTAATTAAAAAACTTTGAAATTCTATAATAAACTTTTCGTTTTCGTTGTTACAGTTTTTTGGTCGAAAATGCGTTTTTTTTTTGCACATTTACTGGTTGTTGTAAAAAAATTACATAGCACTGCCTCTACAAGACTAAAACTGTTAAAAAAATTCGTTTTTTTATCGTCTTAACAAAAAAAAAATTTGTTATAGCTGAAAAACGAATTCTTTACGTATGGTATCAGATTATATTTAAGCCTTGCAGCCCTAATATTATAAAAAGCATGTAGCACATATGGTCTACTTTATTAGCGTCATCTAGACACTTAACTATCAGAAATAACAGTTGGTCAAAATTTCAATAACCTTCACAAAATAAAATACTTTGCTTTTATCGCCACGAAATGCACAATGACAAAAATAACTTACAATCCCTAACAAAACGCCACTTTCTCTCAACGCTTCAATGTTCTTGAAGCAAAGTAACGAATAAGGCGATAGCCTTTAAGTCCCAAATTACACAAAAGGGAGACATATTAATGGAAAAGCCAAAACGAAAACAATCAAATACAAGAAAATACAAAATAACTACACACATTCAAATGTATGTAGAGTGTAAGTTTATATTTTACGGCTTGTTTTGCAGCTGAGATTTTTAATGGTAAAGTAAAACGCCATTTACCTTACCTTCCAGATATACTCGTATATTCGAGTTTACTCCTACAAGTGAATATATGTTACTTATACGAGTATTTGTAGATATTGAAAAATTACACGTGACCTCGACTGTCATTGACATTGAAAAGAATAAGAAATAAAAAAAAAAAAAACAGGGACGACATGTTAAGAAAAAAAGTACATCATAGCGAAAAAGTTGAGCATTTGAAACAAAACAATTGCACATAATTGAAATTCGCAATGATGAATGCGATGATGTTTGTGCATCTACGCTAAAAAGTGAAAGTTACAAAGACGATAATTGTTTGTAGTGGCAATAGCTAAAGTGCTGACAATTTGCAGGCAACAGAAGCGCATTGTGATATTCAGAAGAGATATTTCAAAAGATATCTGAGACAAGAATATTCTAATAAAGTGAAGTGAGACTATTGTTGACGTAAAATTGGACAAATTTAAGCAAATTATTTTACATTGCTAGTCACGATACATAAGTTACAAAAATCTAAGAACAATAGATGGAATTAATATCATGGAAGCAATAAAATTTTTAAAATAAGTTACAGACAAGCTTAGAATATCTAAAACATTTAAAATAAGTAATGGTTTGGTTTAAACTTACACGTAAATTGTAAGAAAACCGAAAAGCGTTTGACACTGTTCCTTAAGTCCTGATTGTTTTTTTTTTTGTTTTGTCAGAATAGCACTGCACACCGGTTATTATTTTAAGTATGTAGGATAACCATTAAAGCAGAATTCATCGGGTTTCACTGACTACAACGCCAACAACGCCTTTCACGTCACACTTAACCTCGAAAGTTCTTAATTGGCTATGCTAAAAAGGTAAAAAAAAAACACATTTAAATTACGCGATTTTTTTTCCTAAGACGTCAAACCATTTTATATATAAAAAAATCCGCTAAATTCAAAAATTCTGGTAAATTATCACAGAAAAAAATTATTTCTCTACAAAGTCGAAAAATGTTTTGTTTAAAAAAAAATAAAGATTTCATTCAAAGTAGCTTTCCAGAAAGGAAAAAATCTAAGTTTTCAATAAAGTCAAAAAAATTTAATATTAAAAAACTATTCTTAGTAGCTTGGCAATAGTTTTCAAGTTCTTCAAGAAAACAAAAAAAATGTGTAGGATTTTGTTTACTGAGTCGAAAAAAATTTATTTTTAAAAACGTTGCTATGAGAAGCTTTTTAACAGGGTAGAGGTTTTGTATTGGTTTTCATAATATGAAATTAAAGAAAAATAAAAAAAATTTTCTTGCATATAGAAAGTTCGTGAGAGTTCTAGAAAAAACTTCAAAATTTATAGAATTTTTTTTTATTGAAATTTAAAAATAAAAAAAAATGTTAAAAAGTTTTTCTGAATAGCTTTTATCAGGTCAAAAGTTTCTTAAAAAGGAACTGGAAGTTCTGCAGACTAACGCCTATTTGTTTTTCAAACAGTTTTCACCTATTTTTTTGTTTTTTGAAAAATAAAATTAAAGTTACGGCGTTACTTTACACAACATTGTTTCCTTTGTTTGTAGAAGTGGAACATTTTTCTAAAACTTTTCTCAAGGAGAAACTTAGAGTTTTGAAATTGATAAAAAAAATAAAATTTCTAAAACCTGAAGATATGTGCCACCTTTTCAAACTTTTACTTAAAACTGTTGTGCAGATTTTTCCATACAAAGAATATATTCGAGTAACCGTTTTACGGAAGATATTGTGTGAGCGTCCGAAAAAAATGCTCAAAAGTCAACGAGAATCTGAACCCACTTTAAACTTGAATTTGTAAAAAAAAAATTTCTTAAAATTTTGATTAAAAATTTAGTTTTTTTTTTTAATATTTAAATGTAGTTAAGGGTTAGAAACATAGTTTACAAGAGTTTTGATTGGAGAATGAAGTATTCGTTTGTGAAACAATTTTTTTATTTAAATGAAGGGAAGTAAATAGTAAAAAGCTTGTCAACAATTGGTAAGCTACAATTTTTTACTTTACTAAAAATTGCATGAAAACTTGCGTCTGCTTTTGGAACGTACATTTGCTTCGAAACGAACTAGACACAAATGGATGCTGCAACGCTTCTTTTGCAATGTGTAAGGATAACCAACTTACATAATCGCCAGCCAGAAGACCAACAAATGCTCTCCCAAACACTTAGTTACAACCCTCAGTCGCAGTCGTACACACCCACGAGCGGCGCCAACTGTGCTGTCAGTGTCGCTGCCAAGATAAGCAACACAGCCTCGTCGAAACGCATACATTTGCAATTAAGGGGAAATATTTTAAAGCTTTCACCCACATACAAACATGATAGAAATGTGTGTGTTAGCAATAGACTCGAAGCGAGCTTTCGCTGTCCCTTGCTTTGGCACTCATAGAGCGAATCGCTTGCCGCCGCTGAACTTGACAGCTTTTTTACTATCCTTCGACTTGAACTTCAAATGCATATGCTGATGCATACGAACGCATTTTCAGGTGAATGCGCATATACATACATACATATGTACATACAAACCTACACACGTACTCATACATACATACATATAAATCACACGTGTAAGCTGCTGCGTCAAAGCGGAAATGCCAAAAAGTGCGTGAGTGTATGCGGAGTTAGTACATCCCGCCCTTTGCGAAACGACGACTGGTATCCTTTTGTTTTGTAAGCAACCTTTGCTAAGGTCAGCTAGCCGCCAGTCACCAGCAGTTAACATTAACGCGCGCTCTCTCTCTCTCACTGTCGCGCTTCTCGCAAACTCTCTTTCTCTTTCTCACATTAATGATTTCCATTACTTGGCGGCATCCTGCTCATTCTACTGCAAGCTTACCACACCAATGCATACTGCATCCCGCGCTGTATAAGAGGAGTGAAAAACCAAATAAACATTTCGATGACGCAAATAATGAAATATTCATTTCTTACCTCAAATTTGACAAGATCTTCACTTTCTCGCCTTTCTACCTGACCCTAATAATGTTAGGGAAATTAGTAAGGCAAGGGCTTTTTGTTGAGGATGAACGAGGGAAATGTTTGGATTTGCATGTGTTCGAGTGTCTGGTTTTTCATGTACACATTCGAGCAAATCGCGACCAGAGATTTTCAATTTATGTTAAATGGGAGTAGGGGAGCTTGCGATTTCCCTGTTGCTTGTTGTCTATTACGCAAACAGGTTGCTGGTTCATTCCGCTGTAGATAGCGATTTTGTCACACGAGCAAGCGATAATTAGTAAAGAATTTAGAGGGATGGATAAGGGAGGAGTAATTATTTCCGACAGAATCTTCAGATAAGAATATTAAAAAATATTTGTACGCTTGGTGTTACGAAACTTTGCTGTTTATACGAGTATTACGAAAAAAGCTAACTGTTCACTATTTGAAGTGAGTGCTTTCAAACTTTACTTGAAAAAAAAAACTCATAACTTAAAAGCGCCACAACATAGTTTTTCGATAATTACTTTCACAATTTCTTTGCATATATGTATACTCCGTATGTAAATAATTAACTTGGAAGGAAGTTTTTAAGTATTTTCCTACTCACTGCACTTGAACCAAGCGAATAAAATTTTCAGAAATTATAAGTAAAATGTTAACCACGTGAAACTTTGCACATATTTGATTTAAATTTTTAATTAAGAAATTAAAAATATTGATGAAATTTTTTTTATATTTTATAATTTTTTGTGAAGATTGTATAATGTTTTAAATTCATATTATAGGGATTTATTAATTGTCAAAATTTATATATCCTCTGTTCACAACGACAGTTTGACAGATTTGGCAACTTTATTTTTCTTCTAATTAATTAATTTTTTTTTTAAGTAACAAAATATGGTTAATTTTGTAAGAAAACCAATTGACACCTTTTTTTTTAACTATTTACGAAATGTACAATGATTAAACAACATTTCATCAAAATTTCGAACTTTTTTTTTTAAAAATTGTACAAATTTTTTTTCAAGTTTCAAGTGTCTATAATGCAGATAGCATAACCCAAAAAATCCTAAAAATTTTTTTTTTAAAGTTCGATATTTTGATGAAGTTTTAATATATATATTTTTTATAGGTTTTTTTATAAAATTTAAAAGAATGTTTTTAATTTTTAAGATAATTGAAGGATAATTAGAATTTTCCATATGTGTCAATGCATTTGCATGTTGTTTTAGTTATGTAATGGAACTTTTGTTGTATTTAAAGTTTAACAAGAAATATTAGGAATTCTGTATAAAAATTAACAAAAGCGTCCCTCGATGCGTTAATTATTTTTAGAAATAATAATACATTCTCGATATTTTTTATATCTTAAACCCAAATTCTAAGGTTAATCAATGAAAGTTTTGCGGTTAGCGAAAGTTAAACTTTTTCACAATGAAATTTTAAAGTTGCTATTGATTGGGATTTTGTGCTCAAAAATGGGGCGCAAATAAAAATTCGGAATAAATTAAAACATTTCTTGATGAATAAAAATTTGTGTATCTTTGTACAAGTATATTTCTACTTATAATAGTTAAATGAACCAAGGGTTTAAACTTTTTATTAAAACTCATTTGATTCACAATTCTCCAATTTTGAAAAATCGCCGTGTGTGGCCGTTTCCAAATACCATTTTTTTTTTTTTAACTCTTAAAATAGGCATTTGTTTCTGCGATGATCTCTTAAATTGACCCAAACTTCTTACGACATTAGCCATTTCTTCAAATTTGTAAATAGGAAAAGGCTGCATGGGGCTAAAACTTGATAACATGCTGGATGGGGTAGCAGTTTGAAACCCAAATCATGAGTTTTTGCAATGCTGACAACACACGCGCTTATGGTCGAGTGTGAGCAATCGCGCAGATAGCATTTTTATATCAAAATTTTCGATTGGGATGCCTACGGCCTCAGCCACCTCACGCACTTTAATACTCGAGTCATCCAATAGCATTCAATGAATTTTGTCGACGATTACTGGTGAAAGGGCGACCTGTACGCTTGACGTCACTTGTGCTGATACGACCACAACGGAACTTAATGAGCCACTCCTTAACAAATGAAATTGATGGTGCAGTGGTCCAATATAATTCATCAAGCCTTTCCATGGTTTCCGTTATGGTTCTTATGCAAAAAATAATGCTTTATAATCACACTAAATTTATTTTCTTTTTCCATTTTGTTATAAAATATATTTCCACGATGAACAAATTAATTAAGGTCCGCTAGAATTTAAAAAATCACACACTTCACGACAACCAAGCAGCTCAATCGGAAAGAAAGTTCCTTTTCTTGCTAAGATACTACTGTTCAAAGAAAGGAAAGAATTTAAATATTTTTATGATGACTCTTGTCGGGATACTTAAAACATGAAAGGGGTGCCGAAGATGCTTCCAATCAAAGCGTTGAGAAGGTGGAGGATGTTTCAGATAAAACCAAAAAACGTCTTTTTTTTGAAGGTAGTCAGAAACTTATTGAAATATTTGAAAAATATATTAAGGTATTTATCGAGAACTAAAAACGATCCGTCGTTGATTGGCCACACGCCTATCCACACAATAAACTTACTGAAGAAAATATTATAAAATACCAAATTAACAATCTCTTCAATTAAATAGTCTCAATTTGCTTACTCCGAACTAACCACCTAACTGGACCACTCTTGAAACGAATAAAAAGACAAATTACTATAACTCGCTTTATCGTGGACGCGACACGTGCCAGAACTTGGCTGCGATTTCTGGTAGTTGGCACAATTACAATATTTTAAACCAATCGATGCGTCACAAACATACAAAGTACATACAACTCAATTCTACTTATCCGAGTCGTGACCATGCCGGCAGCCACAACTTGATTTATACACTTGCAACATCCGTTGTTGCCACAAACAGCAAGGTCACTGAGAGCTTACGTTGTGCAGAACTAATAAAGTAGACAAACTCAAAGGATTTAACTGTTTGCTGAGTATAAAAAAAAAAATAAAATAAAATAAAAGGTGCAATAAGTATACAACGAAATATGCAATTGCATGTACATGACAATAATTATTAGTTTATGAAGTTACAAATTTCAAAACTTAAAACCTTGTTTTTGCCTTATTGCTGGGATAAATTTGAAATTGCTTTGTGACTTCTAAACCAAGTATTTACCAAAACGTTAGAAACCGGTGAAACTAAAAAAATTTATTGGCTTATATTTTGACTGCAAATGAAATATTATACCTACGAAAATATTTTGGTTTGCAAAAATATTCGTTTCGTAATATTAACGTGCTCATAATCGCCGAGGCTTGGAAATGTTTGCACTTTAGGGTATTTGCGGTAGGTTTGTTTTTATGCAGCTTAACCCATTACAATTTCAGTGTGACATAAATTTCATTGCTGAACAAATTGAAAATGAAATTAAAATTAAAATTCTTAACAGCAATGCAGCAAACATGTTTTATTTTTTGGCAACCCACACAGGTTTTGTGGATAATTTCATTGCTCAATGCTGAAGGTGACATTGCGGCAGCTCTTTCAAAGGATTACTGCAATGGTTTTGTTTGTCAAAGGGTTACAAAAGTGAGTAAAGAAATGAAATTCTGTTGCATGTTATAATTAGCAGATTGCAGGCTTAGATTATTGGCGTAATTCAAGGGCGTTTTTAATGGTTTGAAAATTTACTTAAATGGTGTCAGAATTAGGTAGATGAAATTGGCTATGGAAAGAGTGGTGTTTTGCTAAGTAATGCAAAGAGTCGGTGAATCTCGAGTCTTTCTTTTAAACAACTGATACAATAACCAAAAATCGAGCCGAAATCGATTCCTATACGAAATAACAACAAGCGTAAGAAGTTAGCTCAGCGTGTGTTAGTATTCCACGGAAAGAAAGAAGTCTGATGAAAAGATGCGAAATAGCAGCTATAATTTCTACCGCGAATATTGTTCTTATTTTCTTATTATTTGTCCCATTAGTAATCGGTTTTCATGTTCAAAAATGGAGATGGAATATTTCAATTTTATTACAATTATTTTATTTTCAGCGACAGTTACACTATGTACATACAGTGTCGGACAAAACTAAAGCACGTTTTCCACATTGCGAACCTCGTCTTTAAAAAATATTATCAACTCTTATAAAACTTTTATTTTTTAAATTAAATTTATCTAGAGTCGGTAATAACAATGAATATTTAAAGAATATAATCATAATTATACTGCAGTTTCCCAAAAGCTTGGTACATTTTAAAACCGTTAATCGATTCGCTTAAAGAGACCAGTTGCTCCATATTTATAATAAACAAATTTTAACATGACTTGTAATAAGTATTCAGCGGTACTTCGAGAAAAAATATTTAGTAAATTTGAAAGGGGCGAATTTAAAAAAAATTTAACATTCGTCACAGCATTTTATTAAGAACTATTCAGCGTTTTCGTTCTTCCGGCGCCGTTAACACTATTCACTAATGTGGAAGACCCCGTAAAACTACGTCCCGGGAGGAAAAATCAATATTGCGGGCCATTAAATACGATCGATTAAAAACGAGTTAAACTTAAATATTTCTCAGAGATCGATTCAACGACGAGCTGTTGAAGGAGGCTTACAAACTTTTAGATGTGTAAAAAAACATTTTATTTCCACTAAAAATCGACGAGCACGGCTTGATTTTGCAATGGCTTATATAAAGAGGAATATTACCAAATGGCGAACTGTACCTTTTTCTGACGAATCCAAATTCAAGATTAAAGGTTCTGATAGTTTATGGCTGGTACGAAGGCCAAAAGGGCAGCGTCTAAATCCGCGCTATTCTAAAGGCTTTGTTAAACATGGAGGAGGCAACGTAGAGGTCTGCGGATGTTTCTCAGGCCAAGGAATATGTCCAATACATCGAATTAACGGTATAATGGACCGTTTTATGTATAGAAACATCCTTTAGAACATTATGCTGCCTCACACTGAAGAAGAAATGCCGTTAAAGTGGGTCTTCCAACAGGATAATGATCCGAAACAAACGGCTAAGTGCGTGAAGGATTGGTTTATTGGCAACAAATTTAACGTTTTGAAATGGCCTGCGCAATCACCCGATATCAACCACATAGAAAATCAATTGGAAATTGTAGATCGAAAAATGCGTGAAAATTGCAAAAAAAAGGACTCTCTTTTTGCACAAGCTGAATTGGCGTGGAAAAGCATTCCGATGAGCGTTTTGAATGATTTAATCGATTCCATGCCTCGAAGGTGCGACGCACTCATAATGTGTCTTAGTTTTATACTTGTAGTAGAGTTATAATTTTTAAGCAAAATTAAGTATGGTATTTTTGTTTTTTAATAGGCTACAACAAATGTACGTTCTTGTAAAATATGAAGAATAAAATATGTATTATAACAGTGCCTTAATTTTCTCCCCTTAAATAGCTAGCAGAATAATTTCGTGCTTTAGTGCTACTCCCACATTTTATGGTGTGAGTCTCAATGCCACATGCGCCGGTTTAGATTCGAACCGTATATTAAATATTTATATAGATTTTTTACAGTTTTCCACTATTTTTCCATATATTTTTCCATATTTAGCTGTATCGGTATCGTTGGAAGTTGCATTATAATTATAAATGACATTTCCAAAATCATTATCAATTTCATTATCATTACTTTATAATTAATTTTATCATTTTTATAAAAAAAATTGTACTAAAAAAAGGAATTTTTATTTTTTTTTGTAACTTGCAAACTCAATTACAATGGAAATTAAATAGCCTGATAGCCTCCCTATTTTTTTAAGTTCCACAAGCACTCTCTCTACTCAGAGAGAGAGAGCAAGAGCAAGAGATAGAGAGAGAGAGAGAGAGAGAGAGAGAGATAGAGAGATAGAAAGATAGAGAGAGTGAAAGGCCGGTAAATTCCGGTTACTGTCACTGTCTTACTTTGAGACTCGCGTCTCATATTGAAAACTATGTTTACGCAGTAAAACTTAATTGGTACGGTTTGGAATCAGAATTATTTACTATGATGCCGGTTATACTTGAGAAACTTTGACCAATTTGAATACATACAGAAAGTTAAAAACTGATATTGAATATTCTTAAAAAAGTGTATGCTTCTAGTATAATGTATGAATAACTCGAAATGGGCGTAGAAGCTTTTAAGAAGGATAACTCTAGGGGAGGTCATGTATGTTTTTAATCTTCAAAGCATTTGCAGAACATACCATTAAAAAAAAAAGTAATTAAATACTCGGATGACATTGCTGAGAATATATAGTAAAATTTGAAAGCATGTAAAAGCATAAAAAAGCTCGAAGCACTCAGATCTGGCTAATAAAGAAGCAGCGGCAGTGATGTCAAACATCGGCAAAACAGTACGGAATATGATATTTAATTTTGGATCTGAAACTGTTATAACTATGTGCTTACGAGAAGCAAAGGATTACGTGTAATATCGAACGAACCGTCGCCCAATATTCCTGAACTTAACTTAGAAGACATCTTAGACTTAGCGACGACAATGACGTTTTAAAAACGAACAGATATTTGCAAGAAAGACGGCAGTTAGACAAAGGGAGTACTTTAAAGATTATGCACCTTTTTACCATATAAAAATATTGAATAAGAACTTAAACGCAGAGCATAATTTGTTCGTTTATCTTTGCTTAAAGGGGCACAGCCTCTGTAAATCAAACCCCGTTCGTAAACAGTATATTTTCATACATGTTTTTTTTTTTGTTGATAATAAAGTAAAAGGTGGTTACTTTATTACTTAACATAAATTGCAATTTCAATCATCCTGTCATCAGAACACATACCTTTCTTTATTTACTATTACCACAAGCTTACCATGGAAACAACACCAATTGCATTTACTTTACTCAGCTCATAAATTCACAAAAACACTAAACCAGCCTAAAAACGTGATTAAGCACATCTCAGGCCAAAAGTCGACTGCCTACAGCGCTTATATTTCCAAAGCAAGCGAGCCTCATTGTTGTCCTTCAGTGAAAATTTTATGGTTTTGAGGTGAGCGAGTACAACGCCGCACAATTTCTTTCACATCTCAAAATTATGCAAATGAGGCGCATGCGACAAGTAAATTTCATAATAAATTTTTGCAATACCAACACGACTAAACTTCTAACATTGTGTACAGTAAACTAAACTATTATTCATAGTTTTACTTGCGATTGCTGGCAGCTTGTGAGGAATGCATTTAAAGTGTTCAAGCGCTTAAGTAGGCAAAGTCCAAAAAAGCTTAGTTAGCGATCGGGTGAGAGACAAGTGTATGCCACTGACGAAATTCGAAGCTTCCTTGCAAACGAAATTGTATTGAACAGAAGAAGAGAGCGGTGATACTGTGGGATATATTTCATATATACAAACGTTTACATAGTTATGTAAAAAAGACGACGGTATGAAATGCAAGTAAAAATTTTACTTATCCACAAAAATGTTAACGAGCGAAAGGACTTGTGCAAGTGTAAAAGAATGGGTTAGAGTAGGAATGGACAAATAAAAAAATATATCGATATATATCGTATCGATATTTTTAAACAATATCGAATAATATTGATATACACATAGTACAAATATCGATATCCCGATTTTTTTACCTCAAGGCGCAATTATTTAAAGTATTGTCAAAATTTTCTTAAGAGAAAAAAATTAGACTTATTTGGCCTTTTTATTTATTTTTAAAATATCTACATATTTAAGTAAGTTTAAGGGAGTAAAGCTAAGTTAAATTAATATTAGAATCCAAATCCAATGGTTTCATATTAAAACGTTCATCAAACCAGTATTCGCGAAGAAATTCCAGAGAGAACCGACGATGTGATATGACGAAAATTCACCCAAAACTCTATAGGCTTTTGGTTTTTTTTTGTGTTCACAAAATATAAAGGAATATTACCCGGCAGCCACACGTGCCCGTAACAGTTCGAAAAACTCAATACATTCACACTTTTTTACTAACACACGCACATTTTTCGAACTGGCAGCACTACTGGCAAGGAAATTTTAAAGACAGACAATTTTGAAACATGCTACCAGTAAATGTCAAAATATCAAAAGTGACAAACAAAATAATTTACGAATGCAGATACAAATTTTAAAGAAATGGAAATAACGCCTGATAAAACGCAAATTATGAAATTAATAGAATTATATCATGGAGAACTGCTATATTTGTGACAATCTTTGCCCGTGAAAACATTTTTAAAATAAGCTGGCATTTGTAATTGTGGCCATACATGCAAGTTACACACCAGTTCGATTCTTTTCGAGTATAATATTTTAGAGAACTTAAAAATATCGAATTTTAAACAAATTTAATATTAGGAAATAAATATCGAATATCGATGCATTGAGTTTAAAAATATCGACGTAAATATCCATTACTTTTTTGAAAAAAATTTAGATAGTTCGATCTAGGACAGTCACTAAACTTCGACGAAAAGACAAAACAATTTTTAATGTGAGAATTATTACTTAAAAAATAATTATTTCACCAAAATTGGAACTTCTAACTAAAAATTTTGCTACTAAAAATTTTGCTACTAAAAATTTTGGTGTGCGTTTGATATATAAAGCTATATAAGATGTCTAGTGCATACATATGTGCGTGCACATGTGCGTATATTTTTTTTCTGTACATCAGTAAGACGCAGTGATGCACGTTTTAGCCGACACTAATAAGTCGGAGTAAAAGAAGGGTAAACATATAAGAACAAAGATATACTCGTACATACAAATATATATCGACAAGCTCTTAGATGTTCTTTTCAAGAGAAAAGATGTGAATTATTTATAAATGCAAGTACATATAAATACTAAGGAGGCTCATGCTCAAATCGTTTTATTTTTTTTTTGACTGTCCTTTTACTCACCACGCTACGGGCAAAATCATCGCATGTACTCGTAAGCGCGCCAAATTAAAAACCGCCATAAGTGAACTCATTTCACCCAAACTCCCCAAAACCCGAAGGCACCACACTTTAACTCACCACAGTTAAACTCACCACTTCAACTAAAGAACGAAGATGTACACATCAAAAACCAATTATACAAAATAAGTTTATAATATTAATAAACAAACGTCAAATTCGTTCTGGCGCGGTGTAATAAATCTATGCATGCATACATATTGTAGTCGATCAGAGTGTACCATGATGACGAAAGTAAAACAACCGATGTGATTTATTCATTATCTTATATTACATCCTTCTTCGTAAAACTTAAAACTATTATTGGTATGTATGTATATGTTCGCGATACGAAACGAGATATATGTTGATTGCTCTAAATCCTCATACCATAACTCACCACACGCAATTTCATCACACGCCAACTCACCACACACAAATTCACCATACCTAGTCTTACCAAAGCTAAACTCACCACATATAAACTATATATTTCACCTCACCACACCTTTTCTTACTTAATCTCACCTCACCTCAGCGCATCACAACGAAGCGAAGTAAATTATAAAAAAAATTATTTCTGAAACTATGAATAGATCAATTAACGTAACCTATGGTGTTTTGTTAGCTGTTAATCTATGGTTGGTTCAAATTATCGTATCCTAGAATTGTTTCAAGATTAACAAATGCATCAATTTATGTTTCACGTCCATTTCGCAGCGAAAACGCAAGTGTTTGTTAATACTCTTTTTTTCATATGCTTTTCTTTTATTTTACGTTTAATAAGAAAAAATAATTCGAAGTGAAAAATTCAAACTTTAAACGAAATCTTTCAAAGTTATTTACATAATCAGTCGGCAGTCATACAACAATCGCATCCCGACTGTACTTATAAAATGGCCATTGCAGCCCTATATTTTTTTTATGAACATGTTATAAGATGTTTGCTCAAAGAAAATTAAATTGTTTATTTTAAAAAAATATTGGCTCACCCTTTTATTTGTAGGTATGTATGTAGGTATAATGTGGCACGTGTGAGCCTTGAGTGTCAATGTTGCCGCAGAAAGTCAACAGCGATGCTTACACCAACACCACTCACTGTCAACATTGGCACACCATACAATTTGCCTGTTCTGTGCTTCTATAGGGACGTGGGAAATTACACAGAATGCGCAAACTTTGCCTTGAGCTTTGGGTGCACGTTCATTATTTAGTCCTTTCTATACATCTTCGGTAAACATGCAAAGGACAACGCCTTGAATGAAAATAGCAAAGAATTTTTTTAAATCGTTGGCAATTTTAATGCAAGTAAATGCTCCAAAAAAAAAACTTGCGCTATAACGCAAACAAGAAAAAAGTATTAAATTTAACGTTTTATTGGATAGCTTGAGCATAGAATTTTAAAACGAGAATGAGATGAGTGTGCGAAAATATGATATTACAAAAACGAAAAACCTTTTTGTGTAATTTTTTAAAGAAAAGTTGCAATGCTTTATGTAAATGAAAGAAAAAAAAAATAATAAACCATAGCTATGACAACGTGCTCGAGTATCTCAACCTAAATCAATACAGCATTTACACCAACTTTCATATTTCTTAGCCTATGAACATTTTCATTGTGGATATGAAAGGAATAAATTACTTGTTGAGTGGCTATTTTTATATGTATGTATTAGGGATTACAATTATGGGCATTTTGTTGATCCCGGGATTTGCGAGATTTGAGAAAGAAATCCCGGGACATCCACGAAGTTTTGATTCGTAATTTTTAGTTAGCCAAAAAATGTAATCGTTGTATTATTGAAGTATACAAAATAACATTAATATAACAAAGAAGAACGATTTGTTGTAAATCAAGTATGTAAATATAAAGGTGATTTAACTCTTTACCGTAATCAGATCTGATTACGGTAAAGAGCTCGCTGCATATATGTACATGTGTATGCTCTCCGACAGGGAGTGTATATTCGAGCTATCAAGCTTACAGCTTCATGAAAGCAATAAAAATGAAAAATGATTAAAAAAAACAATTTTTAAACAAAATTTTTTGTGAAGCCGAGTGAGATTTTATGGCATTTTTAAACATTCGTGAGGCTTGGTTTGTATAGAACAAATGCGATAAGTTAATTTTTTAATTTTGTTATTTCTAAATTGGAATTCATAGAGATAACATACGAAAAATCGAAGGCCTACGCCAACTTCTTCTAAATTTTTTTCGGAAAATCTACCTTAGTGTGGCAGTAGAGTTTTGGAATGCTGCCAGTATTGGGTATATCGTCAACAAAAATGACAATTTTTAGTTCATTTATTACATTTTTATTATTTATCAATAGAATTCTATGTATTTCTCTAACAAAACTAGTTAAAAACTTTATACTCTCTGTTCACAAATTATAACACAAACACATATTGACACATATGGACAATATATTTATTTTCCAATTATTGTAAGATATGTTTCATAAATTATAACATAAAAAAAATGTTTAAATTTTATAAAAAATATAGAAAATTTATCGAAGTTTCGAAATTAAAAAAAAAAAATTTTGGAATTTTTTGGGGTGGCAGATATGTACATTCATAGCTCATACAATTTTTGTAGTAAATGTAAGTGAAAGTTTTTATTAGCAACAAATTACCACGATGCTTCCTTATAGAAAATTTTCGGTGATAACTTTTAGATACTTGAAACTTGCACTTTCTCACACTAAAATGACCCAAAAAAACTGCATACTCAAAAAAATTCTAAAAACTTTTTGAAAAGGTTCGAAATTTTGTTAAAATTTTGCTAAATCATTGTACATTTTGTAAATAGTTTAAAACATGGGTGTTCATGGTTTTTCTTAGAGAATGAACCATATTTTATTTGAAAAATAATTTTAATTAATTAAAAGAAAAATAAAGTGTCCAAATCTGTCAATCTGTGGTTGTGCTATAATTTGTGAACGAGTATGAAAACGCAAGTTTAAAGCTTTACTGGTATGCAATTTAAAATAATCGAACAAACTTTTATTAGAAGTACTCAGTTTTGTTTTTTTTACTTACATTTTTTTTTTATATTTTCAGAATATGCATTTCATTTTTAGTGTAATTAAATACAAATTTAAGTGACCCTTGAATTTTAACAATTTGTTTCTGACGCTTTATCGAAGAAGTTGCAGAATAAGGGTCAGGGTAATTAATATACACTTAAAACTTGCATAATTTTATAATAAAATCGAATGGACTATTAAACTGAATACTCCGAAAAGTTGAAATTTTTTTTTTAAATAAATGAAAAAACGAGGGACGCACGCAATGGACTTGAAATTATATGAAAAGTAACTTATTATAAAAATCAAATAAAAACTTTTACAAATAGATACCACGTTTTAATAAACACACCGAGTGAAGATATATTCGTTTTAATGTTTTTCTCATTTATAGAAAAGTGCTTCATTAAAAGTTTTTTATTTGATAATTATGTTTCATTTAACTTTGCAATGAAAACTAAGGATAGTGAGTTTTAAGTAAAATTTACAAAATAACAATAATTTTTAATGATAAATAAAACTTACAAGGTGAATTTTATTTCTAAACAGAAAATACGATTATTTTGATATACTACATTACATATTTCCGAACACTCCTCCATTTATGCAGTAAAAAAAAATATGAAATTTTATATTTAGTGCACTTATGACAATAATAATGTTGTCAATGAAATTCATCAATATCGGATGGCTATAACATATAGCTCCCATACAACCGATCGGTCAGATAAAACGATTTTGGAGTATAACTGTTTTTAGTATCAAGTTAATGAAATCTAGTTTTAAAATATTGTTACAATATTGAAATTAAATTAGTTTTAGTAATTTGAAGAAAAATTTAATCATATATAGTAAGAGGTACATATATGCACATGAATGAGTGGACCTTTTTTTACATTTCAAAAACCGAAATTCGGCAATATCTCGAAAATTATTCATTCATTTTTCATTCTGATTTCATATTTGTATTCAGCATAAAATTTTGTTTGAAATATATAACGGGTGTTTTTTTTAGGGGTATAGAACTTCGAATTGAAATAAAACACAAGAAAATCGTTTAAAGTCCATCAATTTGGCTTTATTGGAAGGATAATTTTATGCCATTAATGTTTAAATATGATTTCGGGCATGTGGCCGCCGCGGCTGGCTCGAATAAAGCCAATTCTACAGGTCCAATTTTCAACCACTTTTTCGAGCATATGGGGCCGTATGTCGGCAATAACGCCACGAATGTTGGCTTCCAATTCCCCTAACGTTTCTGGTTTGTTGGTGTAGACGAGCGACTTCACATATCCCCAAAGAAAATAATCCAATGGTGTCAAATCACACGATCATGGTGGCCAATTGACAGGTCCATTCCGCGAAATTATGCGCTCAGCGAATGTTTCCTTCAATAAATCGATTGTGACGTGCGCTGTGTGGCATGTAGCGCCGTCTTGTTGGAACCACAAGTCATCCACATTCATGCCATCCAATTCGGGAACAAAATAGTCGGTTATCATGGCTCTATACCGGTCTCCATTAACGGTAACTGCCTCTCCAGCATTATTGCGGAAGAAGTATGGCCCAATGACTCCACCAGCCCATAGAGCACACCAAACAGTCAGTTTTTGTGGATGTAATGGCGTTTCAAGGGTCTCATGTGGATTCTCTTCACTCCAAATGCGGCAATTTTGCTTGTTGACGTAGCCATTCAACCAAAAATGAGCCTCATCACTGAACAAAATTTTGCGATGAAAATCAGCATCGAGATCAATCTCATTTTCGGCCCATACACCAAAATCACGACGCATTGCATGGTCTCGCGGCTTTAATTCTTGCACAAGCTGGATCTTGTAAGGTCGCAAGCCAAGATCTTTGCGCAAAATCTTCCATAAAGTTGATGGACAAAGCTCCAATTGCTGTGCACGGTGGCGAATCGATTCATTCGGGTCCTCTTCAACACTTTGCTCTACAGCGGCAATTGTTTCTTCGGTGCGCACTGTTCGACGTCTCTGCGGATGCGTATTATCACATAGAGTAAACGTAGTGCGAAAACGATCCATGGTTAACCGAATTAATTGCTCTGATGGACGATTATGTCGACCATAAAATGGACGGAGCTCACGGTAAACTTCGCGAACTGAACCATTATTTTCGAAATAAATTTGCACGATTTGCAAGCGTTGTTCTTTTGTCAACCTGTTCATGATGAAATGGCAAACCAAACTGAACATAAATGACATTAGAGTTGCCAGACTTGACCACAAAATGCCAGTTTTATCTCTATTCGAAAAACAAACCTGTAAAAAAAACACCCTTTACATGTGTATAATGGCCAGCTTAGGTTTTTTTTCGATTTTTGTACATTTAAGTGTTTCTAAAACCGAACCTGGTCCCATGAAAATCAAATTCCGGAACCTCCAAATTAATTTAAGACCTATGCCGAAAAATAATTTTTTGTTCAAAATAATAAGAGGAATCGTTATTTCGACGGCGCGATATGGGTTGCAAAATCGCCCCGCCCTAATGTACATAATCAGCAATCTTATATAACCTTATTATATAAATCACGCTTTGTGAACGTTGCGTACCCTAACAACGTGCATTGTTCTTTTTAGTTTGACAACTTAACTTTAAAATGTTGCTGACTATAAATAATTCAAACAACCGACATAATTAATGAAAGGTTGTCAAGCTTGATAACAGCTTCTTTTGGTTGAATAATACCCTTGAGCAAATAATATATGTAAGCTGCTTAACTTAAAAGTGAAGCATACTTTTTAGAGACAACTGATTTATGCTTTGGACACTTTAAAGACAGCAAGCGACAGGCCGCATCTGTCAAATATTAAAATACACACGCTCTTATGGGCACAGTTATTTAGACAACAGCACGACTTCACGGCAGCAGGCTTGCAGTTGTCGTTGTCGCCAAATTAAAACCATTTCTAATTTTGCCGACGACAATGAGCAACTGTAGTGCTGTTACTAATATGTGAAATATTAAATTGTTCAAGGCTTTAACAAGTCTTACTTTATGTAACCAACAAAGGCATAAAATAGCTGTGATATTTCATATGTAATAACAATTGATCATTTGAACCAAATGAATCGAACTTTTTATTTCTTATTTGCACAAAAAAATTTCACTTTGAACCAAATATTTTAATTCTATAGAAGTGATATATTTTAATGTGGCAAAAACAAATGAGCTTTTGGATATGTCGCTGACGTTTTCAAAATTTCGCTGTAGTTACGTCGTGAAGTGCAGTCGTCTAAGTGTTCAAAGCATTATTTCGATAGAAATGTGTTCATTAAGGTGGGTTAACATTTCTTAAAATAAAAATATATAACTTTAAGTTAAATTAATTAATTATAAATTTTTTACTTTAACCTGGCGGGCGCTGTATTAGCTTTCACATTAACAAACTTCATTAAAGTATAAAATAGCTTTAGCAGAAAATATGAAGAAGCCAGCAAAGTACATTGCGCACAACTTTTGAACTACTTAGTAAATGCTAAAGTGAATGTTGGTAGTACGATTCGGGCATCTTGAAATTCTTTCCAACCGTCGAAACCATTACATCTTTGTAAATCAGAGAGCCAAGGGCTGATGTGAATCGAAAAGCAACAGATGACTCAAACTGAGACTTAATACAAATAAGAATGAGAAGATGAATGATGGTGAAAATAACACCTAACAACTTTTGAGTTGTAACTAATCAAATTAGAAATAACCAACATATTCAGGAATTTAATGCCTCAAGCAACAACTGATTCACAAACATTTTTCCATACCTAAAATATTTGGACATTTCTAAGTTTATTAGTGACAATTATAGTTTGTGGGTGGCCTTTGTTTGAATATTTTATAGTAGTTAATTAAGCTAACACACAGAAACGAGCAAAGGGTCAGAAAAAGTTTTGAAATTATGCAAAACAATAAATGTACATACATATGTAAAAAAATTAAAATTTCTCGAAAGCTATACTTGTACAAATTTTAAGTTGATAATTTGATAATTTTATGTTGATAAGGATAAAAATATATTTATCGATAAAAAATATTGAAAGCAATGCATATGTACATATATGTATGAACAGCTTTATTTATTTATTTATCTCAAAAGTACGGAAAGACAATAAGTGTTTTTTTGTACTTTTTTACATCTCTGAATAAACTCACATTCTGGGCCTTAGAGAAGAAATAGTAAAGAGTGAGAGAACAAAAGCATATAGAAAACATGGAAAAAATATGTGAGGTAACTAAGTAAAAAGTTCTGTAACTGACGCCTTAAAGCATCTTGATGAATGTATGACAGTGGTAATGAATTCCACAGTCTGACAACACTAACAAAAATCAATCAAGAGGCCGTTAAATTTGCGGTGCGCAAGGTTTCTCAAGAACCATGTGACCTATCGATCTAATTTTTTTGCAGGCTACTTAAAAACCGAAATATCTCATACTTGAACGAAGGAATTTTTATTTGAAAGAAAAGTTTTTTTGGGGATGAAAAAACTGAATTTTTAGACCTTCAAAAATCGAACTTTTCAGTAAAATCATCACCATTTGTGTAAAATTTTTTATCTCACTAAATCCTTCGTTCAATTACGGCGTTATGATATAAACCAAGGATGCATTTTAACGTTAAATTTAACCGTTCCGAAATGTTTTCTCTTCTTTCGGTTGAAACCTTTCAAAATATTATCGTTAAAGCAATTATCATAATAAATTTCATTTCGTTTTTAACCGGAACGAAATGCTGGCGTTAACGTTAAAACGTTAAGAAAAACGCTGGAGATTCACTCGTCGCAAACAGAAGCGCTGCATACTTTTAGGCATATTAAAATTAACGAAAACGGAAATTTTATAACGTTGCAACAATAACGATTTGAGTTCGTTTTGATAACATGGCGCCGAAACGCAACAAACTCATTTCGTTAAGTTAATTTTGCTCGTTAACAAAACAAAATGGTATCGTTTCGTTTGTTGAGCAGCCCTGATATAAACTAAAGAAAACTGTTGGTTTTTTTAATGTAGATGATACATTGCCTTCTTATCACGCCCACCGCAAAGCGTGTACAAAAAAATGTATCAGCGCAAGAGCTGAAGAACGTCTACAGACATATAGAAACGTACACGCAGTGTTTGATTATTAAAATAAATCTCGTCTTTGCAAAAAAAAATCTTCAAAAAACCGATATTTTTCAGAGAATAAGTGTATATAACCCCTTAAGGCTTTATGTTGTGGAAATACAATATTTTAAGTGCGAGAAGATACAACGAATTTTAATCTTCAGAAAAGGTAACCAGGCTAACGATGTTTAATTAGTTTAAATACGAGTATAAAAAAAATATTTCTAACATTTAGGTAGTTTTCTTAGCAAAAGCTGAGAATATTTTCAGTGAATAACGAGATGTAATCAAATTTTCGATTGCAATATATAAACCTCGCAGTATTAGTCAGAGCTATGTTTAATATATTTTTAAAATGAAAGTTAAGATAAGTATATACTAATTCCTAGTAAGAAAATTGAGGAAGAATAAGTCATTTTACTAATTTAAGTTTAATGTTTACCGATCGACAATAGCGGTTTTGCTACAAATTTCTTAGGATGTGGTAAATTTTGGAAATGGTATAGCTGATGTGATGTTTGCAAATTAGTCGAGAATTCAATTTAAATTCCATTTTATTTACAAGAGATTGTAATGTAATTATGGTTTTATCGAGGAGTATATGGAATAATTCACTGAGATCAAAAAAGTCGTGTGATACAGGTAAGACCTGTGTTTTTGTCGGATTTAGGTTATCATTTAACCTGCTCACTAAATCCTCGCCGAGACAAAAACGACGCGAAAGGTAAATCTGAGTATTATCAGCATATATGGTAGGTGTATTAAGTAAACAAAAATGGTAAATAGTACGGAACCAACAACAAAAATCGATAAATATTTCGATAATAACAATCTTAATTGATAAATTATCGATAACAATAAGAAATTTTTAATTTGGAAATTATTTTACAACCTACACATACAAATATTTAAAAAAAAATATAATAATTTTATATCGGAATTAACGGATATTTATTTCCGAAAAATATGTACATCGTTAACTAAATTTTCTATATTTTATTAATAATGATCTTTTAATTTTAAGTACACGTTTTTGAGATATATGTATGTACATACATATATGTATGTATACATACATCTACAAATATAAAATTTTTTTTTTTTAATTTCCTATTTATATTGTAACATAGAATAACAGACAATGACTTTCGAAATATTTCTAAAACCCAAGGACAAAAGACAAAGGAAAATAAAAGACTTCAATGAAAATAAATACACACAAAAAAATGTTAGTTTTATGTAGGAATTACAAATTATTTACAAAAAAAAAATATTTCTTTTTTATATTTTTAACGATATAAATGAAAAATTTCCCTTTTTTTGTAATCGTTGTGAATAGCTCAAAAACGTATATTTTTTATGAACAACGTCTAAAGAACGAAGGAAAATTATGTTCTGAAGGGTATTCGGATTCTATATACGTTCGACATTTTAATGCTCAACCTGTTTTTTTATGTGGCGATATTTCGAAAACAACAAGTTTTAGACATAATTAAAAAACTAGTTTGAGTGTTGTCAGTTCATACCTTCTAGCAATCTACAACCAATATCTAGGCACCAAAAACTTATAAAATAATAAAAATTTAACTTGATAATTTGGCGCTTAGACTTCAAATGTAGCTCAGTGTTTGGAAGGACCTACAGTTGTATGCCGACTAGTAAGGGGGAAGCTTTTAAATGACAGAAATACCCTCGAAAAGGCAGCTTGGACTTAACTCCGATCGAACTAACAGAAGTTGTCTCTTTTATTCTTTAACATCGCTTGAGGCATCACTTTTTATTTCCTAAAGCAGGGAATGGTTTGGCATACATACATACATAGTGGTATGATAGGAAATGAAGTAACTATAAGATGTAAATTTTGAATAACTTTTTGTTGTATCTTTCTTCAAATTCGTGTAAATTCATTTCGTCAAAAATAAAATAACATATTTTTAATAAATATTGCAAATATGTATGTACATTTATTTACAGATGGACAGTGCATTTAGATACTCTCAAAAGTACAAAATCTGTGGTTGAAAAAAGAAAATGCGTTAGTATAGAAAAAAATGTTATGAACTGAAAAAGTATCTAAAGATGTATGTAATCATTTTTCTTTATACTATTTACAAAAAAATGTTAAACTGTTCCGAAAATTTTGTTTTTACTCCGGTTTTTCTAGTAAATTTGAGCGCAGTATAGAAAAGCAAATTTTTCTGATCACATTCGCCTAAATTAATACGACACCCTGTGTTAAGAGTATGAGCTTTGACGAAAACCACGAAATGTTACTGTAAAAAGCACACGAAGTGCCTTAACAGCATGCAAACAACATTAGCTTTTACGATAAAGCTTTTTCTACATTACAAATGGACTTACCAGAAAGAACATGTGCACAGTTTGAATTTGAGTTGCACTTACCTAAAAAGAAGAAAAATCGGTTAATCGGTTTGAAAAATTTGAAATATTTTATTTTAAAGAACTGCTGTGCGTACGAAGAGAGAAGCTCTCGAGTGTTTTTACTGTGAAAAACTGTGCTTAAACAAAAAATAAAATCGTCAGTTTCTATTCACGCGTTTTTTTTTCACTTGTTTGAGATCACGTAATGCTTCGTATGCACTGACATTAGTAACATGGAACAAAATGATAAAGACACTAAATAAACTAAATTAATGCCAAGAACACAGCTCTCAAGAAAAATTCCAAGAAACATTTTTTTTTCGTTATTCATCATTATTTTGTGGAAAAAATAAATGTATGAACACTTTTTTCTTAACAGCTTCAGACAGATCTAAGAAATTTTTATGGCAGACAAACTTATTTTTCATTTCTTAACTGTCATTTGATATGAATTTTTCAATTTTTTTAAGAGCTGCATATAAAGCCTTATTAGGCATATAATTCTAAAACGAACAAACATAAAGCAAAATTAGCTTCTTAATATAATTCATTCTACCACAAAACTAATAGTAGTCAAATATTCAATATCTTTGTTAAAACTTCAAAAAATTTTCTAAATTTAAACCAACATTTTCAAATTTGTAACTGAGCTTTTAAAAGCAGAGATCAAGTTTGAAGTAGCTGAAAATTGGTTCTAAAAACTTTGCGCATTTCATATGAATGTATAAAATTGTTCAACCCAGGAATGGCCACAAAAGTTCTATTAAACAAATAAATACATATTTATTTATAATTTTGATCAGTCCTTTTAGAATTTCTATAAATTGTGTTCAAGTTTGAAAACCATAATTCTTCTGTTAATAGTAATCTTGATAAAATAAGGACTTTTTGTGAAGACTAATTTTGACGGTTTGTACATAAGCAGGTTATGTGAGATATCAAACATATTTAAATTTATTTTATGCGTTTTATCAGAAACAGTTCACCGCCTTTTCAAAACTACTTTAGAAAAAAAAAAAAATGAAATAAGAAAATACCATTTCTCGACTGTTTTCGAATTACGGCGAACAAAAAATAATTCCGAACAAGTCTTGAAAGGGTAGAAGGGGGTTCGTTATTCAACTGTTTTGTAAACCCGGTTATTCGGAGTTATTTGAAAAATGACAATGTGAAGAAAACCGGTCCTTAATTTTTAAATCAAGAAAAAACCGAGTAAACCGCTTCTTGTTCCAAGGAAGAAAAAAGCTTCATCAAGGTGCACACATGCAACTAAATTCTTTTTTTGTCTATAAAAGAAATCTTTTGAAAATATAATATAGTTTAATGTCCGAGTTAAGTAGAAAGTATCAGTCTCTAATTCACAAAAGTCACAATTTTATACCAGTTGGCATTAATTGGTCTCAAAGTATTGCCTCTAGTTCCAAAATAAACTCGCTCAGTTATGGCCAGGTGATAAGAAGGTCACAAAAAATGAAAACTTAAAAGCGAGGAAAGTTCATAATCTTCAACTCATATATAGTGTTAAGTTTTAAAATTTTAGATTATACCAAATTACAATTTTTTAAGGTTTTCCCCTTCCTGCTATAAAATGTTCTAAAATACATTTGCTGAGTTTTTTCTATTGAATTTCCTATATATATATAATGGTCTTATCTAATTGACAGGCACTTTGTGGTTGCAGTTTAAATAAAAAAAACACAACGGATATAAAATTAGTCGATGTGATGTTTCTATCAAAAGTTATATCTTCAAAACTACGAAAAAACCGATTTTGGAGATTAAAAAACCGATTTATTCGATATTCGAAAAATCAAGATTTCAAAAAAACCGTACAATAATTTATGAAAAAACCGAGTCAATCGCCCTACTATTTAGAGACCAGAGGCTTTATTTTGGAACTAATTAATGCCAACTGGTCTAAAATTGTGACTTTTGTTTATATTGGAGACTGAGACAGCTTACTGAATTCGAGTACAATTTTTCAACGTTTTCTCTTACATTTGTCTATATATACAAAAATCTTCTAAAATATATTTACTGCGTTCTTTCTACAAATTATTTGAATTTCGGATATAAAATTAGTTGATGTGTTGCCATATTCCTTTCAAAGGCTATATCTCCACATCTACAAAAAAAAAACCGGTTTTGGATATTAAAAAACCGATTTATCCGATATTCGAAAAATCCAGATTTTAAAAACACCGTACAATAATTTATGAAAAAACCGGTCCTGAAATGTTCCTGAAATAATTTCGGAACGAAACAAAATCAGACCCGAAAACATCCTTTAATAGCCTGTGAACCAGTTTCGAAATGTATCCCAACTACTCCCGTTAAAGTACTTAAATGGTCTCAAAAGGTCCTAAACCATATCTCGAATTGCTTCCGAAATAATTGTGAACTAGTTAGTCCCTAAAAGGTACAGAAAAAATCGTGAATCGGTCCCGAAATGATGCCTTAGAAGTGTGTATCCCATTTTTGAAATGAGCTCGAACTACTTCCGAAAAAATACTTAACTAAGCTGAAATGGTCCATATTATTATTGTTGTTGGGGAGATAGGACTGCGACCTTAAGATCTATTGTGCACCCTACTTGGATTAAAGAATTTCCTTTAGTCCAACCTCCGAGATAAATCTTAGTATTGAACCCTTGTCCGATAAAATAGCAATATTCCGTCCCCGGTAGTTACGCTGGAGGTTAAACACCGCACACCTTTCTATAGAATAAATTTTTGCTTAGAAAATGAACATCTGTCTCTACATTGATTCCGAATACTTTGTTCATACACACCGATTCCGGTACCTAGTTCGGTTAGCGAGCCGTCCGTGTACCAGGTAATCATGTGTTGGTTTATCTTGTAGGTTTCCGAGAAACTTCTTCTTCTTTTGTTGCTGAATCTGTTTCTGAAGCTTAACTCGGTTTTCATGATATCTCTCGGTATATCTAATTCGGGATATCGTTGAGTTAGAGTGTTAAGCTTTCTTTGACTCAAATGGTGCATAACCAGTCTTAAAATGTTTCTTAAATAATCGTGAACAAGTACCGAAATGGTCTAGAAGAGCACTTCATCATTCATTCAAATTTGATAAAACTTAGCGTTAACTACGCTAGTTTCCATTTAGTTTCCTCCTTTAATCTATGTATTAACACCAAACTTGCCTAATTGTAAACAAATTTAATCTGTAACCAACATCCTCATATGATTCACAGTTGTTTCCCAACCTATTTAACCTCACGCTGAGTGGGACATTTAATTGTTGAGAGCCGCATTGCGTTACAAATCCCCGCATCGAGATACACCGCAGAGCTCTTACTCACTGCAGGTGGGCAATCACAAGTCCCATGAGCGCTGCTGACTTACTATTTTGTTGATAGCGCACATTACACGTGTTTTGTGTGTGTGTGTGTGCTTTAGCATCGCATTAAGTTTGTTTACTTTTTATTTTTTCACGCTGAGATTCACAAGTGCGTTTTGCCAGTAAACTGCCAAGGTTAACATCAAAAGCAACAAACTGAGAAGACCAGCTTTGGTAAAGGAAGTGGTTGTATTTTTTGTTTTTTTTTTTGTTGTGCACAAACTTATATTTTCTAGAGGTATGCGCAGGTAGTTAGAATATTTTTTTATAGCTCGTGCTTTACGTCAGCCGCCTTTTGCCCACCACACTGCACTTGAGATGCTCACTCAGCCACTCAACCAGTCACCAACTCACATGTACTGTGAGTATTTCTGTGTTGTTTCTTCCCCTCGACTAACTCTCTTGACATTGCGAAAGTCACTGGAGGCGGCGCCGCCTTATCGATTTTTGCTTAACGTGATTTTTTATATTTATTTATATTTTTTTTTTTGTGCAAATTTGCACTTCTATAATTTTAAGGTTTATTTTTCTTTTACACCATCCTTTATAGCTCGTAAAAAATACAAGCCAATGCAGACGCGTGAGGTTTACATGGCGTATGAGTGACTTTTTGTATACGCACCTACATACATACATTCATCAAAGGTATCATAATATTCTATGCTATTGTTTTATTTACAGCATTTCGTTTTCTTTTGAAGCTTTAGTAAATTAGTGTTGCTTTGAATTGAATAGCATCTAACGAGCGTTTAGCAATTATGAAAAGGCAAACTGTGCAAAACAAAAAGAGAAAATTTCTTTAAAGAACAAAAAAAAACTTGTTGTAAGCATTTGATTGTTGGTATAAATATTGCTATCGCGGTGCTTGCAAACTTGAAAAATGCTTCTAAAGATTGCGATTAAGTTTATGGCTCATACTCTTATTATTTCTTCAATTTGTTCACCCTAAGATGTTTGCAGGGGCGTGAAAAGAAATTCAAAGACAGACGAGTCGACAGATGTGTTCACAATTTCAAAGAGACTCTACAAATTTTACCAAAATCATTTCGAAAAAGATTTCTCCTTTTTTCAAACCGACGACAGCAAGTGTCAACGAAACAGGTGCTAATGATTTTTCTGAAAGAAGTCCACCAAAGAAAAAAGGAAAACATGGAGACTCCTAGACGCATTGGACAGCAACGAAATCGCGACAATTACGAAGGCGATGCAGAATCGTATTTGCGTCGATCAACATTCATACCGTTTCTGGATCATTTCTTGAGTTAGCTGCAATCTAGGTTTCTAGACCATCGCAAATGCACAGAACTTAATGCAGAGGAAATACGTTCAACAGTGCAAGTTTTTGAAAACCAATCGCCCAATGATATTGTGGGAAAATTTTCGAGTGACTTTGCCATGTGGAAAAGGTGTCGATATAAGGAAAGTAAGCCTTCATGTTTGCCCTCAATATTAATTTTTTATCTTCACTCCTCATTCTTGCAGACATTGTTCAAATATTCCGATAGAACAAAGAGCAAAATCATTTCTTAAGGCAACAGGCAGTTGTATCCATCGATAAATCGGCTTTTACTTCCACTGCGTGGATTAAAAACGTGTTAACGAAACAGAACAAGTGAAGACCGATTGAATGGGTTAGCGTTGTTGAACGTGCAACGAGACGTGGAAATAACAAATGTACAATCACATTGTTTTATTTCGAAGGTGCAAAGGAGAATGGATATTCTTTTATAAGCTGAATTATCTATTAAAAATTATGATAGGTCCATTTGGACTGTATAGACCGATCAAATAAAGATAGGACTTATTAATATAATAAAACATACATTAAAAAAAACACAATCCCCCGAAATATTTTTTTGGATCCGCCCCTAGATGTTTGCACCTAAAAGTTGTTTAAGCGCTAGGCCACTCTAGAGGACAAAACAAATAAATGGAGTACTTGTATGTATAAACAGGAACGGTGAAAATAATAGCAAATATTTATACTTAGAAATGTTTACAATCAGTGAATATTTTGATATTCCATTTCGTTTTTTTTTTTTTTTTTGAATAAACTACAGATACTTCTCGTAAAACTGTAATTAAGTCACTGTTTTAAAATTAGCACGGCTTCCACAAATTTAATTTTAATAAATAAACATCAATATTTTTAAATTTTTATAAAAAAAAATCTATTTTTTTAAATTTTAATATAAAAAAATTAATTTTTTAATCGAAATTTTGGATTATGCAGTTTTGTAGCCCATTTATTTTTACAAAGCTCAAGTTAAAGTTGACTTAAATATAGAGGTAATTTTTGGAGAATTTTTTTGCACCGACAGTGTCGTGCATTTTCTACGAGATAAAAATACGATTTTGTTTGTGCTTTGCGTGGAAGAAATTGCCTAAAAGCGTCATACAAAAAAAACTTTCGAAAATCAATAGTAATTTTAAACACTTCTGACTTGCATTTAGTTATACTCAAACTGAATGGGCTATACATTTCATCAATTTCTAAAAACTCTGGTTTGATAACAATATTGTAAAATTTAATTTTTTGTTCGAGAGTTTAATGTATTTTGATAAAAAAAAATAGTTGTCATCTTTTGAAAGCGACTTGGAAAATAAAACTAGGTAGCTTATCGTATAGCGTGGAAAACAACAACAAAAATAAGCGAGTTGAATGGAAATAAGCGGGATGTCAATTTTGGGCATTTTGTTGATCCCGTCATTTTCGAGATCTGAAAACGAAATCCAGGGATAATCCCGAATTTTACGAAATTTTGATTCGCCATTATTAATTTGCCAAAAAATTTAACAAGTCTGTAATCGTTGTATTATAGAAGTAAACAAAATAACATTGGTTAACAGATAAGAACGACTTGTTACAATTTTTGTATTTATTGGTCTTTTCAAGAAAAAAAGAAAATAAACGTAAAATTTGACACACATAAAGTAAAATTATTTTTAATAACTGTTTGATACCAATATTAAATATTAATATATTGACCATTCAGTAAAAAAAGAAATACATCAAGTAAAAACTAAATACATGAACCATTCCATTTTGAGAGATGCAGAATTATTCGTTATTTTAATAAAAATGCAGTCTTGACGAAATAAAAGCTTTAAGTGTATTATCCCCCAACTTAAATTAAACTTAGACTTGCATTTAAAATCTGCAATGGAGAAGCACTGCTATGTCTCAACACTTCTTAGTTGGATTGGCGACAAAAAGTTTAATGCTCTCTGTATGACATAGCCTTTTTATCCCCTTATTATAATAACGATAATAATAATAGCTCATTTATAATGGCAAGAACAAAACAAAGCCTTAAGGGAGTTAACAAGCTGTGTTATTCGTCGATTGTTAACTCTTTAAATGGTTTGATTAATCCCTGAAAGGGGAATTTTGAAGAACGATACAAAATGTAAAAGCTAAATGGCTATTAAATTCATTGCGTTCTACAATTTCGGAATTTGAATAGACTTATCCCGCGATATTCGGGATTTAAAAAAGGCCGGGATCCCGGGATTTCGGGATTGACATGCCAAGTGTATAATAAATATACATATACATCCAAACATAAACAAACATGTTCACATATGTATATTACATTAAGCATCTAAAAATGTACGAGTATATGATACATACATACACACATACATATGTACATATGCATGTATCGCGCATTCGAACCCCCAGCAGCGACTGTCTATAAATCACAATCAACAAGTGTAAATTTATTGCACGCCAGCGCACGCTACCAGATACAACAACGGAATGAGAAGTGTGCACAAAAAAAAATGACTCTTAAATTTAGCACATATGTATGTATGTACATACATATGTACGTACAACAGCCATATCCATGTAGACATAGTATAATTATTTTTAAGTGAGCTGGTGACATATCTACGTATAACCGTGTAACTTATAACTTAATTTATTGCCATTAAAGGCGAACATGATTAGAATAGCTATGAAATGTATTAGTTAAATGTATAGCAAAACGTTAGAAATTATTGCTATTAATGTTAACACTTGAAATATTGAACTACAGTGACGTGACAATAACGCCTTAAGTATTCCTTTACACGAGTATATGTGTTTAAGTACAATTGAGCTCATCATTTGATTTTTTCGTGAGTGCTCCCTTGCGTGCATATTCCCCATTGCTTTAAGGCTCCTTTTCAAAATGTGATTTAACTGCCGTTCACAGGTTAGTACTCCGGAGAACCATCTATAAGAGCAATGTGGGAGAACTCCTTAAGTACAATAGGGGAAAGCGTATGAGTAACATTATTACTTTGGTGAACAATATTTCATTCAATCGCAGCAAAAACAAACGCCGCTTAATGAAAAATTAAGTGTCATAAGTTTTAGATTTATTGTGAAAGACACAATTTTTTTTTTGAAACGTGACAAATAACACCTAAATATACCCAACTGTTGAGTATTTAAAGCGGTAATTTTACATACAGCGCATCTTATGCCTAAAATGTTAGAACTGTGTAGTTTCTTTCAAATAAAATGCAAAAGAGGAGGATATTTTGAAAGCCGTGTTTTTGTTGGCAAAGCTCGAAAACTGCCATACCGATTTTATTAAAAAATCCTAGTAATGAATTCTGGACTTGCTTCTAATTGTTTTAGACAAAAATAAAAATATATCCGCCAGGTAGCGATGAAGTCGGTAAATTTTCAACAATCGTAGTTATGCACCGATTTAGTTCAAATTCAAAAAATAGTTTTACTCGCACAATGAGTAATGCTTTCGATAGATGGCGTTGGAGTCGAGTTATTTATATAAATTATATTTATGTACCGATTTTGTTGATGCATACATAAAAGCCATATAAGTGGCCCAATTACTACAATAAATGAAGTAGTAATTGTGCTGGAAAACCGATGACATTCGAAATCTCTATTCACTGAAAAACAGCTTAAAGGATTTACAAGTATATCGAGCCCTAACCGCAAAAAAGATGTAAGCGACACGGTCATCGATTTTTACTTTTTGCAAGATATCGATAGTTTAGAATCATATGTATCATCTGTGAAATTTTGCTTGACCGCGGTATGTCGCTTGCACTTTTATTTTCTGCTTTGAGTTTACTTTCAATTCCACCGTTTTCGCAGTTCATAAGTTTTCTTGCATTATGAGTTATTTGAAACCTGGGGTAAGTACATACATATGTACATATTTATAAATTTATTAAGGGTATAATATTTTTTTTATTTCAGCTTTCAGTTCATAACGCGCTTGTGCCGTACAGTAGTACTGACACAGAATCTGGCGAGGATTAAATACGAGGAGGAAACATGCGTAGGGAAAAGTGGCTACAAAAAGCAGAAACCATTGCCTAAGAGGTTCCTAAAAAAGAAAAAGCGGTGTATTGAAGTGCTGGATAACCCCTGTGTTAATAAAAAAAAAATGTAGAAACGCGTGCGCGGAAAATTTCAGTGAAAGCGACCGGAAATTTATAAATGAACACTTTTGGGGTATGGGTAACAAATTAAGACAAAGGGACTGGTTGATTTCATGATTTCTGTGTTCATTAAAAATATAAAAATAACTTATACATTACCTGGACATACCGTGATGCCTGTCGACACAATACATAGTACCATTGAGTCATATATTTGCGAAAGAACTGTTTGGGCTCCAACACAGTGGTACACTATGATTAGTAATTCTAGGACTAATCCAACTGGGTACACTTGTATCTCAATGAATCATTCTGATTTTAAAGATTGGAAACGTTTTTCGCAAGCAATGTTTCCAACTTCAATAAAAATTGCATTTGAAACATTACGTTCTGCTGCATTTGAAAAAAATAATAATATTATTTAACTCAAATATGGCTACTTTGAACACTCTGAAACCAAAGGTATTAAAATGACTTATCGATCAAGACGTAACCTTTCAATATTAAAAAATGTCCCTCTTCCTGCATATACATAATAATAAATTAAAAATTTCATCAGCTAAGTACAAGAACTTAAAAGTACTCTGTGATAAAAACATGATACCTGAAAGATTTCATAAAGAATATTTAAATTTAAAATACGATGAGGCTGTTAAAGATGCTTTACCCGAAATATATGAAGACGATAGTGTATAATAATTTAGGTTCCAAATATGCGAAGTTTTTGTTGAGTTATAATAATTAAATGTAAATTTTCAAAGGTTTTTCATTATCATTCAAAAATAAAAGAAATACTCACAAACTGAATTTTTCTTATAGACATACGAGTTTTCTTTTCCTACTTTGTACAAAAAAAGAAAAAAAAAAAGGGAATTGAAAATAACACAGGCAATGGTTTTCTTAATGTGGTTATTTTGATGTAACCGCCAAACCTTTCAGGAGTAGCTTAACACTATGACAGCGAAAAAAATGTAAGCGACAAAAAATCCTGCTATGGTACTGATAGAAAAATTTAACTTATTGCATTGATCATCTTATACAATATAAACATTGCATACCGAGTTTCAAAATAATGTGTTATTTTGTTTCAGAAATAACTAACCTTTTCCTGTAAAATCAAGTTTGTGTCGCTTACATTTTTTTTTTGCGGTTAGGGCTCGATATACAATCTTCCGAAAAGAGACATTTGGGTTCAATAAATATTATAACAAAGTGCACGAATAGTGGATGTACTCTTGATATTTCTACAATGAAAAAAGCTTCTCTCAAATACATCTTCATTTAACGGCAGTACACTATTGGCCCTTACAATTGTGCTATTTCCCATTTTGAGGGGTTATAAAAACTGATGCATTAAATTTCGGTAACAGAAAAAAAAACGGCGGTACTCAGGCAAAAAGTTGTATAGTACGAAATTTGTCTTCCTTCTGCATTCGAAAAATTGCATATGCTTTTTTCACAGCTCGTTGGAGTTTTTATTGGTCTACAAGAAAAAAAGGGGGATGGAATGTATTGATGGAGTGTCATGATGTCGTTGACTTTGGCAAATGTTGGTCGAAAAATGTTTTTGAATTTAAGCAACGCGAAAATGTCAGTCAACAGGACAAAGGACAAACGATATTAGTAACTTTTCAAAACGATTTAAAAATTCTAAATGCACAGAAGAGCTAAATTTAAATTGATTTCAAAGTACAAAAATGGTTAAACAAGCATTTGTGATTGCGAAAAACCTTTGGGACGTACATACATAGATTAAGTTGACTTTTCCACCAAATATTCTTTAAAATTAATGCCCCTATTAAGAATGGAGACAGGTGTATATAATTGACGATCTACTACTTGTCACGGCTACTAAAACCGAAAACCAGAAAAACAGAAAAGCTCAGACAATATTCCGGATTTTACTTTTTTGACAATTATATTTTGAAAAAAATATAAAGATCGTTTTAAAAGTGAAATATTGAAAATATTGACATACTTTCAGTAGCCGATAGCCAGTAGCTGATTGCCTTGCGTTATGAAAATTATAGTATAGTTTCTAAATTTACTAAATATTTATTTACATACACAACAAGCAGTTATATGTACACATGTTTATACATATGTATCTGCATAATTTTCAAAAACAAATATCCACAAAATCAATGAAATCAACTTGTGCACACTCAAAACTTTGAAAACACTTAATGGTTTATCGGACCGCAAGTCGCTTGTTGTAATATATAATGCAGTTTGTCTATCGTTTAACCTTACAAATAATTGCAAACACTTATGAAGGTTGACATGCACACAAACATACATACATACATGGCATACACATAAATTTTAAGTTAAAGTAAGAACGAGAAAGTTTACATATTTATTGCTGTTTAGTGTCACAGATGCCAGAACAAACGGAAAAGTGTGGCTATACAAAGGCTAGAGGACAAAGCGACTAGCAATAAATATGAGTATACTATACACCGATATTAATGTGTATAGATATAGATATAGATATAGATACATACATATATGTAAGTGTGGAAGTTGACTTGGGAAGCCATCAAAATTAAGCAAGTTAGAAATACTCGAGAAGACGAAGGCATTTTATCATTCTTCCATTTCAATACCTTTTTGAAATTAAAGGTTTTTTGAAAGTGCGTTACAGCAAAAAGAAAAAATAAATTTGGTGCGAAGGTTATATTATGGAAGTAAATGCGCAAAATAGAACATTGATATAATTTGTTAAATTATTATAAACTCTGTATTAAGTTGGAAGCTTGCGTTCTTCATTTTATTTTTTTGTTAGAGAGTGAATTGTATTTTAATTGAAAAATCTTCGATAAATTTATAGTCAAAGCTTGACAATATGTGTCGTTAAATTTTTATATTCAATCGCATTTATTTGTGAAGTACAAAGCGCTGCGTTGAATCACGATAACGATTGTATGTTGTTGTGTTTTGTTTGTTGTTGTTGCTGCTACTTAAGTGAAACCCCCACCCACGCAGACATTGTTGACGAGACGATGCTAGACTTTTGCTTTCCCGCTGGTGCGAGTTCTCAGTATAATGTTCATAGTTGTTTCGTTGTTGTTGGATTTTAGTGATTATACCTTTTTTTTTATATGAGAATACAAATAACTATTTTATAGCTGCATACTTACTTACATTTAAGTAGTGATTGTTATTGTTGTAGTGCCCATCACTATAACATTTATTGTTGTTGCATCGCTGTCACCCACAAGTAAGATTAATGAGCCGGCACTCGATGAGCGAGGAAAGAGCAGTTGAAAAGATGTGATCGGCGATAAGATAGTTTACACGACTTTGCGGATGCTTGTAGGTATCGTTTTATATTTTTGCGCGATGTGGTAAATAAGGAAAACTTCTCATTGAGAATTCAATAAAGAAATATTCAGTTTCAGTCCGATCTCAAAATGATCCAAAACTAGTCTTAAAAATGTCATGAAATATTCCTAATGTGGTCCTAAAATAATTCCGAACATATCTCGAACTTGTCTAACCTAGTCGTGTACTGTCTCCGAAATGGTCCTAAAATAGCACTTGTATCATGCCACAAAGATCCGAGCACCCTCAACTAATTGTGGCAATAGTTTCGATTTGCCTAAAACACTAGACGAATAAAATTTGTAAAAATCGTTAAAAAGCAATTGACGGAAAAGTAAACAATAATGTTTTTGCACGGAACTAGCACAGACAGCAACCAAACTGAGCGACCGCCTTTGCGAAATTACATCAGAGAACGGAATGTTGATTTCAATGACACGAGCCTTAAACAACTTTTAGCTACTGATTTTCACATTTTTTTAAATAAAAACAAAGCTCAAAATATACAAGAAACATTCAAAAATTTGCTGTTGAATTCCTTGAATCGGTATTATGCCATCTCAATTGTCGGTTCTCGGTTGAACGAAGCCACACTGTCGACAGTGACGAGCCGATTGAATTCGGAAAACTAGCGAAACACGGTGGTTCGAGATCGTTTTGGTGCACCAAATGTTTATAAGAACATCAAATTTTTAAAATTGTATGAGTTTTTTTTAAAGAAAAATATTTAAAGTATTTATAAACAATTAGCATTGAAAAGTCAAAGCATACGAAGACAATGTTGACATTTTCAACTTAGAGTTGCCATATCTTAATACTTAAATATCAACATTTGTATGTGAAAATAAAGACGAAATTACGAGAAACGTAGAAATAAATTCATCCATGCGGCGCATGAAACTAAAAATGGAAGTGCGAAAAAAGAAAATATACTTAAAGATTAAAAATTAAACTAATATATTTATATATGTTATGTATACTAGCAGACTTAGCGAAGTTTGTCCTGTCCTCTGCTATATACGTATTTAATGTCTTTTATTTGTACGGAATGAAAACAGGTTGAGGAAATAACTTTTCAGATCAATTCAAAGCTTTGTGGGCAAACTACGTCATTCCGTTTGTTGCCTTTGAAACCGCATTTTCGAATCCTGTCACTGTAACCAATGTAAATCGGCCCGTAAATACGGTCTTTAGTAATAATTCGACACCTGCGCCTCCTGGCGGATAAATTCGTTTGCTATACCGTCTTTGTAGCTTCCTATTTTTCTTTAAACTACTTATGGCAGATTTTTAAAGATAAAAAATGCAGCTTTGATGAATATAAAAACATTGTTTCTTCGTCGCAGTATAGTTTTGTATATCTCCGAAATCGAAATTGTACTATAAATACGATTTTTAGTAATAAACCGATTACAGCGCCACCTCTCGGGGTTTTCTCTTCGTAACATTTTTCATTGGGCAAAGACAAACACAACTAAAAATAACCAAATTAAATCGGAAAATTCACTCTTGAGTTTTGTGTGGTTATACGTATGCAACATAGATTTATATATTTAGCGAAGAAAAAGTGTGTTAATCGTTTGAAAAATTTACAGTCTCCAGGCAATAATATATATGGGCATCGTATATGCATCTTTTCACACGACATCAATGTGTAGACGAATCTATATATTAAACTATAAAATATGTTTAACTTTCCATACACTCTTATCTGTGACTTTTCTCAAGTTAAGTTCAAATTGTAGTAGATTCATATTTGCATGCGAGTAAGTGTAGAGTGCGGAAAGCAGAAGGTAAGAATAAAAAGGAGAGACAACAAAAACAGTCATGTGCTCTCAGCTAACGTTAGACAAAGTTAGAGAAGAGAGACGCCATTATGTTTTTCGGACATTACCCGGCATTTTGTTTTGTGCTGAGAAGCAAAAGCGAGCTAAAGAAAACACCAAAACAAATAGCGTCGCCAAGAAAATTATAGCAACTAAAGCGTTCTCTTAACGCCTGCGCACATCATATACGAGAGGAGTGCGAATGAGTGTTAAGTGACGTCGTTAGTGAAAACAAAATATAATAAAAACATAACATTATCGCAGCGAAATTCGAAATAAATTCAAATTCCGATGATGCGGTGACGTTGAATTTTGTGATGTATGCATTGACGCCACACTTGCATCGATATACATATGTACATACATACATACATACATACATATATACATGCATGCATACACACAAAATGTGTATACGTACATACGTACAAACATAAATAGGAGAAGCGAAATATGCAAGCTGCACTTGCTTTCGTATATTCGTTAAGTATGTTTGCATGTATTTGTGAAGTCAACATTCTACTGCACTCGACGATTCAAAAAACTCCTTCGTTCGCTATTTGCAGGAATTGCAATTAAGGTAAATATTTAAATTAATGTGAAATGACTTGCTTGCAATACCTTCAGCTGCTGCAATAAGTACCAAGCTATTTATGTACATAAAAAAAACCCCAAGGCTATTCGCCGGCGTAGTAGCCTAATGCATCCGAAATTTATTGACGCGACAAAAAATAATGAGTTGAAATACGGTTTACCGGTCTAACTTTTCGGTAGTTCAAGAAATGTTAAAATGTGTGAATTGCTGATTACTTCAGCAGTGTGTTTGTAGGCTACAGTATTTTCATTTGGCATACTCTTAACTCAATGTGAATAAAGGCAGAGAATAGTTAACATTTTCTCTCTCCTATGTAATTTGACTTTTGGATATGTCTTTAGAAGCACCAAATATGTATATACAAAAATTGTGTTCTGATGGGACTGAAAAAGGAATTGATTTTGAGCTGAATATACTTATAACACAGTACGACAGCGGTTGGTACACTTGAGAAATGTTAATAGAATAAGAAAATAGGCTTAAAATGAAGAAATACGTGTCTCGGCGTTTTGCTGTAGCACGTCAGAATTTTGAGAAAATCGATTTTTAAGCTTCAAGGGACCGTGGAGGTTCACTTCTAATTAAATACTATTATAAAAAGTTCTATAAAAACAGAATGGGTAAACCGATTTTAATGCTTGAGCCAGTTTTGAAAAGGTTAATAAATTTGGATTTTTTAATTAAGAAAACAATCTCTTTCGTCGGTAGATGGCGCTTTAATTTTCATGTAAATTTAAAAACAACCAAATATGTATGTACGAAATTCATTAAAAATACAAAAAAAAATTATAAAAATATATAAATGAATATGAAATTTTAACTATTATGTTGTGTTAAAAATGTTGGTCATTTTTTTTTATCGTACATTTTTGGTTATTTTTGAACTTTACATGAAAGCTAAAGCGCCATCTACCGGAGAAAAAAAATTGTTTTCTTAATAAAAAAAAATCAAAATTTAATTACCTTTTCAAAACTGGCTCAAGCATTATCGGTTTACCCAATTATGTTTTTATAGAACTTTTTATAATAGTATTACATTAGAAGTGAACCTCCACGGTCCGAGACACGTATTTCTTTATTTTAAGCCTATTTTCATATTCTGTGTACCAAAAAAAATTTGATTTTGTCGTACTGTGTAATAATGTAAAAATTAGCTATTAATGTATGCATCATAATGAATATATTTATCCAATTTAAATAAAGTTCGTCACTCAAATTAGGTAAGTTTTTCTTAGTTTTTTAATACAAAGCAATTAAGTAAGTTGAACTTTTAAATCGCTAAGAAATTCCTTGTTTTAAAGATTTTTTTCTTCATTTTTAGGGGCCTTATGAAATGATAAATCATTGACAAAACAAAAGTTTAAGTAATAGCGGCTATTTCGGATTTCACCATGTTCTCTTAATCAGCATTAGTTTTTAGTTATTCTTCACTACAAACTACATATGTATATGTATGTTGTGTTACGCTTGCCAAGTGAACTGTTGTGTTCTTCAATCTTCTTTAAACAAACCAACCCAATAAAAATCTTTCATAAACTGAGCCCGAGCTAAATAAAATTGTCAATGATATATTTCATTCGTTCATGATTTATGTATATTACATGGACAAAAAAAAAACTTTTAAAATTTACAAATCCAAATTGTGGCGCTTACTCAAAAAATTTAAAATTCATTTAATTAAATAAAACAAAAAAAATTGTACACAACGGCACAAAGTTGAAAGCTTGCGTATTTATGATTAAAGTAAGGTGATGAATGTATATTGGAACGCAAAACCAAATTTTAAAAGGGATGGCGGAAAATCGTTCCAATATACATCAAATTTCCACCCTGTCGGAAAATCAAAATAAGATAATGAATCAGTTTTTGCAAGTTTATGGAGTCTTAAGATAAGCTACATTGGGTTGTACGAGTATACAAACTCGTCTTAAAACCGATTTCACCACAACTATAATATAAATTTCAATTACGAAAGACTATAATAATAATAATCCCTTCATTCCGCATGCGCATGACGCACGGATATATACAATATTTTTTTTATATACGAATATGTTATGCTGCGCCGAGTCATGTAAGGCAGGAATTTGTTAAATGTCGAGATCTTAAACTAATCAGCTACAAAACAAATGGTCATCAGCTGATTAGTTAATAAAATATAAGTATGCATAAATTATTGAGAGTGGTGAGTATAGTTTTCTTTACGTAAAAAAGTGGGTCTGAAATATCAAAAGCACCGGAGTGAGTGTTTAGTTTAACATTATTTTTGCACGGCTTCAGAAAAAGAGGACAAAAATGCCTTGAAACTCGGATGGGAACGTTTAGCTTTATTTCGGCAAGAAGAGATATGCTGGAAACAAAGCCTGTCAGCATCTTACATTTCTCTGCGACTAAGTAGCAAGCGTATGAAGATTAATGAGTTTTAAGCGTTATATATATAATATATAATTTGGCGCGTACACTATATAGCTCAGTGCTTGGCCAAGCTTCTCCTACCATTTGTGGTGTGCGTCTTTATATTATACCACAAATGGAGGTACCTACAGTTTTATGCCGACTCCGAACGGCAGATGTATTTAATGAGAAGCTTTTTCATGGCAGAAATACCCTCGGAGGTTTGCCATTGCCTGCCGAGTGGTGACCGCTATTAGAAACAACTTTTTATATTATTAAGATTTTGCTTGCCCTGCCTGAGACTCGAACCTCGAACTCACCGGCATATCAAGTTATAGCACGCACCGCTACCAACTTGACCACAGCGGCCACTGTTTTAAGCGTTAGTTGTTGAAAATTTATCAAAAATTAAGAGTTGTGATAGCTTCGCAGAAACATCATATCAGTGGTAGAAAAAAAAATTTCAAATTTTGAATATCGCATAAAAATTTACTGTCTATTTTTAAGTTTTCTATAAACTGAAACTTGGGTTCATATGGTTTTTGTAAGAGACAATTATGTTAAGAGAAACGATAAACAGAATTTTTAAATAAAATTTTTCAAAATTCAACAATTAAGAATGAGCAATTTTCGTTTAAAAATTTTGCTTTGTTAAATTCATAAAATTAATAAGATATTATAATTTGAATATCAAACTAATGATATTGGAGTGAGCTAACTTTGGAAATTATTTTTAAAAAACTAGCAAATTGTTTAAAAATTGTCATTTCATTCAATTAATAAGGTAAAAGCCATTTAATAATAATATTAGCAACAAGCCGAAACTGCTTAAGAAAACCTTATATGGCAAAATTTTTATAAGAGGGGTGCCACATCTTTGGAAAATTTTATTTACTGAAATGTTAGAATATGGATGTCAAAATAAAGTGGTTGAAGAAAAGTTAATTTGGAAAATAGTTTTAAGGATGGAAGCTTAGTGAAATATTGCGAGGTGGTTCCCAAACGATTTATTATTATTATTTTTATTAAAGAAAAAGAAGCGAGTGATGACTTTTTTATCAGAGAAGGGAGCACTAGTATGAACATCTCCGGCTCGAAGACCAAACATTCTTTGATCCATATTTTTTTCAAAGAGATTTATCTTCACTTTGAGATTTTTTGTAGCAGAATGTAAACACAATTTATGAAAACTTTCCGAAACAAAAAAGCATTGATATGAAGCTAATCTTACAAACGTCAAAAATAATGAATAGCTCGGGTTTAAAAGAGGCTGATTTAATAAATTTTGGGAAATAAAAGAAACACGACTGTGACCAAAGGCGATCGCAAAGTAAAAGGGTGAGAGCATCGGCTCTTCCGCAAACGCCTATTCGCTCAGTAAATTTGACAGAATCAGCTGTTTATGCTACGTCACAAAACGCGGTTGGTTTTGTTTGTATGTTTGTAAGCATACGAGAGTGTGTGCTTAAATTCAATGCTTAAAGTCATTTTATTTAAAATAAAGTTATTAAACATATCATACACATAAAAAACACATAAAACAAGCAAAAAATTAAGTGAAGGTGTAGCTGCGCACTTAGTTGCAAGTTAAGCTTCTTGTGTCTCCTAATAAATGATAATGTGAGCTGCAGTTTTTTTTCAAGACATCCAATCAAAGACAGTGCATAAGTGAAGATAAATATGTTGCATAAAGTGCCGAAATTGGTAAAAACTTTAAAATTTACAAATTATATGAGAACCTAACCTCACATTTTTCTTGCAATTTCTTCCGATTCTCAGTCAATTCATGTTCAAGACGTTGCACACATTTTGCCTCACATCATTGTTCGTCGGGAAGGCGCAATCTAGTATTCTATCGTTCTTGGGCTTAACGTATTGAGTCAGTGTAGCAACACATCTTTGTCATTTTTACATCAACTGTTTCATTTTGTTTATAATTTTTGTGCAAAAGTTTTCATTTTTCGGTTTCGTGTGAATATTTTTATTGAATTTCTGATAAAAATTTTGTTTGTTTTTGATTTATCAAGTTCAAGTGACGAAGAGAGCAAAAAAGAGCTCGCAGCAAAAAGAAAAAAATTAAAAGGCAGAACTCTCATATATTAAGTTTGCTATATAACAAGAAAATGTTACAATTTTAATTAGTGGATAAGCATTTTTAATTTTTTTATGTTAGTTGTTAAAGTTTAATTAATTTTTTGCTTATTGCCTTCCATTGCAGTTTAAAGTTAGCGGGAGTCGTTCCCTTTTCAAAACCCTTTGCTAGGCATGGACTTTTTTCCAACTCCGCTTCCAAATTGTTCGGCACTTGTAATTTTCATTTCTAAATCAATACAGATACACATGTAATAATTTAATTTAATTATTAACAAACAATTTCTTAAAAAAAAAAAAAACGATTTTACTTACAAATTTTCTTCTAGTCGTCAGTAAACACAGTGTCGACTCAAATGGCGTGGTTTGAATTCAACGTCGACAACAATTTTGCTTAGCCAATACCAAATGTGTGTCAATCGCTGTCAATAGTTATCGATAACGACTACACCAATACCGATTTTAACAAGTAGTTCAGTGTCGACGACGACAACCATAATAGGGGGGGATTGTGAAATATTTTATTTGCATATTAGGATTTTTTCTAAGGATATTCCGACTGAAATTGTCCGGCAAATACTTAAATACTTTAACACTCGAGCGGGCACAAAAAATTTAAGTTAATTTTGGAGCGCGCCCTTGATTAGAAGCCTTATAGGTTTAAAATTTCCTAAAAAGTTATTCACCGGAAAATTTAATTACATTAAGCCAAGCATTATATCTCGTGTCGATATGAATTTTGACCGTTTTTCACGTGTTCTTAAAGCATTTAGACATAAAATTGAAAACTTAAGATGACCTCAAAATTCGTTAACCCGAAAAGTCAAAAAGTTTCGGGAATTTTACTTTCTTCATGCATTCATTGGAATTATTTCGCTTCCAAAAATGCACTGTGTTGTAGAAACTTTTTTCTATTAACGCAAAATTAAAAAAAAAATAACTTCGGTACATAATTTAGGCTTAAAAATTTAGCTTACCAACTCCAAAGATGACTTTTTGTTGCAAATTATATTCGCTCCACAAAACTTACCTAAAATGAGAAAAAATAAATTTTCCTGTTAATGCATATTTTTCAAAAAGATGCAGATTAAGCTAAGCTATTAGTTTATTATTTACAGCAATTAAAAGTCGGCACGAGTGTTTAAAAATTCAAAAATTTACATACAATTCTACCCAAGTACATACATTCAATTTACACACAGCACTGTTGCCGTAATTAAGCCCACCAAAAGAAAAGGGCACACCGCCGTGCAATCCAAGTGAGATTAGCATAAAATTTAAATAATCTAACACTGGAACTAGCGCCACCAAAATTTCAAAAAAAAAAAAAAGGGAATAGGAAATAAGAAGCGGATGTGAAAAACTAGAGCGAAAAGTAAGAAAAATAGTAATAAAACATAGAAAAGCAATCACATGAGCCTCCACGGCTAGCCGTAGCCGCATTGCATGCATGAAAAATCCATAATCCACAAGCTTGCAGCTCCACATAAAAGTCTTAAACTAGTGCACGCTGACATGGCGAGGAGAACATTGCTCAAAAAATGCCGATAGGGTTGTGGTGGTGGCGTGCAATTTGGACGCAAATCCTGCGCGTGAAAGTCGCCAAGGGATGGGGATAGTGATGAATGAGGCGAGAAGGAATGACTGACTGGAAAATAAGCCACAAATTGTGGCGCAAATAAGTGTCCGACAAAAGCCGCTGGCCATTGCTACTTTAACAACGGGGTTGTGTTGCGTCGCTTGTGTGCAAGACACATTCGTATGTACTGAACGTAGTGCTCGAGCAACAGACATGTCACGTCACACGCCTGCAAATAGGCTATGCGAATATTTATATACCATGAATCAAGCAATTGTCCACATGCACATTTTTTTGCAAAAAGGGAATTGTTTTTATTCGTGTCAAATAATTTACAGAATTTTTTTAATAAAAATATAAGTTTTACTTTTTACACAACATTTTTTTATTATACAAATTTTCGATGTATGCAGATTGAACAGTTTTAAACAAAATTTGCGAATGCAGTTTAATAGTAAAATTAATTTAAGTATTATAATGTGTACGTTTCAAGTAGTTAAAAATTCTTAATAATTTTTGGCAATTTTTTGTAAACGGAGTTCAAAAAATACCTGTTTTCGATTAACACAATGTTTACACTAATTTCAATTTTTTAATATTTTAGTATAAATAAATTTTGTTAAGTTTTAATGGCATTTTAAATGATTAACCATTAACAATTTATTGAGCTAGAGAACAGTTTATGAAAGATATTTGTTTCGAAAAACAACAAGAAATGCATTATTATTATTGGTTCCTTTAAAAAAGATGGAAAAACAGAACAGTTCACTCGGCAAAAGAAGCATAGCGAGGTTCCTTTGTTTAAAGCCGGGGAGCGGTGATGGAAAATAATTATAGAAAAAAGTCTGATGGAGAGAAGTGGTGATCAGCGAAATAGCGACTTCTACCACTTAAACTGTTCTAGGTTGCTCCAAATAAAAATCGTTCATAAACTAGCGTCGATCTCAATAATATTGTAAATGATAAATTCATAAAAAATTAACTAAAGCAAGTAAAAAAGGGCTGGCTTCATACCTTTCATGAATGGACAACAATTGTATGAGAGCTGTGTGTTATATTTTTCTGATATTTATGATTTTCACGGCTTATATAGTGCTAATAATAGCGGAACTTTTTGAAAAATTGCAGGCATTTAGCTGCTGAAATAGAGGAGCTATGGAGCAAAACATATTACCAGAACAATCGTCTAATAAATTATAAAAAGACACCAACTGACTGCCGAGTATCATTCAAATAGCTCAAAAATTTAGGGACTAGTTTGCGGACGGACAGACAGACAGACAGATGGGCATGGATTAATCGACTCAGCTCATCATCCTGATCATTTCGGTATACTTTTTGACGGGTCTAACTCTAATTTATCTGTTTCTTACAACAAACAGCGGACCAAACTTAATTTACCATTTTTATGAAAGGTATACAAAAAAAAAATGCCACGAAAAATATTTCTGCTATGGCACAAAAACAAATCATCACGTGTTAAATTGTTTGAGTCGCTGTAAAAGAAGTTTTGCAGTATTTTTATGGTATATTTTCGTTTTGCGTGATTATACTGCTTTTGTTTAGCATTGCAATTAATTGTTTGAAATATATGCCTTGTTTGTTTATAAAAACATATGTGTATATGTATGTTTATATGTATTTATTTACCTTTATATCATATGATATAGAAGAAATGTATTTATGAATTATTATGAATGTGTGCGAGCATTAATTTACTTTCAATTCGGTGAATGAATGAATTGTTGGTTGTACTAAATGTAACCATATAAATTCACATGTATCTGGATATTGTTGTTCGTATTTTCAATCAAAACAAAGAGAAAAAATATCTGGAAAATAAAGAAATTGCTACCGAACAATGAAGTTGCTCATACGCTGTGTGGCACGCACACTTCATCTGCTTACGCCAAAGCCTTAAAAACTTCCATGTGCAATTTAAAAGCAATTGACAAGTTGATCGAAAGTATTGATCGCATTTAATGTAAAATAATTATTTTTTTTTTCAATTGTTATTTTGCCTTATCAACATCCCCGTCCGACGAAATTAAACGTTTTTTTTTGCACCCACGACAGAGTCGAAAAGTAGAGACAAACAAGAGCACTCGTTTTCTAGATATCAAGTTATTTAGAGTTTCTTTAGAGAAAAAAGCAAACAATCACAAACTTGCGATTTTTTTAAATTTTATTTAAAAACGTTTTGAAATTTTTATGAGATTAAGTATCATATCAATTTGTATTCACGTTTTTACGAAACCGCAATGCCTTCCGATGTCGGGATCTGGACTTTCTTCAAGCTACATACCTCTCGATTTGGAGAGAAAATTGTTAGCTTTTCAATACTTTGGTGCTTTGAGACTAAATTTTTTTTTTTTTTTTTCAAATATAAATAAATTTTATATACTTTGGAAATAAGTAAAGCTAATTTTGAATTATTTAATTATGCTTTGTTCGCATAACGGTTATTTGTAACAGCAAAAAATAATCGAGATAGATATAAACATAAAATGATCAGAATGAAAAGAAGAATCGATTTAGCCCTGCCTGTCTGTCCGTCCGTCCGTCTGTCGGTGGTTACAATAAATTGAATAACAATTGAGATATCTCAATGAAATTTGGTACATAGATTGCTCTTTGGACAGGGTAGGTCGGTATTGAAAATGGTTAGGATCGGTCAATAACCACGCCCACCTCCCATATAACGGAAGTTTTTGAAAAATGCCAAAACTCCGTTCTTTCGTATCTATTACAGCAAATTGAGTCAAATTTGAAATTTGGAGCGATTTTGAACTAAGAAATTAGGTATTTATGAAATTTTGAAAAATGGGCTTTGCCACGCCGACATGAAAAATTTGCTGTATCTCAATAACAGTATTAGTTATCGATACAAAATTTGGTGGACATATTTTCCTTGATATCGCTATTATATATATTATATATCGTAGAAGATTTTTGAAATCGGACCACGCCCACTTCCCATATAACGGAAATTTTGAAAAATGCAAAAAAAAACTCGTTTTTCAGTATTTATTGGAAGAAATTGAGTAAAGTTTAGTACTAGCAGCGATTTCAAACAAATAAACGGGGTTTTTATTAAATTATGGGCACCGCCCATACAAAAACACATCGCGAGGCTATATTAAAATCGGTTTCGCCCGAATTTAACTTACTAGTATTTATTATATATATCTAATACTGAAATAGTCTTTCCAGGTGAAAATTATTCTAATCGGCTGTGAAGTGGCAGAGTATTTACATTTTCTGGTGTTATATAGTGAAAGTTTCGCGTCTTTATGAATCACAATGAAATATAAAAAAAATTTAAGTTAAGTTTTTTTATAGAATTAGGAAGTGCAAATGTCTATAACGTAAGGATTTTTTTTTAGTAATTCCACTTTCCAAAAATGTCGTTTTCGGCTATTTGTGTACATTTTTTGGATACAATGATTTTCATATATAAACTACAAAAAAAAAATCTAAGTGTTTTTTCATGTTTAAACGAAACTGATATTTTCAAATTCGATTAGTGAAGAAAAGAGAGAAGATCATATTAAGAGAAAATTTAATTTTTTTATTACAGAATTCTGATAAGTGATCTTAACATACTTGCTTTGTATTCAAAAAGTTTGCGATAGTTTTAGACCTGAGGAATGCTCTTCTTTGCAAGGCACCTTTGTAGTTCTTGCACTTTAAAGAATCGAATGTACTTAAAAGTTTTTTTCAGTTTTGTAAGACTTGGCAGTTTTTGGGTTATTGCCTAAATAGTACTTCACGTTTAAATCCATTTGCTAATTTGTGTATGGAATTCTCAACTTGCATAGTAAGTAATTTTTGGCGTAGAATACGTCTTACCTTACGGTATGGGCACCAATGTCAGGTTTTTATTGTTGTAATCTCTATTTCTTTAATTATAAGGAAACGGCTCGGTTAATTTTTTTTTTTTTTTTTTTGTAGTCAAATGAAGATGTTAGCTTTCGTTTGACATACATTTCATGTTGGTTGATATCTTCCTAATATTTAAATTTCTCAAATGAAAATTGTATAAACACATGCACACAAATATGTGTGTGGTGTTTGGTTGAGTGTTTGCTGTTGGGCGATTTAAATGTACTCGTGCAGCCCTTTCTTTGTATTGCATAATTTTAGGCGGGCAAGTTAAAGTAGAGTAAAGGCAGAGAAAGCGCTGCCAACTACTGCTTATTGGTGGTGATTTTAACACAGAAATCACTTCAAATACTAGATTGGCGAAATTTATGAGCGATACGTTTAATTTGGATTATATTCGAAATGATGCTCCCACAACTATTGATAACACAACCATTGACTTAGTTTTTGCGAGAAATTTAAATGTTATTTTAAAAAAATATATATCCTATTTTTCCCATCACAAGCCTATATTCTCAAAAGTAACTTTCAAATTATCAAATAGATTTGGGTCTGTTATTTATCATTTATCTTTACTATTGATAACTACCATTGACTTCGTTTTTGCGAGAAATTTAATTGATAATTTAAAAACATTTGTATCCTATTTTCCTATCATAAGCTTATGTATATCATCAAAAGTAACTATCAAATAAAGAAATTCATTTGCTTGCATTATTTATCATTATAAATTATCATTATACATATGTTTTCTGTCTTATCGGATGGCGTATTCTACGTTAAACTTAATGGCCGTGTCTCTGACACAGCCTCCTTCTTTTTTTATAAAAGCGAAAGTTACCATTAAAAATGGTTAAGTGTTTATATTTAATTCCAAAGGAAGCATCACTCATTTTTAATATTTTTATGAAGTATTTAATCACATGCCGTTTATATGTACATGTGAAAAAATAATTGTAAAAATGATAAAAATTAAATTGAAAACTACAAAGCTTCTTTAGAATCTACTGCAATTATGCAAGTTATCAAACGGAAATGCATTGTGTCCGATAAAGCTTTTAAGAATTGTGGTTTCACTTACATATCCAAAAGTAAATTCATACTTGTACATATGTATGTACATACTCACGTATGCAGGAAATCAATTGCGAATATGTATTAATATAGAATGGCGCCATTTTTGTTTGCACATTGTATGCGTGAATGAATGGAGAGTTGCTGGTGCTGCTGTTGCTTTGGCGCATTGTGCGTGGGAATTGTATGAGAATTTCAACATATGGCCCACCATGCCATCAAACATACAGACATTTTAAGAATTTACAACTCATTTGTTGTAGCTAAATGTCCATATGGTTGCACATAATACATACAGATACGTTTAAGTAATTATTTAGCGGAAACGAATTGCGCAAAGCAAAAATTTTATGAGAGTGGAAGGAGCGTTTTGATGGAAATGGTGAGCGAAGTAAATAACACAGATACATAAGTGTAAACAAGGCTTAATTTCTCTTACAATATATAGAGAAGCCATATTATGTTGTTCTAGTTTATGTTTTCGCGTGAACGTTGTAAACTTCAATACTTATTAGCAGATTGTTTACAAGAAAAAAAGTGAATAAACCGTGCTGGAAATATTTTTGAATGCAGCTGTCTTTTTTTTTAACCCGTTTTATTAGCTTCACCTGTATTAAGTCCATCGATTACTCGAGTTTTTTATAAAACCGGTTTTCGAATAATTCGAAAAATGGCAATATGAAAAAACCGGTTCCTAATTTTTAAATCAATAAAAAACCGGGTAAACCGGTTTTTGTTCCAAGTAAAAAAAAGCTGCATCAATACATACATGCAACTAAATGCAATTATTTCAATGAAAGAAATCTTTTGAAAATAAAATGTAGTTTAATGTCCAAATTCAGTAAGCAGTGTCAGGCTCTAATAGAGAAAATTCACAATTAAAGACCAGTTGGCATTAATTGGTCTCAAGTGCTCTCAAAACAAAGTCTCTCAATTGTGATCAGGCGATAAGCAGGTCACAAAATTAAGACAAACACAAAAAATAAAAACGGAAAAGCAAGGAAAGGAAATAATCTTCAACTCTTACATAGTCTCAAATTTTCAAACATGAGTTTATACCAAATTACTGAATTCCCGATTAAGCACATTGAGTGACATAGGAGGACTTATTGTTAGTAAAGCGTTTTACAATTTTTCAAGGTTTTGGCGTTCCCATATTACGTTTTCCTAAATATATAAAATATTTTAAATACATTTGCTGCATTTTTTTTTGCAAATTAATTGGATTTCGAATTTATATAATGGTATTATCTTATTGATAAACACTTTGAGATTGCCGTTTCAATAAAAATAGAAATAATGGCTGTAAAATTAATCGATGTGCTATCGTATTTCTATTATTTATCAAAGGCTATTACTTTACACCTAGGTAAAAAAACCGGTTATGAAGATTAAAAAACCGATTTATTCGATATTCGAAAAATCAAGATTTCAAAAAACCGTAGAATTATTTATGAAAAAACCGGTTTAAAAAAAACCGAGTCAATTACCCGAACCTGTATGTTTGTAACTGACACTTTAAGCCAGTGTTGTCCAATGCAATAGTATGTAGCTTTTACTTGTGTGCGTAAAGCGTTGCTGCAAACTGTGTTGGCAGAAAAGTACACTGAATGTTGGATCAACATCGATGTTTCTCACTTGACGACCTTTTTTTTTTTTAGTCAATGTCAGAGGGAAAAGAATACGTGCGCAGAAACATCGATGTTTCTCATTTGAAACATCGATGTTTTGAGGTCGATGTCGCAGCCCTAATACATACATACATATGTATGTATCAATACAATTTCGAACTTTTTTTTTTTTAATATAATTACCATCTTTTTTGTATATCAAAAAATTACTTGAGTCACTTTGTTGTTTGAAAAAATACTAATAACTTTTTTTATTTTATATATTATAAAAAATTTAAAAACAAAACGATTCTTAAAAAAAAAAAACAACAAAAAATACAACTGCTTAATTTCCAACTTTCTATGATTGAACCTCATTAGTAAAAAAAACAAGTTTCATTTCCTTATTTAGTAGAGAAACAAGTTACAAACATTAAGCTTTTTCTACTTAATTTGCCAACCTTGAAATTTATTTAATAAAAAGACCACTCAGAAGTCGTTTTATCCGTTTGAACCGAGCGATCATCGAAGAAACATTATTCCAAATATGCCATAAGACAAAAATTAGAAACAAAGTTCATAAACCTCACGCTGCCAGATAAAACGATATGACTCTTCATCGCGGGTGCAGGTACTTTCATTTTGCAAAGAAAGTAAATGAAGACTGACTACAGAAATGATCCTGTGAAGTATAGTCTTAACTTTACTATGATCAGTGAGAACCACTTTAACTAAAATACTAATAACATGGTTGAGAAGTAATGGAAAAAAAGATGCAACAAAAGAAATATTAACGTAGCGTAACATACCACACCAACTAAAAACATGCTATGTGTCATACCCTCAAACCAGTGTTGTCCAATGCAATAGTATGTAGCTTTTACTTGTGTGCGTAAAGCGTTGCTGCAAACTGTGTTGGCAGAAAAGTACACTGAATAAATAATGAGCAATTTTTTTTTTATAATGTTGATGAAAATGATTTAAGTTCAATTTGTACAAATGTTGATCAGTGCGTTTTCCATTACTTTGTCCACATTTATCTCAGAATTATACTCCTTAATTCGAATGAGGTCAGCTATATGTTGATCCGAAAGATTGTTTCTATACTTATTTTGGACCAATTTAAGTGTTGAAAATGAAACTTCACAGCTATATCATGTTGTTTTTTATTTTTACTGTTATTTTTGTTATTATTATCAATATAATCGAAATAATTTAAATAGTATTCTGCTTTTTTTTGTAAAAGCAGACTTGATCGTTCGGTACCTAAAATTAAATCATACTTATTGTGGGAGGATTCATAATGTCTACATAATGCATAACGTGTAAGATGTGCAATCATTTTATTACAAATGAGGCAATGGGCTTCTCCCTCCATATTTTCAACAAAAAAAAAATTTGTCTCCCATTAAATTTTAAACATTTTTATAAATTACGTAAGGGGGTATTTTCTGGCAGTGTAAAAAATTAAACTTGCGCATATGTACGTGCTAGCTCACAGAATTCTGAAACGCAACTGAAATAATTAGCTTCGCCATACGCTGCTGCCGAACCAAGCTATTCATAGATATACGAGCAGTTTACTGGCTCTTTCGTTTTTCTGAAGCTGGCAAAAGAGTATACATACGTGTGAGTATACGTGTTTGACGTCGCAGCAGCTAGCCTATGCCCCGGGCATAGAAAAAATGCATTTTGGCCGACACTGCTTTAAGCAGACAGATTTAATTTAAACTTTGTACACTTATCTAGAACAATACAATAATTTGATAAGTTTATGCACTTTTAATCGAAGTTTTGAGCTTAGGCAGCCGGCAGTAAATTAACCCGAACTTGTCGTACAGGACGTATGAGTAACCTGATTGGATATGAAATGATTTAAGCGCTCATCTTAGTATTTTTAGTGTGCTGCATTATAAATCCCATTTATTTAATATATATTACGAAATTAACTGCAGTTTAACAAATTTTATCAAAAGTGTTTAAAAAAAACATGTCAGAATATTGAGTACGCAACTTTTTAGCTAATTTAATTTTAAAGAAATTGCGAATTTAAAATGGCTACGGATATTGGTTAAAAGAATTTTTTTTTACCAACGCTCTTCCGTAATCCTTCCATACATATCAAAATTATTACGGTTTTTCGTTGTATGCAGGAAACTGCCATTAAAAAAATGGTCAAAAACCAGTGATAGCTTGTAGATACTTAAAGCTCAGACTAAAATTGCATACTCAAAAAAATGTTTAAAACTATTTTTTTTTTTAATTTCGAAATTTTTATTAAACTTTGCTAAATTATTAATAATTTTCTATTATATTAATTAAATGAGTATTTATGGCTTGTATTACGGGTGACATAATTATTTCACCAGCTGTACATATACGAAATTATAAAAAATCAATGGTAATTTTAAGAAAACTACAGCACAAACAAGTTCATTGCTTAACAAAAATTAAAATACATGTAAATATATTGTAAGTATTACTTAAAAATTGATATTTCACATTCACGGAATTATGTACATTTTTCGTTAACAATGTACCTAACTCCGTGACTCTGACAGAATAAGGGTTTTTAACACTTTACATTTTTGTTAATTTGATTGCAACAGTTTTTTTTATGTGAATTGTTAATATTTTAATAAATTTATTTCGTGGTATACCACGCATTTACGTTCAAGCAGTGAAAGAAGAGTCACATAATTGCGTGGCATTAATTTATAAGAGTCAATTTTTAAAACTGATATTGAAAAAGCAGTTACTTTTGCAATTTTCTTGCAAAATTGCGTTCCATAGAGTATAGTTTTATGTATTTTGCAGCAAAAATGCTAAAAAAATAGTTTTAAGAGATCCGATAATTCAGATGTCCTGAAAAATATTGGGTCCACGAATGTTGATGAAAAGCCGAGGAGAGTCTATGCTTTTAATGATTTAAAATTTTTAAATTGTTTATACAAACTTTATTGTATTATGAGAGGTTTTAATTTGATTATTATCTGAGCAATGGCTTTTGTTTGTGAATGAATTCAAAAGTTTTGTAAAAAAAAAAATAAAATAGTTATTTCCTTTTACATTACATTAAAGATTTTTTGACACGAAATTACGCACGAATGAAGGTGTTATTAATTATATTAATATAAATTATAATACGATTTATTTTCACTTATAAGTTATTGGAAACTAATCTAAATTGATTGATTTAAGGGGGATATTTTAATTTGCAGATGATTATTTCAACGTCACACAATTTAGAAGTCAGAAAAATCTTGCACTTGCCTTATGCTTGTCTAGCATGGGGAACAGCTGCTTAATTCGCATTTAAAAAAAACTGCAAATATGTCAAAATAATATTCTTAAAATGGCTTCCCGCTCCAATCTACATTTAAAATCATTTAGTCTTGACATTAAATGGACAATACAAATTAGCTTGTTAGGTTCATAGCAGAGATTTTAATTATACATATTAGTACTCTCCTCTGAAATACCTTTTATAAAATAACGAAAAACTGTGATAACAAAATGAAGAAATGATATAGAATTAAGGTTTATGTGGGATATTCTGTGAACAGTGCGATACTTAACTTTATAATATTGGTATTCGGGATTATTGGTATTAATATTTAGTCTATTTTTACAACGAATTCGGAATTACATACACAAGTCAATCGCGAACACACCCTGTTGTAATATCTGTCTTCGTGTCATTGTACTCGTAAAAAAATTTCCCGATTTTCCCTGATTTACGAGTTCCCAAGTATGTGCCACCAACAAATAAACAAATGTGCGATATATGCCGCGAAAATGCGAAAAAACGAAATTAGATTTTATTACTAATAATAACAAAAATTAAATGGCTTAGATAAACGATAAACTTTAATACATACAAATAAATATCTATTTATTCGATTAACGTATTTGTAAATGTTTCGACGATTCATCTTTTTTTTGTTGTGATCGGCTGTGAAAAATTTACAAAAAAAAACCACATTTGCAACAGGGTCCACCCATTGTATTTGTTTGCACTCTTGTATCTGAAGTGGAACGAATATTTTATTGTTGTATTTTTACTACATTTGCTATAAAAACCACAGAAACCACGAATACAAAATACAAGGGCAAATACAACAGATCCCGAATACCCATAATGTGATAATTTACTACATAATAAATGATTTGATTTGATAAAATTATTAAAAGTAGAATAATATTTCTTATAACAAAATGGTTGTATCGTTTTGTGTAAAATATTTTTTGCCCATTACACTCCACTTTTGTAATTCGCAATTAATTAACATGTCGATTTCAATTTGTAGCGTTTAATCAAATATATAGAAAAAAGGTTATAGATTAAAAGCATATACTGTAAAATCTATAGCTTTAATAAATGTAGAGTAAGTAGAAATTGTTGTAAGTACCTTTAAAGCCTTTACCTTTAAAACAAGCACACCCCATGATGTATCCCATCATCAGCGTGACTTGTTCTAAGCAACTGCAAGCACCGACGATAATTATCCACTAGATAAAGGTAGAACGTAGAGTGGAATGTTGCTAATTGCACACTTGAATCCTTTCAAGCTGATGATGCGTAGCAAAAGCCTAGCTGCTGTGCGGCGGCGGTGGCTGCTTCGATGCGCGAGATGTGTAGAGATATGTTAGATTGAGTGTATGTATGAACATACATACATACATACACATATACACACATACAAATGTGTATAGAAATATCGAAGAATGCTTGACGTTAGCACACTTTTATAAAAATTTCACAATATGCAGAGCTTAGATTATATATATAATATGTATATGTAGACAAATAGTTGGTGTATTGAATTTAAAAAGTTCACTTTTTTTTTGTTTTGTTTGTTTTATTGAAGTGGAAAAATGTTTAGAAAAACAGTTTTAACTTTGAAGAAGTAATTATTTAGATATTTATGGAGCAGATTATTTCACTTTTTTATGCTCTAATTAGCATTATTTATTATTGAAGATTAATAACTTGTTTGTGCTTTTCGTTACGTAATATAAAAAATTACTTTCTTTTTTTTAATATTTTAATTATCAAATATTATCACAATATCAATATTTACTATACTACATATGTATATGTATGCGTGGAATAGTAGAAAAAAGTTGATTAATTTACAAGTAGATACTGGCGTTGATTTTTATTTTGTATTTATGTATATGTATTTACACTGCGACGATATTTTGAATGTGTTCTCAATTATTTTTTTTTTTTTTTTGTTTTGTGCAAATACTTATTCGACGAGTATTAGTTAGACTTAATATACTTTGTTGGATATTTGTTTCCTTTTACAATTATGGCCACTGTGAATTTGTAATGTTTGCGCTGCTTCTTTTACTTCAAAACTTAAAATTTAAGTCTTAAATAAGCTTCTGGAGAGTTGAAACGTTCTTATCTAACTGTTATGTGACAAAAGCTCGTTCAGCTGAAAGTTTTACTTTTAAAAATAATTTTTTGTAATAAAAAAAAAAATAGCAGAAGAAGGTATTAACTATGTAGTCACAAACATTTTAATTTATTTTTAATTTCTGTACTGACTACTTGTTTAAGTACATCTCATTGCTCCCAAAACTATGCAATTCTCACTTTCTATATTTTACTCGTATAAAAAAAAATAATTTTTTGTATAATTGCCTTGCTGTCAAAAGAGTTAGACTATGTTTTTATGTTGAGTCTCAGAGAGCTTAACCACTTTCATTAACGTGTTCATATTTAAAAGCTGTGTAATAAATAGAGTTGGGTAAAGAGTGGGAGCAAGGCACATCGAATTTTTTTATTTCTTTATTTTAATTTTAATTGTCAAAATTTGTATTTCGTTAAGATAAGAATGCTTGTAGACCCATTCAAGGTAGTTGATGAAATATTTTTGAAAGTTTAGCTTTTAACATAAAAAAAAAATACGCAGCCCATTTTTGTATTTTTTTGTTTTTTTTTTTGTGCGGCTTCCTCTGAATATGCCTTGGAGGGAGCATTTTTCCTTCCTGAATGTCACACAAAGAATTTTTTTTCTAAACCATTTAAAAAAAGGATATTTGTACGTGAACCTTCTGCCTTTTCAGAAAACGAAAATAACAACGATTTAAGCGTAGTTACCTTTAAAATGTTTAAACTGAAGATTTCTATATTATTTTTATAACTTCACTTAAATGTATGATACAAGAAAGCAGACAGAGAACGCTGACCTAAAAAAAAAAAAGGTTAATCAAAAATTGTTGGCCTTACATTAACCATTTATGTAATGGCTTGATTCTTTTCGAGCAGAGAAGAATTTATGATATAAATGTTGCGATTGCGAAAGATTTCTCGGTGATTTGCAATTCGTAGGCAATTCTAACAAAAAAAAAGTGGGGTTTGTTGTTTCAGAGATAATGCTAAAGTTTATTTTCTTATTCCAAGGTAAATGCGTTTAAGTTTGGTGAGTGGAATTTAACGAAACGATGTTATTTTTTATCTGTCAATTAACTCTATAAACTCTTCCTCAATACTACTTGCTACTTGACTTACTACTTAGTATCATTCCTACCTCTCTCATCTTTTCCACCTGTCAAACGCTGTCAATTGCCTCTCTCAACACCCATTCACGTCATTACCTCCTCCATATGTATCCTGCTCATTACCTCTATTTACTCACATTGACCTCCCTTCATCTGAACTCTCAATCACATAGCATATGTTATCTGACTCACTCCCTCTCGCCAATCACATCTCTCAATTTGCCATCACCTTTGTTACCTGCTACATATTCTCTAACATCACACTCAACATAGTCTCTAGCCAATGAGCTCGTTCAAATAATTTCATATTGGCTCAATTTCGAACTATTAGTCCCTGACGATAACGCAAAGGAACTAACGGAAAATTCTGAATAGCTTTGATTTAGTCGAATTTATCACAATACCAGTGGGATGTCAAGTGTTAAGACAATATTGTAGTATACCAGGTATGCCAGAAAAAATTAAATTTAAATTTTGGATGAAAACAAATATGTATTATAATTGATTTACGAATTAATATAACCCTAATAAAAAATTTTGATTGATATCTATTAGGCTTCCCGATGGTGTGACAAGTAGGAAAACACGTCGTGGCAAACAAGCCAATCAGTGTCAATGTATGACGTTTACCGGCAAAAAATAAAAAAACAAAATAACAAAATTCCTAGCGCGTCAACAATCGTCTCGAATACCTTGAGCAAACACATAATGAGAGATAAATAATACTGAGGATGTAGCTATGTTCATAAATACTTGTTTACATACAAGGAATTTTTTTTTTGCTGTCTGTTGACTTTCAACTACAAAAAATTTACGATTGGTTTGTTTATGTGTAAGATTTTGCATTTAATCGCTCGCTTGCTATTTATTTACTTTGGCAATCTTACAATTTTTTGTCATCAACTTGTTCTCTGTTCGCTATTTATAAATATAAAATACTCAAGAAATTCGCAAAAATTTCATTGATGACACTCCACAAACAGCTGGCGTGCATGCAACAACAACAATCAATGTACAAAGAAGTACCACCACCAAGATAAACTTAAATGAAATGGAAAAACGATGAAGAAGTGAATATTTGCGTACATACACCGAACACATAAATGCAAAAACAATCAAACATGCTGATTTTTCATTCATAAAAGCTGTGTAATTTCCAAATATTGCGCACAGAAATTTAAATGAAGTGAATTATTTATAAGCAAAACAAAAATTTGCTCATTCGAGGTAGTGAACTGTGTGTTTATAATGTTACGTATGTATGAGTATGTAACCACAAATGGCTGCGTAGGCCGGGCAGGGCCGTTGTTTTGCGTTATTTGGTGCTACTTCCGCTTTTTGTTGTTGTGCGTTTGTGCGTTCTATTTGATATTTGCTATTTGCGAGGAATTTGTGCACTTGCAATTCCAAAAATGTCAAAACATGAAAAATGGCAATATGAAATGACAATGTCAATGCCTCTAATGGCAACCGCATGAACACACCTTTATGTGGAATGTATGTATATATGTACACTGGTGGCAAAAAAAAATAGACTCTTAGCGTTGGTATGCATTCCATCGTTTATATTCTTCAATATGACTTCAAGTTATATACAGGTTAATTTGCTCCGATTTCGTGTCCTTAGCAAAAACACAAATACATAAATATCCGTTAAAATAAAATAGAGAAAAAACGAACCATACACATAAGGTACCAAAATAGGTTGGCAAAAAAAAAATAGACTCTTTTCATTTTATTTCCAAAAAAGGCATCGTCACTTAAAACAAGGTTGGATATTTATAAATCATTTTTAATAATTAATATTTGATCCTCTACTTTGGATAACAGCGGCACATCTTCGAGGCATCGAATTCACGAATCGTTCACACTGCTCCTTCAGAATGGATTGCCAAATCAACAATATGTTTTGGCATAAATCCATTTTATTAGATGGCCTTGGCATTTTGGAGAGTTCCTGCTTCAAAATTCCCCATAAATGCTCAATAGGATTGAGATCTGGGCTCTGAGCGAGCCAGCCTTTTTAGTCACAGCTGCCGAGTGCTTAGAATCATTATCTTGTTGAAAGCGCCAAATTATTAGCATCTCCTCTGAAGCATAAGACAACATCACATTTTGCAAAATATAGATTTATTTATATAACAGTCCCATACCATTATACTTCCACCACAGTGCTGTCTGTTAACATAATTGCGGCCATCTCTACTAAAAATATTAAATTTGTTTTTATCAGACCATAGAATATTTCGCCATTTGTGTGTTGGGCTCAATTAAATGCTCTCGGGCAAAAGCCATTCTTCTTTGAAGATTTGTTCTGCTTAAAATTGAAGGTTTTTCGCTATCCACCCTACTAAATTTGCTCCATCCAAACGATAACGAACTGTTCGCGAACTAATACTTAGGAAGGTCCAGAGGGCTTTTTATTTCCTGGGATGTGGCGAAGCACTGCAATTACGACATGCGGACGAATGGTGGTTTTTCTTGGTCTTCGCCGTTTTTCTTCGATATTAACTTGGCTTTTAAGGCCATTTCCTACTAAATGATCCGTCCGTTTAACTATTTCTGAAATAATTTTTATAGTTCAACCTTTTTTTCGAAAGTATTCTATGAAGTTTTCTTTACTTTTTTCTAAGTGAATATTTCGTTGATTGCAACACTGTACGATAACTCGACGCGTTTTAACAGCGGAGGTAACACGACTTTTGTAATAAACTTAAATTCACAATGAAAAAACAGCAAGGCCAAACATCAATCACATCGTTTTTCCAAAATACCGGCAGTGCGGATAATCTAGATGGTGAGTAGCAAGATTATACAATGCGTATTGTCATAAAGGTTAAGTTGATGTCTTTCGAATATTTCGAATAAAAATGGATAAGAAATTATAAACTTTTGGTTATTTATTATACCTGTGCCTAGCTTAATTAAAATTTTACATAAGTGATGTTAATCCAAGTGTTTTAGAGGTTAAACATTTTGATTGTTTTCTTCGTATTTGTGAATCAAGGTTTATTGAAAGGCCTGACAGTACAATCACATTTTTGGAACTTTTCGAATGCAATGATATTAATCTACAAGAATTTGCTGAAAATACGTGATCTATATCATCAACAGCAACCTATCTTCTTGCTGCGATTTAGAAAAGTGGTTTCATAGTGAGCCTTGTCGTTTGTAAAAGATTGCTCAGTTTAACTCTTGACTTGTCGGGGTTACTTCAGGAGAAGTCGTTAGATTTGGTCTGTGCTATGACCCGCACAAAAGAAATAATATATTCACTTCAGCACATTCGAGAAAATGCAGATGATTTTTTCGGGGAAATTTTTCGATTCGCATAGCAGTATGCCGAAGAAATTTTTGTCACTAAAGCGCCGATGGGTTGGACGAGCTAGCCACATACATACATACTTCGAAGATAAGATGTAATCGTTCTCGATGAAAGCAGAATACAAGTTGTGGTGGGCAAAAATATCGTCTATCGATTGTTCAACTGAAGTTTTGAAACAGTTTTAGTATTGTGATGGAACGCATTGTCGCGGTATGAAACTACTTCTTAACATTTTGGCAACACTTCCAGTAACAACAGCAAGCGTCGAGTGATTGTTTTCTACACCCCGAAGTGTAATGGCTCAGCGAACTGGCTATGATTTCCATTCATTGGGATATTGCAGTCGATCAAGATGAAGTTATCAACATTTTATCGAAAACAAATTGAGGAGATTGCTTCTTTAATAAGATGCACCAATAAGCTAATTTTTCTTCATTGATTTGCGTCTTGCGTTATTTTTATGTAGAATCATTTATCTCGGATTAGGTGTAATTCGTGGAGTTTATGTCTTTATTAGTTTTGGCGAATTACAAGTTATCAACTATGTTCGATTAAAGTAATTTCTACGAATTAAAGCAATATTTTGAAAGTGAAAGCTATTCCAATTAATTCGCCTATTTATATAAACACAAATATATCAATTACTGGGACAAGAAACTATAAAACAGCAAAATTTAACATTAATTAATATTTCTTCGAATCTCAGTTATTACTTGCAATTTAGATACATTCCATTAGAAGAAAGAATGACCTAGAATTCAGTTAATTGAAGCAAGTAGTCAAAATTTTATTTTTCTTAGCTGATCAATAATTAGGACGTTTAACTTATACATAGATGAGCAATAATAACCGATATCTTTTTAAAATTTGCGGACCCCTCCCGAAACTAAATCCTGGCTACGGGCCTGGTGTATGGTTCGGGTTTTCTCTTATTTTTTAATGGTAAACGAAATGTTTGTGCTTTTGCTAATAACAACAGATGAGACCAAAAAAAGATGTATACAACTTTTAATCATCAGTGCTTGAATGTTAAAAATATGAACGAAGAAATGCTTTCCAACGCGAAGAGTCTATTTTTTTTTTTCACCAGTGTATATATTAATATGGATGTATGAACATATGTGCGTAATATACTCGTATTTGCTTGAATGTTAGTATAAACACAAAAAACTTATAAATATTTTTAAGGCTGATAAAATGTATGCGTGACCTAAATATTTGTGTGTGTACCGACGGCCAGAAGTTAGCAACAAGTCGAAAAGTTGTTAGCGGTTTATATACTTATTTGTATGTAAGTACATACACATGTAGTCTAAACGAATATAAATGTGCGTAAGTATATACTAAGCCAAATTGAATTAGGAAGGCAAGCAAGTGTATAACCAATTAGCAAAACTTCCGTAAAGTAATTGTATATAAAGTGGCGGTCAAAATAATAGTAATGATTTTTTATTAACAAATTTCGACAATTAGTTGTTCGTTTATTATAAATTTTTTAATTATTTTTGAATTATCATTCGAAAACCATTTAAGGCAAAACTTTGTAAATTCTTTCCCAAAAATCATCAAATTTTAGTAAAAGAGGTACTACTTTCATGTCTCCCTTAAGCTCAACTACCTAGAGAAAACAAAAAATTTCCAAAATCGACATTATATTTAAGCCAACTGAAATTTGCAATTTATCAGTATAAACTTGAAGGGGCTACAAACAACACAATACTTCCATAATTCCTACTAAAACTTAAAAAAAATTTTAAATACAAATTACTAATTTTATTTTTATTTCCACAAACATAAATAGTGCTGTTCGAATCCTTAGCAATCAAGTTCATAATGACATAGTTTTCACCTTATGTTCATTTATTTATTTTATTTATTTATTAAGCTACATACATGCACAACAACCAGAGGTTTTAAAATTTGTATTAAATTTAGACTTAACTAAAAATACAAATATGTATATGAATTTAAATATATATTAAGATAGAATCGCAGCGTGGTTTTATTATTCCTAATCGCTGGCGGTAAACAATTCCAAAGATGGACCAAATGCACAAGGAATTGACGTTTAGAGGTCGGGCAACTCGATTTCAAAGGCGAAATAGTCAGAAACTGGGAAGATCTGGTCCATGACAGTCGTTCTTTCAGATAACTCGGCTCCTTAGTTGTCATGACTTTATGCAATTACGTTAAGCACCTGATTGTGAGTATGTCATCAAAAGTTATAGCAAAGATTTTCAACGCGAATTCAGAAATGTGCTCATAACGTTTAATACCAAAAATATATCGCGCGATATTATTGTACAGCACATTAAGTTTCCTACTTCATATACTAGCACAATTTGCCAACAATTCACAACCATATAATAACGTCGATAAAATATACGTTTTGGCTAGTAAAAGTCGTATTTTTAACAGCGTAAAGTACTGAATACCCCACAAAGCCATATACTTTGCCAATAGTGCTAAGAATATGGTTGTTCCACGTCAAAGTACTGTTAAAAACTATTTCTAGGTTTTTTGCTGTGTCCACATATTTTATGACAGAATTGTTGAGTTTTACCTCATTATAGCCGTCAAGGTTTAAATATTTCTTATAGATAATAATGCACTGGAACTTGCTTGGATTAAGGGCCAAGCCATTGTCAGACGCCCACTGATTCAAGCAATATCAGTCGGTGTTTAAGTTAGTTATAAATGTATTGAAGTATCCAAGGGACAACATAGACACATTTGGACGTCACCAGCGTAAACGTGATTATTACTATATTTCAAAATATTTATTTTTAAGAATTTTCATTTAAAATTCAGTTCCTTTTCGAACATGAACTAACATTTTAAAACTTTGTAGAAAACTAAAAAAAAAATACACAAATTTTGACATAGATTTTCAACTTTCAGAAGTGTTAGAATTTTTTTGAGTATGCAGTTTTATAGCAAATTTAATTTTGATCTAACAATGAGACATTTTCAAATAGGCAAGAATTACCGTAGATTTTTTAGAATTTTATTTTCGTCGCAATTGGTTCCATATAACGTATAACACTGTTTCAATTGCTCAAAAACTAGTTGAGCGCGAATTGTGGATACGTTGCAGATGAGGTCCTAAAATGACTAAATGTAATATAAAGCAAAAAAAAATTGTTTTTCAAAAGTTACGCAACTTTAAAAATATAAGGTGTTTTTTTTTTACGTCGCGGTAAGCCATTGTTAATCAGTTCATAGCTCGCAAAATATTAGTTTTATCAAAAAAAAAAAAAAAAATTAAATGCTTTTTTATAGACAGCCAGAGATTTATAAAAAAACAATTGATTAAATTAGACATTATTTCACGAAAAAATTAATATCTCAGGCCCTATAAAAAGAGACCCCCTATAAAAACTGGTCAGTTTATTCATTTCTGGTAAAAAAAAAAATTGTTATTGTTATATGTAATTAATCGATGTCAATTACATCAAAGAACCATTTTCCAAAGTTTCATTGAAACATATTGAAAATTGTGAATGTTATGCTCGATTTACTAAGTGTGCGCACGCTGCAGCTAAAACAATGCCGCGACTTTGAAAGCCTCTTTTTCGAAACACTGTTTTCAAAGTTGGCAAGCAGGATTGCGAAAAAACTACGTTTACAAATCGAACTGCAAAAAAGTATTTAATTTTTAAAAGTTTTTTTTTGACACCTTGACGAAGAGAAAATATAAATTTATATTAACAAATAATTTTTCAGAGCAGTTGAAGGCGAAAAAATTCACACTGATGTTTGTTGTTATATAAAACAATTATTATGCATAGTATGACGATATAAAAAATCATCGTTGCAGCCTTTGATTTATACTTGACAATGAATAGAAAACTTCTGTAATATCTGTTATAGTTTTTTAAGAAAAAAATAATTTTAAAAATGCCAGTTTTTAGCCCGAAAAAAGCAATTACCCCCTTAATATGAAATAAATCTTCCTATTATTTATATTTTTTAAACCTTTAAAAAACAATTTAAAAAAACAAGTTAAGTTACTTGGTTTTATAATATGATGAAAAGATACAAGTAAATAATCGAACGTGTTTGAATTTGTCTACTCTTGAGATTAAAAGCAGCAATTTCAGATAGCCGAAAATGGTGTTCCGTGACAGTATATTCGTAATTACATTTAAAGGTTACCATAGAACGTATCACCAATCGTTCCGCTTATCATCAACGAGTATCAGTACTTCACCTGGTGAATTCGGTAAAATTGAAGTGTGAAGTGTTTAACTAGATGCAAATGCACATACATACTTACATATGTATTTATATATGTACACATTCACGAGTATAGATGTAAATATCAATGCTTTTATAAGTGGCACTTCAACTTAAGAGCACTACCAATATTGGCATATGAATATAATGTCGTCCAATGCATTTAGCTAAAAAGAGTGCAGCTGCAACGAAGGACTTTCATTGCGCAGGCAAAAGCAATTGATAGCATCTACAAAATAAATATAAAAATAAAAAACTAAGTAAAGCGTTGCATCCACGTTGCAGTCGACATTAAAGTCACGGCATAGTCGGCGAATAGTAACAACGCCACACTTACTTAGATATGTAGCTATTTGTATATGTATGTTTGTACGCTTATTTAGTTTGTGAAATTCTATTCTCAAAGTGGTTGAACAGGAGAAAACTAGTCAAGTTGAAAACTTTACAACGCAGAGGCCAAGTAGGTAAACTTGAATAGCATGAAGTATGTATATACACACGAGTATGTACGTAAGTATTAGGGCAAGGAAGGGCAAGACGGTAGTAAAAAGGATACTTAAACTGATAAACCGCAAAACTTTAATCGAAAGAAAGTGGCTAACAATAGTTGCAAGCACTTGACTAGCTTGACTAGTTCGATGAAAACTTGCAGGTTGCTGAAGGGGATAAAATAAAATGACGGCAAAAAAAAATTGCTAACGTACTAAGGTAACTAAACACAACACTAACTCAGGGATCGAAAATAATGATTATTTTCTAATTTTCAATGAAAAAACTCAAAATATATACTAAATGCGTTTATTTTTTCTCAAGCCCTGTACGAATATTTTTGATCAAAACATATAGAAATTAATTTTAATAATTATTTTTCTATTTTTATTCATCGCTCAAAATTAATAATCAAATATCAAGTTATATACTTTTGATCATAAATAAAACTAATTTTTCGTGTGTTAATTTTTCGCCCTGAAATTATACTTATTTTGTGACTTGCTGTTTATTGAAGAGAAATAATCTTTATTTTATAAGTTGTAATTTTTTGATTGGAAATATCCATTATTTTTTGATTATTATTCTTTATTTTTTTTTTTTTCATCAAAATAATGATTTTTTAGTTGTTTTTTCGGCCTTATTGATTTTAATAATTGACAATTTTATTGAGCTCGACGCCAGTAGTACTATAACTTCTACCATTTTTCCAATAAAATCTTCCATAAACTGGCCTCGAGCTCAATAAAATTGTCAATTATCAATATAATGATTATTTTTTAGTTTTTTTTTTATAAAAAATAAAAATCATTTCTCAAGCGTTATTTTGTAGCTTAGAAATAAAAATTATATATTGAGTTTTTTATTTTTTGCAGATCGAAAAACTCAAAACCACACAGCGCTTTTCTAATAAGTGTTTGGTTGTCAATTTTTTTGTACAATTTTTTGCAAAGCACATTAAACAGTAGAAGCAGGGAAATTGAATAAAAATATAAGGCGTTGTGTATTTTGGTTTTGCTTTCGTAAGCTAAATTTTATAAAATATTTTATCAATTACCTGAATAGCATTCGTATCTAAACAAAATAAAATATTTTACAATTCAAATTAATAAATCAAAATATTTTTTGCTGCTGTTATCTGTTGGATGTGTTATGCATAAATATACATTGTTATAAAAAAATTTCAGACATTTCCCACCTTGTTATAACTTTTAATAGAAAATAAAATAATAAATTAGGATAATAAATATAAAATACTGAATAAGTTTACAACTAGACTTAGTTGGACCACAAACTGTTGTTGCTTTTGCAATAGCAAAATTAATTTAAAACAAGTAAGGAAAGCTAAATTTGGGCGAAACCGATTTTTATATACCCTCGCGATGTATTTTTGTATGGGCGGTGCCCATAATTTCATAAAAACCCCGTTTATTTGTTTCAAATCGCTGCTCGTATTAAACATTACTCAATTTTGTTCCAATAAATACTGAAAAACGAAGTTTTTTGCATTTTTCAAAATTTCCGTTATATCGAAAGTGGGCGTGGTTATGGTCCGATTTCAAAAATTTGTAACGATGATAACAGCGATATTGACGAAAACATGTTCACCAAATTTTATGACGATACATTACACCGTAATTGAGATGCAGGCATTTTTTCCTAAGTGGGCGTGGCAACGCCAATTTTTCAAAATTTCTTAATACCTAATTTCTTAGTTCAAAATCGATCCAAATACTAAATTTCAATCAATTTGCTTACCGAAAAAACGGAGTTTTTGCATTTTTCAAAAACTTCCGTTATATTGGAGATGGGCGTGGTTATTGGACGATCTTGACCATTTTTAATGCCAACCTACCCTGTCCAAAGAGCAATCTATGTACCAAATTTCATTGAGATATCTCAATTTTTACTCAAGTTAGTGTAACCATGGACAGATGGACGGACGGACGGACAGACATCGATTCCTCTTTTCATTCTGATCAATTTAGTATATACATATACATACATATGTCTATATCTATCTCGATTATTTTTTGCTGTTACAAACAACCGTTATGCGAACAAACTAATAAAACCCTTGTGTACAAGTACGCTCGGATATAAAAAAAAGTAAAACGGGAAAAGTTTAAAAAGGAAACGAAAAAAATTATAAATACAAAATAACAAAGCTAATTAAAAAGGCCGGAGAGCGTTAGTATAGTGTTGGGCAAATTAATAGCAGCTCTTTATAATAAAAAATTTTGAGAATTAGTTATTCCTTCATTGAATTTTCTAATAAAAAACAAAGAAATGCGAAAAAAAGTCAGTAAAATCTGCGGTTTACGAATATATCAACTCACTGAAGCTTGCACTTATACTTAAATTTAATGGGACACAAAACTGCATACTTAAGCATTTTCTGAAAATTCAGATTAAAAAGTGAGAGTTATTTGAACTTTAGTAAAAAGTGAAAAAAATTTAACATTTAATAAAATTAATAATAAAAATTATTGTCAAAATTTATACATGTATGTATGTAAATCCCTATTGTTATTTGCCACTGAATGTATATACTCGTATGTAAGTACATATGTACATATGAATGAACCAAATCGCCAAGTAAACGTAATTAGCGTTCAAAGCTCAAAATGGCAAATAGACACGAGGGGGAAAGTGATAAAGGAAAATAATATATACTTGGTATATATGTATGTAAATACGTATATATATATATTTTTACATGTGAAGGAATTGTTTTACGCCAAGACAAGAAACAGTCAACGACCGCCAAGCGAAAAGGGTGGTTGGGTGGTTTAGTTACACGCCCTATTTGTCAATTGGTGTTCGAATTCACATGACTGCCACTCACGCGAGGGCGTATGCAAATTAAGTAACAAACGTATGCACTCACACAAACACACAAACATACACATGTACAAACTGTGCAACCGCACCTACATTTTTCTCAGAAATGCAAGAGGAAAGAAAAAAAAATAAAATACTATTTGTAAACACATTTTCACCAACCATTTAATGGCAAAAAATAACTAGGAGCAAATGATTAATTTGCTGATTTGTTTACCCTGGAGAAATTACAGTTCATCAGTTCCGCTTTTTTTGTTCGCTAAGGTAATTATAAATTTAATAAAAATCTACTTTTCGCGCAAGTGACAATAATGTTTAAAATTTAGCTAGCTATGCACCTTCTCCTCGCTGAGACGATTTACTTATGTATATTAGGTATAGTATTTATACAATTTTAAACAAATACTCTGTACACAAATTATAGCACAAACACATATTGACACATTTGAACAATTTATTTATCTTTCAATTATCTTAAAAATTAAAAACAATCTCTTAAATTGTATAAAAAAAAACCTAGAAAATGTGTATGAAAACTTCATCAAAATATCGAACTTTTAGAAACAATTTTTTAAAATTTTTTTTTGTTTGCAAATAGGTAGCTTATTCAATTTTGCTACAACAAAGTGCAAGTTACTAGTCGCTCCGAATTACCACTGATTTTTGACAATTTTTATCGCAATTCTTTCCATCTAAAAAATACAGCGGTTTTGCGTTAAATGGAGGAAACTGCCAGTAAAACAATTTTAAAAAATCAGTGATAACTTGTAGACACTTGAACATTGTATTTTCTCAAACTTAAATTTAATCAGCCAAAAAACTGCATACTCAAAAAATGTTTAAATCTTTTTTAAAAAAACTTGAAATTTTGATTAAATTTTGTTGAACCTTGTACATTTCGAAAATAGTTCAAAAAATGGGTGTTTATTGGTTTTCTTAGAAAATTAACCATAATTTACTTGAAAAATAATTTTAATTAATTAGAAGAAAAATAAAGTGCCCAAATCAGTTAATATGTAATTTTGTTTTAATTTGTGAACATAATAAAGTTCTATCAGAGCAGCACACATCCATTTTTTGATGCATCACGTTTCAAAACTGACAAATTTTGGCAATTAATTTTTCTTTTATTTTATGCTTAGTATTTTGCCATTAAAATACACTTCATTCGCTTACTCAACATACAATTTAAAATAATACAAAAAATAATAATTCTTCAAATTGCGAACTTAAAAAACATTAATAGTTTTTTTTTTGAGTGTGCAGTTTTCTAACCCTTTCGATTTTAGAACAACGAAGTACAAGTCTCAAGTTACTCAAAATGCCGTGAATTTATTAAATTTTTTTTATTTGAGGAGGGCTGTGCGTTTTTCTTCTATATCAGAATAGTTTTTGTTCAAGCGGTGTATGGAATGTAGAAAAAAGGCATACGTTTCGCAGACATACAGGTAATCGAAGCAGAGTTTACAAATTAGCAAAAAAAAAATTGAATTTGCTGAACTTTCGCTGCTGTATTTTTTAGCTGTGCCTTAATATGCATACACACTTATGTAGTAAAAATTCGAAAAATTTGTACGAAAATCTTAAGATTTTAAATCAGAAACTTTGAAAAACTTGATGTGTAATGGTCGTTTATAAAGTGCAGCTTAAATGTGGTTTGAAATTTGTGGTTGATTTTTGGTTTAACATTTCAGCGGTTTTTAAAAAGTTCGACTATTAATTATTGCGAAGAAAATGAGGACGAAACACGGCCTGAAAAAAGAATTTATTAAATTATTAATTATCAACAATGGCCGCCAAATTGAATGTCAAAAAAAAGCCTAAAGAATTTTTATTTAAATTTTCTACAAACACATTTGCATTCATTTGAGTTAAAACCAAGGATGCATTTTTACGTACCCTGTCGAAAAAAAGCAGACAGTCTGGAAATTTAACCAATTTTAAGGTAGTTTGAAACCATTGCAGTTGGAAAAAAACAATGTTTATATTATTTCAGTCAAATATATTTGAAAGTGGTTGAAATCACATTCAGAGCCGGATTCATGACTTGCTCCTAGGACATCGTCATGTTAGTAAAGTTAGTTGATGACAAGAAAAAAGGAAGAATTGAAACCACTTGTAGTTGAAAAAAAGCACTTTTTAAATTGCTTTTAAAGTACTTTGATTTCCGACAGGGTATGCACATAAGCACCTATGCATTTACACATTCTAGACACACACATAAAAAAGTACAGATAAATACCCAATACCAAATAAATGTAAGTTTTGGTTAACAATTCGAAAATAATTAGTAAACTAGTTTCATTTTCAAGTCTCACCTTTGATAAAACTATACTAAAACACTGCACTGTAAACAATGTAATAAAACACCAATTTTTTATAAACTATAGTACCATCTGTATGTGGTCAAATCTAAAAATAATTATGGGGGTGACCCAAAAATTCTGACTTCAGACTCTGATCCAACAGATCCAAAACCTTTGAAAACCGTTGAGAAACACGGGGATTTTTGAAATCTTAAATTTTCTTGTACTGTGTAATTAAAGTTTAATTAGTTTGTTCTGTATTCTAGAAATAAGCATTTTTTATTTCGTTATAAATTCGAAATACAGCACATTTTCGAAGTTAGATTTGAATGACAGAGAATAATAGTCTCCTTATCTTGTTGTAAATTTTTTAAAATTTAATTTCAATAAAATAGGAACTCTGAAAAAATTACATTGATTATGAGTTCGTTCCAGCTCGATATTTATATTTTAAATGAAGGCTTTCGAGAATTCGCCATAATGTTTATTGGGTTAGCATGTCAGCGAGTTATCGCGCTATCAACTAATTAACCGCATGTTATTGCTCATAATTAATTAGAGAAATACTCAGCGGTATTTAAGAATTAATTGTTGAGATATTCAGAAAACACATCCACAGCTAATATCATTTTTTTCTTGTCAGTAATAACTACCTTATTTAGAAATAAGTTCAAAAGAGAAGAAATAATAAGAAGGGAATTTGAAAGGTAAAACTAAAAACATAAATAGTCGCGGCTCGTGCATTGTAAGTATTTCCTGAAGAGGTTCATACAAATCTTGCAAAAATAAAATGAACAGCAATTTTTATTTATCTGATAATTGCACTTTGTTAAACCAAAATTATTGGCGACATAACTGATTGATCGGATTTTTTTTTAATACATATTAAGTTATTATTTATGCTACTATATTTTAAAAAAATTATTTAAAATAAATAAAAATTATATTGGGTGAATGCATCAGTCCCGGAGCATTTAATAAACAAAAACAAAAAATTATAAAAAACCAAGGCTAACTCCTTGCCACTTTAAACTTTTAGATTGTTATACTAAAACAGGTATAAAACTGCATACTTAAAAGAAATTCTAAAACTTCTAAGAAAAAAATACAGAATTTAATTGAAAATTTGTAGAATTTTTTTTAATTTTCTAGAAAATTTTAAACTTCATTTTATATGGTTTATGTTAGAGAATCAACTGAATTTTAATTTAAAATTCTTAAAACTAAATAAATGAATATATGTAAACTATTTATGTAATCTTGAATTTCCGATACTGCATGATACGACACTTATAAACTCTTTTTAAAGTCTATCTTTCAATAATAAATGTGACAATAGTTATTTTTTTGTTTCTCCATACGAAACCAAAATTCTCTTAAAACAAAACGGAACTTTCGTGATCAGCAGTATTTTCCACTCACTTTCAAATTTATTTTTTCTTCGTTATAAATTTGAAATTCAGCCAATTCTTGAAGACATTTCTTCATGGGCAGGGGTGGGGTGATTGTGCTTTTCTCTTATTCCAATGGTACCAATTTTTTTCGAACCAATTTCAATTTTATTTCCAATATACAATGAAGGTTAAAAAACTTATATTAGTTGTGAGTTCATTCTCATTTCGATATTTCTATATATTGCATATAGTAAGAAGGTCATTTTCGAATGTTTATTGGATATGCATATTCATCAATATTTGTGCAATAAATTAAATTTTTTCGTTTTTAAACAAAAAAAAAATACTTAAATGCTATAAATTCTTTTCAAATACCAAATTTTTTTTGTTATAAACAAACAAAAAAAAAACTCAAATGCTATGAGATTATAAATTCTTTTGAATATTTTCCGTGTCCTTCTTGCAATAAGAATAAAGCAAAACAATATTTTGAATACAATTATTTTGTTGCCAGATAATTGAATTAATGTACGTACAAATACAATTAAACAACAATACATACATATGTTTGTATGTACGTTCCTATGTATGAATGATAAATTCAATTTAAAGCGATTGTCATTTTATTGTTCGAATTTACACACATTGCGGTAAGGCGATAAATTTATGTTATTATACACTTGTGGGTTTAATTCATGTACACAAATACATACCAACGTTTATGTACATATGAATGTATGTATGTATGTATAAGTTGATAAGTTGACTGAATGCACTCCAAAAAAGGCGTATTAATTTTAAATATACTAACACACACACACAATAAATATAAAGCATTGCAGACTAATTGAAAGCGAACGGCCTGCTTGGCTACTGATAAAAGATTTTTATTATATATTTTTATTATATTTAAGAGAAATTTAAGCAGTCATTTATCCATTTTTGTGAATAACAAATACTCATAGCAGATTAATTTTGGACAATTACTTACATAGAAAATCCACAATTTCCTCAAACACAGTTAAAAAAAAAGTTAAAACTTTCCAGATCGGTTGTTCAAAATGTTACTACAAACTTTAAAAAAAACATGCCAACATGACATGATTAACACAGAAATTGATAACAAAGAGTGCTTGGAATGAAGACCTCTTCCTTTTATAAAGGGTTTTCCAATAAGAATGATATGATTTCTTTTTTATTGAATGTGAAGTACAATCGATACAATTAAGTTCTGAATATAACATCATTCAAATGGCCTCCACGACTTCTTTGCAGGAACGAATTCGATGTAAACCAAGTCGTATTTCATGAATAGCATGTTCAATATTGACTTCTAAAGCTTGAAGAGAGTCTGGTTTATTGCTAAAGACCAATAACTTCAAATAACCCCACAATAAGTAGTCTAATGGTGTTAAATCACAACTTCTTGGAGGTCATTCAATGTCACAATTTCTTGAAATAATCGAATCTCCAAACTTTTCTCACAATAATTCGGTTGTTGCACGTGCTGTGTGGCACGTAGCCCCGTCTTGTTGGAACCAGATATTGTCAAGATCAACTTCTTCCAATTGCGGCCATACAAAATTGGTTATCATCGATCTTTACCGCTCTCCATTGACAGTAACGGTGTCACCAGTTTCATTTCGAAAGAAGTATGGACCGATGATTCCACCAGACCAAAAACCACACCAAACTGTCATTTTAGGTGAATGTAATGTTTGTTCATGAATAATTTGTAGATTTTATTCGCACCAGAATCGACAGTTTTATTTATTCACCGCACCACTCAGATGAAAGTGAGCCTCATCGGAGAAGATTTTATTAAAAAAGTTCCAATTGAAGAACGATTATTTTGATAATAAAATTGAATAATTTGTAAACGTTGTTCTCGCGTATATCTTTCCATGATGAAATTATAAACATTATTGAATACAATGAAAAAAAATGACAGATCATGACATATTAAAAATGGTCGAAACGACACTTAGAAATCATATCATCCCTATTGGAAAACCCTGTACAAAACCATGATGTTTCTGTGTTCTTCTGGCCTTTTTTAGCCACTTGCCACTATTCAAAAAAAAAAAAGCCATGGAGTTTTTCTCCGAACATGATGTCAATGTGGTGCCGAAAGAGGTCATCCCTCTAAACTGTCCTGAGTAACGAGCCATCGAAATTTTGTTTGGCTCAAATGAAAAGAGAGCTGAAGCAAACAAAATCACAAGTCCATAAAGTGGCACAATAAATGGCCTTATGTCAAATGATGATGTTATGTTCTAAGATTAATGAAGGGGGTATCGCAAAAGATGCGTCAGTTTTGGAGAGGGAAATGGGTTCATTGTAATTTTAATATTTTTATAAAGAACATGCTTCTTGAAATTGAAAAAATAAATTGTTTCGCTTTCCTTAATATTGCTTCATTGGATTCTTGTATGGCGTTTTTTGGTGCTTTTTTCATGAAGTTTCTAAATGTTTGCGGTCTTTGCATATTTTGGAACGAATCTTCCGTTTTTCTATGAATGTTATGAACATTTTTATGTGGATATTTTTTTATGTGACCTTCTGAGGAAAGCATACACTGCCTAAAAGAAAGCTTAATTGTGCATACTTATTCCCAAAGATGCTTATAGCGAGGCTGATACAATATTCAAAACATGGTGTTCTAATTTTTGCAGCGCTAACAAGTAAAGCCTAGTTAAAAAGAAATGCTTCATTAATAGCAAATATTAAACTGTTTGGATCAACTCAAATCAAAATAAACAGAAAAAATTAACAAAATAATACTACATCTTAAAATGTTACCTGCTTTTGTGACAGAAAAACATACAAAATCAAAATATAAAGCGAGTTTAGAAGTATAAAAAATTAATATTCGATAAAAGCTATTGGCAAACCTTTCAGTTCAGAGAGAATTTAAAAACATATTTGAGTAAAACAGACGACAGGTTCCTGTGGGCGCAAGTCCTCAACACTTATTAAAAATTTTAACGTGATGTACTTGTTTGTTAATTTAGCTATTTTTTAATACCTTTAAGAAATAACTTCTGTTTAAACTTTTGAGTCTTTGGATTTATGTACGACAAAACATGACAATCAGAAAATATTACAGCCTACCTTACAAGTGTCTCGAAGTAGCAATGCCTTCTTGACACCATGACTTTCTAAAGAGATGAATTGAGAGATTTATGGGCTGGTGAAGAAAACTGATTTCCTTCCTTTTTGTAAGACACACTAAACAATTTTTTTACCTAAGCTCAATTTCTTCTTTCCGTTTGCTTGACTTTTTTGAGATTTTTTTCGAAACTTCAAAGCTATTAGCCTACGTTTTCTAGGTGAGTTTATTTTTTAAGCATTTAAACACGCAATAAAATAATTGTTTAGGCAAATGTAATCGATGTTACGACTTTTTACTTTATCGCATAAGGGAAGTAATACCGATTAACGCTAAAATATATGTAACTACACAAAATTGAGGAACATTTGATCAAACTAAATTGTGACTAACTGGCTTCTATTTTGAAATTCTTAAAAAGAAACCTCGAATCACGACAAATCGCTCTTCAAAATATAAATTTGAAATACCAGCTGCGGACTTTTTGCATAAAGAAACAGCAGTAAAAATTATTGTAGTAATAACAATAATAAAAAAATTCTAAATCTATTCAAGGTCCTTCAAAACTTTTTTTTTTGCAAATATTTAAAATTTTACCTCGAGGAGTAATACTGACAAAATTAGATGTACGCATATTTGCACACACACACACACACCCACATTGAAAACAAGTCAAGTTTCCGACTTGACATTGCAACTTCCGAAAGTGTTCAACAGCAAGCTTGCCATAAATCGCATTAAGGTGACAAATTGCCGTCAGAACGTTGGGAAGAGGCGGACATACATAAGTACACCACTCACCACACAACACTCAATTAAAAAATAAAAATAGTTTGCTTCGTGACGTGCAGACCGGCTAGACGGTGCTTGTACTTGTAATTCTATGTAATCCGGCAAATTTGACAACGCTTATCGTTGGGACAGAGATAAAGTGACGAGACAATGACTGCGTCTGCGGTGAAAATTTTGTTGCAACAACGTACAAAACGTTCACAGATACTTAACAGGCCATTCAATAAGTCCGTAGGATAGGTAAGAAAAAAACATTTTTTTGGCAAAATTCGATTTTATTATTCAACATAGTTGCCTTCGAGGACGATACACCGATTATAGCGATCTTCCAACTTTTCGATACCATTTTTCTAGTACGATTTGTCTTTTTCGTCAAAATAAGCCTCAGTGACGGCTATTACTTCATCATTGGAGCCAAATCTTTTTCCCCGGAGCATTCTTTTGAGATACGAGAAAAGGAAATAGTCTCTGGGTGCCAAATCTGAAGAATACGGTGGGTGGGGAAGCAATTCGTAGCCCAATTCATGCAATTTTGCCAATGCTCTGAATCATTAACACGTTGTGGTTTTTGATCGAATGTGAGCTCGCGCGGCACCCATTTTGTAAAAACCTTCCGCATGTCTAAATAATCGTGTAAAATGGTAAACACACTGCCATCTGATATTTTTACAATGTTAGCTATCTCGTGCACTTTCAATTTACGATTGGCCAAAACGATTTTGTGAGCTTTTTTTATGTTTTCCGGTGTGACAGCCTTATTTAGGCGTACACTGCGTTCTGCATCACTCGTGCCCGTACGATCACGTTTAAAATCGGCAATCCACGTCTCCACCATTTTGTCTCGATGGAGCAGAGACATTTAGCAAGTCATGCTTTGGTTTACACAGTATTTTTCCCCATTAAAAAGCAATGCTTTATATACACACGAAATTCACCTTTTTCCATTTTTTGAAAATAACAAAAATTGCTTGCGATAACTTCAGAACCAATGGTACGATTGCTGTCAAATTTTGAAACGTTTCATTTGAAAGGTGCCTGATTCGAGATGCATACGAAATTTTTTCATAGTGGCGACATCTATGTGTCATCCCACGGACTTATTGAATGGCCTGTTACATTTGCAGTCACAAATGTGTGCACTGATATAATTTATAGAGTTTTAGGTAAAAACATGCGATATTGATTTTTAAATTTTATATACTCGTATAGTGTTGCAAATGTATTTTTGGCTTTAGTGTTTGACGTACGATTTATGTCTAAGAAAGATAATAATCCATTGAAATTCTTGTATCGGCATATAGAAGGGAGTTTGAGGTGTGGGAAGACATTTCTAGAGCCAGATTGCGCTGGAGCTTAGGTCATTCAATTTTCGAAAAAAAAAAACGGCCAACGCATCTAATATCAACAAGCCTCGAAGGTAAAAATCTTTGTTTTCACTTTCGTCTCATAGGATAAGACACTTAATGTGACCTGTAAAGGACGGTTGGACTGATCTTGCAACCTGAATTCCAAATTTGTTACGCTTATCTACAAGCATCATTTATTATACCTCTTTACCTTATTATCATGCAATCGAAGAAGAGGAAAATACTCACAAGACTTCAGTTATCTGCCTACTGTACTTTTTTGATCTTCAGCCCCGCAAACTAAAGCAATTTGCTTGATTTTGGGTCTTTCTTGCACCAGCTACCAAATAGTCGAGATGCAATCGTGCCTTTCAAAACTAACAAAACTCCAGCTGTTAACAAACAAATTTTCTTTAAATTATTTTTCAATCGGCCTCGTGAAAATTTTAAGGTAAATAAAAGAGGGCGGCTCTGCTCTGAGTTCACGATTGGTTAGACTCAGTTTTTCGGAGAGCTCCACATTATGACATTCTGACAATGGATCATGAACATGAGGGACTTCTCTCGGCGAACAAAAAATACTCCACACATTTCGTGTGCTTTGTTCTTTTGTATACCGCAGAAGCAAGGACGATGACAACTACCAATGCGAGATATTCTAAAGTGTGTGATAGAAAGATTCCGCGAAAGATTTATAGTCATTTACATCTTGCTGAATATCGCAGACGATGGAACGGTGGATGAGCAGTACGAGTTTTTACGAACCCGACGCTTCGCTGGCTAGGTAATGTCATGCGAATTGATGAAAGCGTTTCGAGCCTTGAAAGCATTTGTCGCGATACCTGCTGGTGTTGGCCGGAGAGACCAAGTGGTGAAGGATACACTCAGAGTTTGCTGGCGTGCTATTTTTGAAGTATCACAAAGAAAACTCAACTATCTAAGTGTTCTTTTCTGAGACTTAAACTATTTTTTACGTATTACAAAATTTTGTTTAATTTTACGACTTTATAGTTTCTCGTTTGGAATTTTTTTTTTTTATTTATTTCATATTTTTGCTTATATTCAACAAACTCTAAGAGCACGAATGCATAATTTTGGACGACCGCAGACTGTGGCAAGAACACACGCATGCATTGCTTACACACTGAGTCACATTGATGAAATTCACTAATGCTCGTATATTCAAAATGTTTAAATACACAATTATTTGCACACATAAATTTAAGAAAAAAATCAAATATTCCATGAATATGCCGTGACGCATGCACTTTTTACACACACAGAAAAAAAACACAGCAAACTAATGCAATAACAACGTCGCCGGTTCACGACCTCGGACACTACTAAACACGGCGCCATTAACCAACAGCCAACAAAGGCAAATGAGCGAAATAAGGATAAATACAAATAAAAAATAGAGTAGAAACTGTTTGGCGAGTGGAGCATAGGAAAACTTGGTTGTTGGGCTGGTTGTTCTGCATTTGTACACAAACGAAAGCAAAAAATAAAAGGACAAAAAACAGAAAAAGAAAAATAAATAAAACAAAAAATAAGACAGAATTTTCGCGAATCCTTTTACAACTTTCTTTGTAAGCGAAAATTAAAATAAATAAATGAACTGACCACCAAAATACAAATTTCCACTGTTGCGCGTCTCAAGAGAATGAAATTCTTCACAGTCTGCTGCATCAAATACACGCATTCATAGATACAGCACAACACCGTTATAGAAGCGAGATTTCAACGACCGGAAGGCGAACTAACAAACCGAGCGCCATCGGCATGAAGGCAAACAAATTCACAGAAACTAATGGCAAAAACTGCCAAACACGGATGTTCTACGATAGATTTTGCAACTCCTTTGCAATGCTCGTTGTCAATAGTTTACAGTTTTGTACGCATACAAGCAACAACCAAAGAAAATTGTAATAGATTGTCGCAGAAGAGAGCGAACGTGCAAGTGGAGCTCGCGAAGTTATAACTGCGAGCGATAGACATTTATTTATCTATGTGCATAGTAGTTGTGGCATGCAACCAACCACCGGTTAATGGCAGATGTATTGCAATTGGGAACGCATACTAGTATTTATATCAAACATGTACAAGCATAGTATACATAACATAGCAGACAGCTAAAAAAAAAAATGTGCTGAAAAAAATATTGCCAGCGGAATTGTGATTGCGTTTCGAAGCGGAATTAATTAAAGCAAGAAAATTTTCAAAAGAACGGAATGGCAGATAAGCGAGAAGAGTTAGAAAAGAAACTTAAAAGGAATTGAAAAAAAAAGAAAGCAGACTTCAACTACTTCTACTTTGCTGCTATTGACCAGAGCGTTCAATGCGATTTGCGGCGTGAGCTTCTGCTTTACACCAGACCCACCAGCATTAGCTTTTTTTTTAAGACTTAGGAGATATTGGAGGATAAAGAAGATAAGAAGTGGGATTCCTCGGCAGTGGTTGTCGCGGAAGACAAGTGTGAATTTTAATGACTACATACAACTGTAAAAGTTGCAGAAATTTGCCTGTACCCGAGAGAACTTCGATAAATAAAGTAAGAAAGCGTAAAATACCGCTACCCGGATGAGCTTGGCGTCGAATCCGTACGTACTAATAGCGTTGATCTGTCGTAAGCTCTGCGAGAGTATTTTTGACGTCAATGATGCTGCAGCACGAAGAGTCAAGCGACGTGTTTTTGGGCGGTTTAGGCGAAGTAAAAATTTAAAAGGTTGTCTTACATTGTTGGAAGATCGTCTAGAAGAATGTTGTGGTTGTAATAACATTTCTCTTTTGGCTAACAATTCGAGGCTTTATCACTCAGTTATCGTATTCGCCTAATTTTCTAATGATAATTCGATCTCAGATATTTAAACGGTGTCGTTAATGTCAATTACTTGCCTTTTGATTTGCACACAATTGGGATTTCATAGAAGCATTTAAAATTTGTATCAACTCGTTTCAGTCATATGTATCTCTTTAGGAGTTTTGAAAATCTGTACTTGAAGAAACTACAGTAAGTACTATTATGAAATTCCACAATTTGAAAGAAGTATGTTTTCAATCAAATTATGGTAAAAAAAAATCATATATTTTTGATGAGAAAATTTAGTTCTTTCAAACTGAAATTTCTTTTAAGTATGCAATTTTTTAGTCAATTAAATTTTAGCAAATAAATTTAAGGTTTCAAGCCACTAAAAACTACAGTTGATTTTTAAGACTTTTTGTCGCATTTGCTTTTATATATTACTTTTAAACTAAGTTAATTTAATAAAAAAAATTCACAAACCAACGGTTTTTTTAGTGATCTGAAGCTTGCACTTCATTTCCTAGAATTAAAAAGAATGTGTACTTTTAATGAAAAAATGCTAAATTACTATTAATCTTGTATACAGTTTGATAGTTCCAGGAGAGCGGAATAGAAAAAGGCATCATCTCTACACCATTGCCAATAAACCAATTGGCCTGTGACCCAATCGAAATCTAGGACTTCATTTATACTTTCGTATTTGGACTAAAGAAACGAATCGCGGCACTGCTGGCTCTAAACATACTATATACTATAAACATGATATACACGAATGTAATCGCAGTTAATTTTTAAAATAGGTTGCCGATAGTTTATTTGTTACTCACTGGAGTTATACTTTTACTTTTTCTATTTTGTGAGCATTTATCACTTAAAGATGGGGTCATAATAAGTCGGAAAATAACGGAGTTCTTTTATGATTTATTCCCAATATGTCATGAGCAGGACCAATGAAGTGGTCTTTAGGATGAAGGTGCCTTTGGTTACTTATGGACAGCTCCAAGTGTAGGGGTTCTAAATCAGGCTAGCGATCGTTAAGCCAAAACCACGGTAAAAAATGTAACTAACTACTCTCGGTACTGGTTAGAGTTTTGATTGGAAACTGTTTGAAAGTTTTGTATGCCGTCAGAGAAAATATTTTAACGCAACTATTTTGAGGTTGAAGAGGTGGAAATACATATGCTTTTATTTTCTCAAGCAGCTGTATAGCTTTCATTGAGGGGAGGATTAAGCAACTTGTAGCTCTCTCCTTATCGACACCTCCGACGAGCTTTCCCGGGGTGAAAATCTCATGGTTAAAAATTTGGATTTCTTTTTGTGATACAGTCTAATACCTATCATATATTTCGGCGGCACACACACTACCCTTAGTTATATACAAACAAATTGCCATAGTGATTGCAACGAGTTGACCATTTTGCCAGCCATGAACATATCTTTAAATCCATAAAAATACAATAAAAATCTACTGTTGCCGAAACATTTTGGCTTCTTTCTATGTGTACATATGTATACGTACATATGTATACGCATACACACTCACTTGCATGCATTGTATTTTTTCTCGTAGCAGGCACGTAATCATGAAAATATTTACTAACCATAAAATTGTGCGAGTTGAAAGCAAACATTTAGAACATAATAAATCTATGTGCATTACTTTCCGTGATTCATAGAGATTAAAAATAAGCTCGAGTAGGCAAGCAGGCAGCTTCCTACTAAGTGAAAATGAATCAAAAACATAGGGAAAATTCAGTATTTATATACATAAATACATACATAGTAGCAGTATTAACGCAGTTCACTGGTGAGTGAGGCCAGCTGAGTTTCACCACCATATAAAACTGAGATGCTTCTTGGGTGTAGGCTCAACGTCGCATGAAGCAAGAATTTTAATTTGACGACGAAACAAACAACATATTTTTTAGCTGATTCATGTCTACAGTGGACTTCAAAGAGTATTCTAACAAATTTGTTGCTCAATGCGGAGTCTGGTATAACGACATGTTTACACAGTTTGTGGTATGAAAGTTGCTAATATTAGAGGGAATACAATTTAAAACACGCTGTTAACAGCCCTAAACTTTCAAAGCAAAAGCGGATATAAATAGTATGCGAATATAAATACGAAACTATATCGGTGACAATAGTGAAATTGGAGAATAGGTTCCTAAGATCTAAAAAAAAAGTGTTGATCTACATTTGTTTAAATGATTACAACGACCAAATTAAAGTTATGAAAAAGTAATACAATGTTTTGTTAGATTTTACATGAAATGAAGTAAGGGGTTGGTGTTTCTATTCAAAAAACGCTTTTTAAAAATATATCACTCTTGGTGACCAAAACGGTTTTAAAAATAAAAACACTTTTAGAACTGGCGACTTTAAAACGTAAAAGATCGATAAAGCGAACACTTCGCATTTCATACTGTCACCTAATCACCCATACGAATACGAGTACGAGTATTATTACGGTGAATTGCTACACAGCTCTTAAAATTGTATTTCATTAAAAGCGCTGTTCTAATTATCTGGACATGAAATGAGGAGACATCGAAAGACCAAAGACGAGGCACAGCCAGTAGGAAGAATAAAAAGTAAAGAAATGATATGTACAGAAAAATAAGCTTTGACTGTGAAGATGTACATATGTGTGATTATGTCTTCGAAAATGAACCAACTAGATTTTGAGAAAAACCAGTCGTGGAAGGACACATTAATTAGCTTTAGAAGAGGTATTTGTTTAACTCAAGCGCACCTTATACTATATTTCCACGGCACATGATTCGTTCTCTCATTCGATCGCTCTTTCGTAATTGGCATCCCAATCACGTAACGAATCAAAATGATTCCCCATAAAAAATTGTGTGTGCGAATCAACTCACCTCATGAAAAAACGACGCCGTCTCTAATTTTAATCGCTAACTTATCGAAAATAGCTGCCAAAACACAAACAGCTATCAAAACAAAAACAAAAACTAAATAAATAAGATACAATGAAATGCAAAAATGTATTCATAAGTTGAGTTTGTAAAGAAAATAGTAATGTCGTAGAGGTTGTTGGCTACAACTAGAGTGAATGATGATGCAAAAGTATGTATGTAAGTATTACAACAGCAACAGAAATACCAAACGAATCACGAATGTGTCGTCCAAAAAACGGGGGATGATTCGCCATTCGTAATTTAAATAACGAAACACGTGATTCTCTTCTCGTTGGAACACCGTTTTAATTTCGTGTTGCTTTTAAAAACTGACAGATTAATTGATGCATGGTGCATCTGCGGATCGAAATAAAGTTCAAATAAATATTTTTACACAGCAAAATTTGTAGCTGCCGCAAGAATGTTATTCTAGATATTGCGGAAATTTACAAAAATAGTGTAAACAGTTTGAGAACAGCCTTTAGCACTAAAATTCAAGCAATTCAAACCGAGCCATAAACATACGAGTATACGAAAAATCGAAAAATAATTTGTCGAGAGAGGTAATGAGCAATTTTTATAATTACATATATTTTTTAAGGCACTTCCGACTTGTATAAAAACATATTTTGATAACTTTTGATTATTCCATTGCGAGCAAAAACAGCAGCAACAAATATACATATTTAAAATCATTTTTTATTTCATATTTTCTTGGTGAATTAAGCGAAATTATTTAAGGGTATTTGAAACATTTTGTAACATGTGTAATTAGCATACAAGGGCACACTGCAGTATATGTATATTAAATGCATTACGGACAGCAGTAAACAGAACATTTTTACTGATTACTGAAAAAATTTTAAGTAAGCAGTAAATATCAGTTTTCCATGTCATTGCTTAAAACCGGTGAAAAATTTGAACGGAGATGAGCTCTTCTATCATAAAACAAGGAAATTGAATTAAAACATGTATCACATACTTATTTCCTTAATAATATAATATTTTATTTAAATATTCAAATACATTAGTGACGACGTATAACAAAGAATATAATCGAACCGGAACAAGACTATTTGCAAAATATTGACAGAGAAATAAGTCAAAGCAAAGAACAAAACAATATGTTGTATAGGGTGTTTTTTTTAGACGTGTGGTTTTCACTGAGACCGTACTTTTTTCGGAGTTGGTCTTTTTGACATGAGCCGAATCATTTTTAAAACATAATGATAAACCCTTATCTTTATAATAAAGCTTAATTTTTGTCACAGTATTAAAATATATGCTTTTTATGGAATATATTCTTAAAAACCACATGTATAAAAAAAACCCCAGTAAAAATATATTGCTTACTTATATTTTTTTCAGTAATCAGTAAAAGTGTACTGGTAATGCAAAGTAAATTTCAGTAATCAGTAAAGTTTTAATGGTATTGTAAACAAGTTTTCATTATCAGTACAAATTTACGTATTACTGCATTTTTACTGGTACTGCTAAGTGCCCATCTATGGTAATTAGAGTATTTTTTAGCAACAAATTAGTGTATTTTTTAGAAAACAAATTCCAACAAAAAGAGTGAATAAAGCTACTTAAGTTAATTCTTTACAATTTTTGTAAATATAATTTCACCAAGGATCGAAGATTTCGATTTAAAAATGCATGAGGAAAAAGCCACAAAAACAGTTTTGCAATAACTTGCAGCAATTGAAATTCTGCAATACATATTTGACACACTTCAAATACTCCCCGAATACCCCAAAATCCCAAGCATCACACAAATCTTGGGTTCTAAAGTTGGCATTTTCATTTACTCTCCGTTCTTTGTTTGCTGGTAGCCCGAATCCCGAAAAAAAACCATGTAAAAGTGCCACATAATGTTGAATAACGCATTTTTTTATTGGCTTTGGAACGAATTTTCGTCATCCCTTGGCATGTTTGGTTTTAAGACAAACCGGTTTCGGCGTTGTGTCATCTTTGGGGTAATTTTTATTCGTCGTTTAAAAAATTTAGTTTATGATGGAAAATCGTAGCCGAAAAATTCGAATTTGTCCGCTTTTTAAGTTTTTCTCCAGAGTGATTTTTGTTTATTTAAAAGAATATTTGTTTATTTCAAAGGGCTTTAAGAGGTTCATTTAGAGGCTAAACATTCTTAATGATAACGTTAATATTTATTTTAACAAAAATTTGGATTTTTTTAAGTATAATTTGCGTTGTAAATTTTTATTCAGAAATATTATGTTTCTGTTTTTTTTTTAATATTTATAATATGAACCTAAACTGGTTTTTCAGTTGTATGTGAATAGTATCAAAATCATTGGTTTAGCTTAAAATAACTTCCGAAATAGTGAAATACCTTCGTCTGCAATTTTTTTAAATTATTTTATATTATTTAGATAATCATTTATGTGACTATAAAACTGCTTCTTGCTAGTGTACATATTGCGCGTGGTACTGAAAGAGTGAATTTCTTAAAAAAAAAAAAAGCATTAAAAGTATTTTAAAATCTCTAAATCCAATATTTAAAGATGTTTTAATCAGCTCTTAATCATTTATTCATTATAAAATACCAGCATTGTATATATGACGATAACAAAGCAGAAGTTTAAAGCTAATCCGAAATCGTTTAAGGTTTTTTTTTAAATCTTCATTCGGTAGTGCCGAGTTATTTATGTAAAATCACTTTGAATTTACCTCTAAAATAACTTCTTTTCAATTACTTGTAATTTTAATACTGTAAGAATTATTTCGAAAATCATACTGATTAACTGACACGAACTCGAAAAGAAATTTCTGTAAAATTTTTTAAAGAAAATTCTGAAATAATTTCTCTATTAAGTTACCGATTTCCACTAGAAATTTTGTTAACAAATTTACGTATGGGATTCGGCAAGAAATCGAAAAGAGAATTTTGATATTTTTTGGCATTTTTAAAGATTTTCTTACTCAATCGATTTTTCTGAAATTATGGTTTGCCGGGTAGTTGAAGCCCTTAACGAAATTACTTTATCAAAATTTCAAACTTTGGAGTAAGTTTTGTATTCAATTTTGAAGCTGTTAAAAAGTTGTTTTCTTAAAGTCAAATTAAAGAGGAACAAAACGGCATACTAGAAAAAATGCGACAAAAAAATTCAAAACATTAAAAAAGAAATTCTCAAAATTCTATTTTTTTTTATTTAAAAAAAATTTAAAAATATTTTTACATGGTTTGAAACTTTGGTTCTCATATCTTTATTTAGAGAACGCACTGTATCTTATTTTAAAATTTGTTTGGTAATATTGTCATATTTGCTGAGTATATATTTTTTTAAATTGTGTTTATGAATGTAATAATAACGCAAACGCACGGTAGAAACACTAAGCCAAGAAAGTATTCGACAAGTATTTAATTTTTTTTTGGAATTTCAACAACGTTTTTAATGCCTTAAAAGTCAACGTTAGATTTTTATAAAAAGAAAAATTAATCAATGCTTAAAATTTTTATAAATTTATTTTTTTCCAAGTTTCATACACAAAATATATTTATCTGTAGCATATTGAAAAATTTCGACAATTTATTTTTCTGTTCTTTAAATTCGATTTATTTTCAATTCAGTAGGTATAACAAAGGGAAAGTCTAGTCTAAAGTGTCGTAAGAGTTTCCTTTTATTTAAAAAAAAAATATATATAAAAAATGTCCAGCGTTTGCTTCCATGTACTGTTTGAACAAAAATGATTGTCATTTTTAGAAATTTGAAATTTTCAGTTTATCATATAAAAATCGAATGGACTTGCGGTGAATTCAAAATTAAGAAATATAATGAAAGTATTAAACAAAATTAATAAAAAATGTAAAGCAGAAAAGTTGTGGATAGTCCAAAAAAAAATCAATAATTTGTCGAATCATTTTTTTTTTGCAGTGTTTGTATATATATAACATATACATATGTACATACATACATACTATGTAATTTCTCGCAGTGTATTTTTGTATTCAATTTGACGCGCCCGCTGTCAAATTACTCAAGTCAAGCTTTTTAATGTATTTGTTGTTGTAATAATTTGCGTTCATTTGGGCACAATATTGTGTGCATGTGGGTTTTAGCCAATTTTCGTGGCTACTAAATCTGATTGATTTGCAAATATTTACATTACAATACGAAAACAACCATAAAGTAAAACGTTAACTAGTATGTTGTGATTGTAAGCGTTTGACTAGAGCACGACATAGTTGTTGTTGTAGTGTTTTTTTTTTATTGCAACTGTTTATGCTTTAGAATATCATGTTGTTGTTGGTGTTTTGATGTGTGCTGTTATTGCTATTATTGTTGCTTATATTCAAAGCAGTTGCAGCAGCAATTTCTGGTGCAGCTGTACTTGCACTAATGCCATACAACTGTTGTTGTTTTCTTTCTTCAACACAGCATTATACTTCTTCTCGGAACGTTGTGGTTTGGTGGATTATTATTAATTATTGGTGTTTTTGTTGTTGTAGTTGTTGTTGTGTCTGTTCTTATGCACTTTATCATTTCCGGCAATGGCGCAACGGCGACCATAAATGCGATAATTATTGTTAAATTGCTAGTGTTGTACTAATTGTGCCGGTTGTTTTTTTCTCATTTTCGGTTTTCTTCAATTCTGTGATCAATAAAAAAAAACGGCGGCGACTAAGCTTAACTTTATGCGATATTTTTATTTTTTCATTCTAAACAAATTGCAGTGCTTAATTTTAGATGCACATACATATGTATATGTATGTATGTACTGTATTATATACACACTTTAACTTTATTAACGCATTAGATCTACATACGTTTTTTTTATTGCCTAAATTTTTTTTCTTTATAATTTAAATTTTTAATTTAAGGCATATTTTCCCTGGCTTCATAAAATTTTCGTCAATTTTTTAATCGCCAACTTTCTTTTATGTGCACTTTTTCACACTTTTCACATTCGCCGATTCGCACACAGTTCGCCACCTTCGTTTAGCGCGGCGTTCGCACGGCGTGTTTGAGGAATACAAGAGAGCAATCGTATGAGTACGAATGGAAACGCAGACAAAATTTTTGATATCAAACATCGATATTTCAACACTTTAAACTTCAGCAACTTGCCGCACTGTGAAAGAGAAGTGATGGATTAATGGATTTATGGTGGTCGAGGTGGGTGGATATGCAGTAGCAGCAGAGTATATATACAATCACTTTTTCTCAATGCACCAGCGGTACAGCGGAATTAAATAAATTAACCGTCACCACTTTATTACTGCATTTCACATTTCACTTTGTCACCGTTTGCCGCGTGCGTTGCTGTAGTCATCGCCGCCGTCAGTTTCGTACGTCTCCAAGATATTTCGAATGTCAACTGAATGTATTTTTTTACTGACCCGTCGTCGTTCGCGTTTCGTAGTTGCGGGCGCATTGAGAGCGCACAAGTGCGACCGCACAATTCTGCCATAAATGAGCAAGTGTAACAATAACAACAACAAAATCGATAGCAATAATCACAACAAGCATTCTGAGCATATAAGTCTACTGACGATTTTCTCTATATTACGCAAAAAAAAGTATTTTCTCGCTGAATTGAAACCGCAGACAACGACAGAGTTGCCAAAGGTAAGGAAAAATTATTTCCAATAGATTTCGGAAAAGTGTTTAACACAATTTTTTAGGTCGTAGAGGAAAAGTAGTGGTAAAAGCAAGATAGAAAAGAAAAATGTAAAAAAATTCTAAGCTGACTGGCTGTCACATTTGCTTCGACTTGGTTTTTTTTTGTCGTACAGCAATTTTTCAGGATAACTTGACGGCTACGCACTGAAAAAATGTATTGCGTTTTCAATGTGGTACCCACTTCCATATGAAAAAGTTGAGACTTTGTTCTAAATTTCAGAACGATCGGTTAAAATATAGACTAGGAAACACAATCATCTGGGATACATCAAGAAAAATTAGAATAAATTTGAAGGGAAAAGTATGTTACAGCCTTTCGGAGATAATTGAGGCGGTTAATGCTAAACTTGGTAAGCTTAAAAAGCAAGATTTTAAAGAATTTTAAAGACTTAAGAAATGCATTGTAAGGAGAAGATAAAAAGGACAAATATTAAGAATACAATGATTCTTAGTTTTTTTCTGGTCAACTAAATGAAATTTCTCCTGGTATATAGCGCTCCGAAATAAAAATCCAAAAGGAGTGTTATTTTCGAGATTTTTTTGGATTGTTTTTTTGTAAACTTCAAAAAATGTACCTTTTTCTGAAGATTATTGGGTTGGTGAACATTTTTCATCATTTATGACACCAAAAAAAAAGTATTAAGTGAATCAAAAATCACTCAAAAGTGGCTACGATTAAAATACTCTGAAACGTATTTTCTCTCGAAAGAACAACAAAAAAAATCTCAATTCGGGCTGAGCGAAAAGTGGATTCAGGGGTGAAAATATGCACTTCAATATACTGCTTGTCATCACAAAACAAAATAATTTTTTGCAAAAGGTATGCAAATTGTGACGTTGTTTTTATAAAATAAAAAAAATATTTTATACAATAGTGTTTTTTTTTTATAGTTTAACCCGCCGTCAATGAACATAGGTGTGAAACATCCGGTTTAGCTATTTTGAGTGATTATGTCACAAAATTCTATAAATTAAAAAAAATTGAATTTCCTTTTTTAATTATTTTTCAACATAAATGTTAATGACATAATGAAAAACGTTCCAAAAATGCATGTAGCTGTAGTTATTTCCTTATATTAACAAATTTTACCTCGGGTGTGACCTACCCAGCTCATTGATGAAGACTAAAGTTTGAACTAGCAACAACGCGAAGAAGATAATTTTGGCAGGCAGTACTATTTTTTAAAAGCTTGAGGTATACAGTCGAAAGTTTACCTTCCACTACTATGCTTTCTTGTCTAATTGCTAAAAAAATGTTGACGATTACAATCTTTCTTAATTTACTTTTAAGATGTTTGAAAGCTTCTATGACCAAATAAAATGATCTGCTAATGTTTGAAGAACCGGAACGCTTTACGCACTGAACTATACTCGGTGTCTAATGCTTTTAACACTTAGTATCAAATTGATATAATTTTTTATATAGATATGTAAGTGGGACTATATTTTTCCGCAAAATAAAATTTGTTTTATCGCGAAAGCTAGGGGAAGTTTAAATTTGAAGTATTTGGTTGCGCTCGGCACATCACTATTTGAAAAATGGTAATCTCAAAAGATTTTAATGCTCAGTGAAGTCACCCTTAAAAGCGGGCATACTTAGAAATCTAAAAACTCTCATGGCCACACAAAAAAAGAATTTCAATTTTAGAAATTCGTCAAGCTTTGTTAAAATTCAAAATCAAAGCGGCAACCCTCGAGCATAACTATTTTAATGAGAGCTAATGAGCGAAAATTTCAAAAAGAGAGCGCGTCTAGGAAACTGCTATAAAAGGCGCTTTATTCTCTATTAAATAACTTTCGCTCACTACAGCTAGACTGCCCAACCACCCACTCACCACGCACAAACAACGATTTTGGCGTTTAAGAATATGCACACAAAAGGGAAAAGCAGCAAAACATGGAGAATATATATTAAATTATGTTTAGATGAATATGTGTGGATGGGAATGTACATGTGTTGAATATAAACAAATTGTCGGCTAATATGACGTTGCCTGCCATCGGACTTTGCTAAATAGTCTGTTGCTATTCTGTTGTTTTTAGTGATTTTTGTTTGCCATTTGTGTAATTTATATGTATGTATGTATGTGTGTACATATGTCATATGTATATGTACATACATATATATGGTAAATATTTTTTATTTGTTTTTGTTTACTTATCTCATTTTCTTTCTGGGGGCGTCCAAGTGTACTGTTTTCGTGTGCGCTCACTTTGGTTGCTAATATAAATTTCATCGTAATTGGTTTTTCTCACTATAGTGTATGACAAATCACCCGCACGCAAACAAGTGCCACATTTGTATGCTTAAAATCAATTATTTAATGCAAAAAAACAAAAAGTTACTCATTTTGACCGCACTTAATATATTTATTTGGATTTTGCACTCCATATACTTTGGCGCAGTGTGGTTATTTTGCAATTTAATTATTGTGAATTTTATCCCTTCTTTCAACATGTATTTTTGAATATGAACAAAATTCAATTTAATTATTTTTCTAAAAATTGCAATTTTTTTGTTCCAATCTTTTCTTAAACGATTCGCAAACTTAAGGAATATTGCGACTAAATATTAAAATTACATTCATATATTCCATTGCCATAGGATTTGGCGAAGAATTTCTTTCGTACAAATTCTCCCACTTGAAGTTTTTTAAATGAATTTCTATCACGACTATGCAAACGCTTTTAATTTGTTTATTTTACGTATACTTCTGGTATTTTTCTTTTAAAGAGCTTAAGCGTTATATATTTGTAAGAATACAAATATGGATTTTAAAACTATAGCATACCCACATATGTATGTAAGTATGTCAATGAAGAATTTTCGACAAATTATTTTCCTTTTATGTGATTTATAATATTTTTAATTAAAATGAGGTACATTTAAAAAAAAACTCCGTAGTCAATTATCAAACTTTATACAAAATTTATAACAAAATAAAAAATATATAAAAAAAAATTTGATTTTATTCATGTGTTATATGGAAAAAAAATTCTGAAAAATAACCGGGAATATTTAGTCATTGGAAACTAGAACACTGAAAGAAAATGGCTACACAATTTCATACTCAAAAACTCTAATTTTTGTTTTTTAATTTGAAATTTTGGTGAAACTTTGTTGAACTGTTATAAAATAAGATTTGAAACGCAGGTTATACGATGTTCCTTAGAAAATGAACTGCATTTCAAGTGAAAACTAAAAAATAAATTGCGAAAATTCGTGCGTACATGTGTATGTACTACATGTTTGGGTGGGTAGTAGGGTGTTCGAAAAATTAAAAATTAACGCTACTTTTTTCATAAATTTTTATGTCAAGATTGGTATATATTTTTATAAAACAATTAACGGAAAAATTGTTATGAAAAATATTTTCGTTATGGCTCAAAAATCACAATGTTTGAAACTAAACAATAACTATATAAATCGAAGTTTTACATTTTGATGAAATTTAAGCAACTAGAAGTTAATATTTATTTAAAAAAAAAAGTCCCTTTATGAAAAGTCTCTACTAATTCCCAAATTGTATTTTAAATTTATAAAATATTTTTTTGTATGCAATTATGCCCAACGTTTAGTACTTAAAACAGTTCGTGTGTGAAATCTAAAAAAAACCCAACCATAATTTAACAAAGAGCTTCTTGCCAAATCTAATGCATACTTTTTGAGCGTGCGAGTAGTTTTCTCTTTTATCCGACGCTAGCAGCAGCAACCAAATACGAACCAATGTGATGATATGCTGAGTATTCTTAGGTGTTAAAATCGAAATTATCAAATATTAATTTATTATTTTGCTCAAAAATATTAATTGTGTTAATTGAAAAAACTGAACTTCAGTAAATTGTATTTTCAACATTTTATGGCTTTGTTAAGCTGCATTTTTTTCTTGTCTCTGTTCAATATGGTCATACCATCAGCTGACATTCAAGCGTCGTAATTTTGTTTTAGTGAGCGAAATTTAAGAAAGTCGCTTTGCTGGACAAAAATTAGGCGTTCATCCGAATTGTATTTAAGCTATTTTGTTCATATAATAGCTGAAACACAATGCCGACGTACGACGAACCGTATGTATATGAGAATGCGCACAACCAAAGCGCACGACGAAATTCGTCCGACGTCTATTCGCGGCAATAGATTTATTTCTATTGTCGTCGCTGGCTGCAGCGGAAAATTGTGAACCATTGTGACCATATGTTAAATATTCTAAGGTTTTAAAATCGAAATAAAACAAAAAAAGTTTTTTCTTAAAAAGTATTAATTATGTTACTTGTAAAAACTTAACTTCATAGTAAAAGCTATTTTCAACATTTTCTGTTTTTGTTAAATAGTCTTTTTCGCGATGTATTCCATAATATGAAGTTGTCTCCTTTTAAACGAACAATATTGGGTGAAAAATAACTTGAATTCAAAGATATTTACAAGGCTTCTTGAGAATATTACCCTTGGTATATTTAAGTGCAATTTTGAAATCTACCAATAAGTTTTGTAACTTTTTAATAAAAGCCTGCACACTTTCTTTATTCAGAAATTAGTATGTCTGACTAAAATTTGGCAATTGTCGCATTTTTATTCATTTAATCATATACTCGTATGTAGTGGTACACCGTTTTCTAGTCGATAATGAATTTTAATATCATCCTAATGGAATTTTTTTATAAACAAGCTAGTAGTTGGCCCACTTTATTTATTATTCAAAAACTCAAGTTTTAAAAAAACTCGAAGAAGATTTAAGAAGAAAATACAGATTGCAACTGTTTTGGTTAAATCAGTTCAACCAACCTAGTGTAAGCACCATATTGATATCAAATTATTTGAGGTATATACATTTTTAGTACCACAGCTTGATGTGTTGTGAATATTTTGATAAACCAACTGAAATTTATTCCATCATAGTCATCAAAAACCGAAAACAATGTATGTGATCTAATTTGCATAACTTGTGTTACGGAAAACGTTTATCTACGTTAGTTGATTGTGGTGCATATGTACACAAATATTTTTAACAATATTCCTTTCTTTTGAATATGCTACAATTTCTGAATGTACATATTTATTTAATACAGAAAAGCAAATTTAAATAAATCATATTTGTTTGTGTAAGCATTAAATGCCGATTTATAGCATTTAAACACACATATTTTCTGTGTATACATATCTTTCATATACATTGTCACATTCTTTCGGATAACCATTTATTCCGGCATTTGTTTATTTCATTTTATAAATTCTCACTATGCAACTTTTTACTACTTTCTTTGTTTTTCAACTTTTGCATGCCATCACTGGTTATCTTTAATTCAACTGTCATAGGATACATACATACATACATGAATGAAGTATGTAAATATGCGTACATTTTTTTGACGAAAAAACATGAGACTCATAATGCAAGCATCAATAAACTCCAAAAGCGGCAAAATGCGAACTTAAGTAGAAGTAGGAAAAAGGAAATAAACAAAAGACCAGAAATTCTCTATATTCGTGGAGAGTGAGCATAACGTCGCGTATGAGTAACATTTTTATAATACTCCACGCAATGTATTTGTGTTAGTGCAATGGTTTTCAATAGAGATGAAAATATTTATGAGAGATGTGAATATAATGAGTTTGAGATGCATACATTTTTTTTTTGTAATAGATTAATTGTGTATTATTTGTTTATATGGGAAAACTTAAATTTTCTAGTTGCTTACTAGACAATCGGTAGCAGAAGTTGAAAAGTAGGAGTATAAACTTTGTGTGCTTTTTATCTTAACATCTCTTATGTGGAATACAATGGGCGATAAAAGTCTGGGTACACTGATTTTGTTTTTACAATATTGACGACTATTTTATGTTAGATCTTTTTTTTGTGGTAATTTTTAATTATGTTTTTTTAATTTAAGTTTATTCCTTAACGAAAACCAATTAAATGAAAGTTCTACTGTTTTCTTAGACCACACCGTCACAACATAAAATATGAATAAGTGTTAGGATCTGGAGTACGAGTATGTTATGCCTATTAATTTTGATATTACAATTGACCTGATCATTGCACATACTAGTATTTGAACAATCTGGCCGCTGTTAAAAAGTAAAGCCTATTTATCTAAAAAAATAATTGTTCCGCTAGCCTACTCTATTGCTAATAGATCACCAATTCACGAATTTTGCGCAAAAATTAGAGTTTATTTCGAGTATTGAATTTGGCTTGTTCTTTGCGTGCAACAACTATTTATAAAGTGTTTTATAAGAAGAGTAAATCAATATTGGACTATGGATTTTGAAACGTTAGGTAAGTATTTTTATTTCTTTATACTTAATGTTAAAAAAAGACCCCTAAAATTAATGTTTTTTTTTTGTTGAGTGTATAAAATGTCCTACGCAGTAATTTTATTTCTAAAAATTATTTAAATTCAAATGATTTTGTAATACTGTATGGTAAGATAGGGTTCTCTTATATAGCTTAAAATATAGTGAACTATATATAGTTCCTAAACTATCTTATATCAAGGGCCACCTATTATATCAAGGCCACCTAAGACCAACTTTTGATTTAATAGTGTTTAAATGAAGCATTTCGAAAATGTAAAAAAGGATTATACCACATTTCATAAAAGCTGTGTTTTCATAGTTTTACGACCATACGCAAAAATATTTGTAGAGAAATATTTGATGTCTTGAAAACCAATAATGGATTAATACATACATCATGTGTCTAAAACACTTTCTCTTATTTTAAGCGGCTGTGTTATGACAGAAAATTTTTGAAAAGTGTACACGTTAGGCAAGGGAGTCGGTCAGTCGACCTATAGAAGCCATGGAATTCATAGAAATTGATTATGATTTTTTGTTTTTGTTTTAAAATTTAAAAGATGAGCTATACGGAAACCATTTTTATAAAAAAAAAATATTAAACTGAATTTTCTTTTTAATATCATTGATTTTAACTTGACTTAAGCTCCTTTAAATAACATTTAATATTAGGATGGGATTGAAATTTACTCATTGAATTTCAATTTATGAGCTAATTTTTAATATTCAATATCAGTTGCACATGTAAATATGTATTTCGCAGCAGTTAATCTAGTTGACTACATTATTGGTCTTATTTGGTAAACATTTTTAATAGAGTTAGTAAATTCAAAAGTTTAGTTTTGCCTCAATTTTTTCGCGAATTTTAAAGATTGTTAAAACTTCATGTATTGTGCACAGCACTTATATTTATTTCTTTTTTCAATTATTATTTTAATTATTTCAAGCATATTCGCAAATTATTATTAATTCACTCACTCATGCTTATGAATATAATTAAATAAAGGTTCGATTATAAACTCACCCATTTAACATTTTTTTGTCATTTGAATTCAAAGAAACTTACCTGCAAGGAAAAAAAATATATTTAAATTAAAATGCTTTAAATTTATGCATACAAATACTCTAATTTATATACGTATAATAAGATTATCATAAGTAATTAGCACATAAACCAATTAAAACAATAAAAAAAATTTCAATATTTATTTGTGTAAGTTGTTTTTATAATCGCTTGCGGATTTGTAAAGCCATCTAAACATATAACTAAGTTACGTTATATCAGTTATGTTGGCTGATATCAACCTTAGAGCGTACACGATTATTGGATCGATTATAATTTATACTACTTTGGTCTGGTGGGGAAAACCTCCGCAGAGATCTCAATATTGCGCTTACTTACTACAAAAGTTGGCTTGCTTGGTGTCGTTCGCTAAAACTGTGAGAACTTTGTAAACGGGCATTCTAGTAATCTATTCTAGATGAAATTTTTTGCGACCTCAAGAGCTGTTAGTTATAAATATATTGAGCTTGTCATTTTTAAATATTTAACATTTCTCGAGTAGCGACTCTAAAAGAAACGCCAGACAGTTCTGCGTCGGCAGAAAGTTTCTAATCAAAAATTCTTGACAGAGAAATCCGGTAGCTGAACTTGATTCCAGATACCTTTCTTCGTCCACGAACAGAGCCGCACACCATTCTGTACTTGGTGTTTTGGTTATATGTAGATTTGTTTGTGATTTGAATAATTGCCCGGAAAGTTATGCGTTTAGTTATACACTTAATGTAAAAACAACAAAAAAATCGAATTAAAATAAATTTGTTCGCTGAAGCTAGGTAACGAAGTCACTGACGAATTGACCAGGGGTAAATCAATAACCGATTTAAAAGCACCTTCACTATTTTCTGGCCTCAGCCGGCCATGCTCGAGAGCCTTAGGCTAAGATATAGTCGATACCCAAAGTATTAGGGAAATCAGGGTTAGCGGCGTACAGAAGATGTACAAAAGGACTATAAAATCGCAATTTCATTAATTTTTCTTCTTTTTTTTTTCTTTGTCGAGTCAGAAGGAACGTCTTAAGGCATTGCTCGGCAACGTGAAGTGGACATCACCATATGCAAATTTAAGAAAAAAATATATATGTCGTTCATTTGTCCATGTTTATCCATCCTTTGTTTAAAATGTATTAAAAAAAACATTTTTTTAAATTCCAAAATCGAAATTTGCATTTTTTACGTTTGTCCACCCAAAAATTCAAAAATCGAAATTTTCAGTTTTTACGTTAAAAAAACATTAAAGTTAAAAAAAAACATGTCCAAACGATTTAGCTCAAAAAATGCGTAATTTTCCACTTTAATGGGTTTTCATATAAAATAGTTTTTAAAATAACTTTTGTCATAAGAAATTGTTTCTTAAATTACTTTTGTCATAAAAAATGGGATTTTATGGGTTTTTCATAAAAACTTGTTTTTGAAATAACTTTTGTCATACAAAATTGGTTGGTCTACTCAAAATTTTCTTTCGTCCGCCTTTTGTTTAAAAGTTATTAAAATATAAAAAAAAATCAAAAATCAAAATTTGCATTTTTACGTTTGTCCAAGTTTTTCCACCAAACATTTTCGTTTGTTTTGTTAAAAAGTTATTTAGGAAAAAATTTTTTTTTTTAAAACCATGAAGTTAAAAGAAACATTTAAGTTCAAAAAAAACATACACAAATAAGTTAATGAGCTTTGCACATTACCAGGCGATTGTACAAACACCTAAAATAACCTAAATAACAAAAATTTTAATATTTTTCGAAACTATTGCAAACGTTCAAATATTTATTGCCAAGTCCAAGAACTTACATGTAATTAGCACACACTCATTCACTCACCGTTATTATTGCTTATGGCGAATCGTTGCTGCAGCTGGTGCGCCAACGCCTGATGATGCTGCGCCAGTGGGGTCAGCGGTGGCGGTTGGCCCAGCTGATGTGGCGCCGATTGTGAGTGGGGCACTAGCGACATGGGTGACGCATCGCCACCATTATTACCACAGCCTGTGCCACTGGAAATTACGATACCACCGCCGACGCCACCACCACCACCACCATTATTACCGCCGCCATTGGTGGCACCACCATTCAAAGCATTAAATTGTTGCACAGAAATCGAAGTGGGCACATTCACCATGCCTCCGATTGTGCCAACACATTGCTGCTGTTGCTGTTGTTGTTGTTGTTGTTGCTGCTGCTGCTGGTGCTGCTGCAATTGTTGTTGGCTAATGAGCGCACCACCGGCGCTGCCAGATGTGGTGGTATTTATGGAATTTTGTAAATTACTGCCATTGGTGTTGTGGTTGTTGTTGTTATTATTGTTAGCAGCGGACAATATAGAGCCGTTGGCGATATTGGTAGATGTGTTGGCATTTGTGTTGTAATACGAATCCTCACCTACGTGATGAAGAAATGAGAAAATGGTAAGTAGGAAGTTATGAGACGCACATACATACATACATACATTCATACATACATACATATATGTATGTATGTAACATAATATTATAAACATTAACATGTGCAAATATATTTGGTGCATATTCTTAACGTCAAGCTTGCTAACGGAAAAATAAGCGCTTACCAAAAGAAAAAAGCCTGAACTGCGAAAAGCTTTAGATAGAGCGCTTTTGTGATGCCAGCGCCATCTGCTGATACATAGTTGCACTAATAAAGCTAAACAAAGCTCTGAGCAATATGTACTTCCGGCACATAAGGCTTCAAAATAGCATAGTAGTAGCTATGGTAGGTACATTTCACTATTTTCAAAAACATTACACACTTTACTACGAGATACTCTTAAAAATTATTGCAATTAATGTCACAAAAAATTTACATTATTAGTTTCCTAAACAATTTAAAGCTCGTTTAGCCTTGAACGTATCTTTTAATTTTCGAGAAAAATAATGTCTTAAATAAAGGAAAAAATTCTATTGTATATTATTATTATTTTTAGCGCTAAATAATTGTTTGTAATTTTTCATGTTGACCATCTTGCATCTAGAGATCAAAAATATCTGCAAAACTTTTTGTAAAATACCGTTATTTCTCTCACTCTGAGTGTGTGAGATGGTTCTAAAAAAATTCTCTGAAACGCTATACAAATCTCCGAATTGCGCTTGAAATGTGGCATGTTTTGTAAAGCAGTAGACGAATTGGCCAAGTATTACATAAATCCATATGGCTTGTATGGCCTTAAGATAGGCAGAGATAAGGTGGTGATCGCATATTATAGCGACACCATAAACGAGATGATGACCAACGAAGATCTTGATGGTAAACCAGATGGTATATTAATCCTCAACTGCCCCGACATGATCGAAAGCTCCTGAAGTTAATTTAAAATTGTCCCAAAAAAGACGTGAAAGACTACGCAAATAGCCCTGAAACATTGCAAAAACCAGTTCCGAACTAAGCCCGAAAATATCCTGACCATGTCCCAAACTATTCACGAAATGGTTCTTATTTTTTTTTTTTTTAATTAATAACAATCCCAACGACTTTATCCCTCCATACCCGCCCGACCGACGCGAGGGGCGCATCCATATGATGTACGTGATATATATGCTTTAACACAGGACTTAGGCGATTATCGCTTGTGGCCACAGATATAAATTTTTTTTTTTCATATATGCTACGCCGATTCACGAAAGGTAGAAGTTTCTTAAGTGTCGAAACCTAAAACTGTTCAGCTACAGAACAAATGCTCATCAGCTCATCATCAATAATTGAGAGTATTAAGTATAGGTTTCTTTATGTAAAAAAGATAGTCTGAAATATCAAAAGAACTGGAGTGGGTGTTAAAATCCTGACAAAAACTACAGAGTGGTTCATTTAACTCAAAATTACTTTTACATGGCTTCAAAAAAAATAGACCGGAAATGTCTTGAAATTCTCGAGGGAACGTTTAGTTTTATTTCGCCAAGAAAAGATGGGCTATAGATCAAACCTGTTAGTAACCAAAAATACTATGCCTAGCATTTCTCTGCGACTAGCAAGTGTAGGAAAGTAAATGAGTTTTAAACGACTTATCTAAGGCGGCAGGTTGTACTAAGAATCCCAACGAAAATTTCTTAAAGCAAAAAGCAGAAATTATTTTCGAATTGACTCTATTCGGTCGGAATGAACTTGATAGCGCGGGTTGGAAACGACAGATTCATATTCCAGTATTAGCTTCACTAAGGTTGTGGACAGAGTCATCGTAATGTAAGGGTCATTGTATTCTTTTGGCCAGCGTTTTACAAATGCAAAAACAATGTATGAAGTCAATGTAGTCATGATCTTAAAGCAAGAATGTTAGAATATGTAGAAGATTGATGCACAAGTTGTTGAAAAGTTAAAAAAACAATAAAAGGTATGAAAATAACGCATTTTGGAAATTTTCCATATTTTTTATTTTAGTTATTTTTTATATAAATTGTGGTATATAAAGGTGAGCATGTTTACTTTTCTTACGCGATTTCGTAAGTTCGGCTAACAACTGCCTCAACAAAGCCCTTATGTAAATTGATTCGAAAAAAATTGGGTCGAATTTGCATTTTTTGTATTTGTTGCATTATACGTTCAATCGAAATTCGATAAGTTTTTATTCGACTTTACATTATGCTAGATTAGCCCCAATTGATTAACCTAGGTGAAATTATTTTTTGTGTTAAACTCAAAACTTTGGGGTTTTTCAGTCTTAAAAATTTGTTAATTTTTCGAAGGGAAAGTTTATGATTTTCTCAGTGACAAATTTTAAAGATAATAAAAACATTTTATTGTTTACCATACGATTTTTATAAAATTTATGAAAGCTTGTGTTAATTTTTTTTCAGTTTATGAGTTTTGACGAGTTCGTGGTGGCTCAACATTTTGGCAAAATTTTCCGACTTAGGTGTATTCGTGTGCACCCCTTTTTTTTACTTTTTTCTCCCCTTATTTCCAAGATTTAACATATAGTGGACTTATAAATGCTCTCTCTTCGGCCTACAGGGATCGTCGCAATTTCCGATAGTACTTTTTTTTTACCCTGTCAATCTCATATCTCGATAATATTAACCACCGGTACAGCGGCATTTTTGTACTTGAGAGTTCGAATATCCTAGGTATATACCCTCAAAAACCTAGCGGGTGCCTGTATTCCTGTAAAAGGACTGTATCCCAACCAAAGCCATTTGATTCGTGCTTTAAAATAATTGGTATCCGTGCGAGGACTAATTCAAACGAATATGTAGACAAAGGAATCTGGCGTTTCTCAACTTATATTCGAATACATATATGTAACTATGTATGTATGTACATAGCCGTAACTTTTAAGTCTGACCGAAGAGCATTTTTTATAAAGCTTGCGAAAATCACTGATAAAGAAGTGCATTCATCGACACATTTCTTAAATTTAAAATTAAGTGCCAACAAGGCAATAAATAATGCAGAATGTCAATAAATCGGCTTATACCTCACGAGTCCATGCACACGTTTGTGTTCCAATTCGATATTTCACAAATCAGTGTGTGTGTAATTTGTTAGTGCAACTGACATTTAATTCTATGCGCCTATAAGTGTGCAACATGTGGCAGAACTATCAAATATGACTGCTAGCCCGGAAAATGTGTCTGCATGAAAATGCGCTTAGTGTCGTGCAATTGAACTGTTTTCTCTTATTAAGCCATATTTACAATATTCTTTGCTTTTGATATACTTCCGTAACGGCTACGTCAGCACTAGAAAAGAAACACAAATTCATTTTTAAGGTGAACCGCCTACGTGTATGCAGCAATTTTCGAATTCACTACGTCGTACAAAATGGTAAATTATTTATCTACACGCAGCCAAACGTGGCGCTGCTGAAATTGATTTACATTTATATGGGAAACATTCCTTAGGATGGCTCAAGCTCCATGAAAAAAAGGAAACTGATTTTTACTAACTTGTAATGCAATCATGAAATTTGGGGTAAGACCACCATCAAAATTTCTATATCTCAGAAACTATTAAAGCTTTCATTCAGTGTAACCTACCTTGTGCCTTTAGCGCTTTTTAAAAATCAAGAGACGCAAAAAACCCAATCTAGCGCTTAGCGCGTTTTTACTTAAACATTCAAAAGCTATTCTCTCGTACTGCCGTCAACAAAATTAAAGATACACCAGCGAAAAAAAATCAACACCAAAATTTAAAAAAAAAAAAATTATCAAAAATTAGCGCAAAGTGTGAGCCACTTGAAATGTGCTCTTATTAAAATCTTCAAAATTTGGACAAAAATTTGGAAAATTGTTATACATTTTTTATAGAGTTTAAAACTATAATTTACATGACGTTTTTTAAAGAACGGACTATATTTTTATAAAAACCTATCGAAAAAATTTTAATAATAAAAACATTGCTAATATTTCAAAAAAGCAAACATTCACACAATTTTGCTCGCCAGTGTAGAAAAATTCTGACATTATATTGTTTTATTTATTTTTTTAGTTCAAATACAGAGAATTTTTAAGCCAGAACCAAATAAACCCAATTTTCAGACTTTATGCAAAATTTATGATAATTAAAAAAGGTATAAATAAAAGTACACAATTAAAAAAACAAATATTTAATATGCAGTTTTGTAGCACATTCAATTTTAGTAAATAACATGCAAGCTTTAATCCGCTAAGAATTACCGCTGATTTTTGACAATTTTTTTTGTCGAGTCGCGTTTTCTACACATAAAAAAAATTAATTTGCTTCAAACGTCATTTGGAACCATGGACGAACTCGATAAATCAAAGGTAAGCTTAAGCGTTTCAAAATATAAATTGTATTTCCTAAAATTTAATGGGCTACTAAGCTGCATACTCAAAAAAAAATTTTTTTTTTTTATTTAAAAAAATTTCTACTCTTAAATAAAGTTTGTCAAGTTATTTAAATGCTTGTATAAAGTTAAAAAATTGGATTTCTAAGTGTTTATTTGTGAATCATCTATACTTTATTTGAAAAAAAAAAAAACAACAACAGCATGATTAAAACATTTTCTTAAACTACTGACAGACGGGCACATATATTTGTATAATATTTTATGCCTGACAGACGAAACGTATCTGCCTTTCGATTACATCTGATTTGACGAACGAAATCGAGCTCAAAAAGAAAAGTAGGGAAAATAAGATGGGCAGCTAATTAATTGGCAAAAAATCATTCTGAATTAAAGAAAGCTTAAAATTATTATCTTAAAGTTGCTTAATAATAGCAAAATAAAAAATGCTTTGGCGAGCATAATTCTCAGCAGGTTGCCAAAGCCTCGTGTGTTTACACTTCTCGAACGAGACGAACCTTCAAAGGACGAAAATTGTTTTAAAAAAAAATTTTATTTCAAGACAAATGCATTTCGCAAAATTTGTGGGCATTGAAAAGGTGAACAGCAATACTCGTATGAGGCAATGTATTCCACTTCATAAAATGGTGGCTATCTCATTGTTCGCTTTTGAATATAGTAATTTTGCAAGTCTATAGGATGCAGTACTGTTGGTGAAATTGTTGTGAATTTTTGCCAAGCAGTTTGCGAAAATCTTTCGGATTGCAAGAATTCCTATCCTCCACCAAACCCACAAGAAATCGCATTTTAATTTATAATTTGGTTTAATTTTCTAATATTTGCAGCTATTTATAAATAATAAACACTTTTGACAACAGCTGTAGACATTTTGCTAGTTCACAATAGTATTTTTCTGTCAAAAGTGACAGCATTGCCATATACAAATCACAATATTCAGTATTTTTGCACATAATTTTCGTGCCCATTTATACGACTGCTTATGCGCATTTATATTTGACTTGACTCATGCCTAATCCTCTTCCAAATGCGCATAACACAATACAACACATGATTTGCCAACTCAATTCTGAGAACTGTATGTGAAATTGACCCAAAAAGAATAATTTCTGCATCATTCGTTTTGTCTTCCTACCTGCCAAAATATTTTTAATATCGATTTGAAGTTAGTACTATCGTATAGGGGAATTTATCACGTTTTAGGCCCTGTTGTTTGACATAGCTCGACTGCCACTAGCCCGATTTAGTTGAAATAAATTTTAAAAAATTTAGAATTACAATTCCCTTAATCTGTTCATATACAAGCAACAGTTTCCAAGTTAAAATTAAGCGCATGAAGAAGAAAATTGTCGAGCAAATTTTTGAAATTCATACCTTTACTCAGTTTGCTCATAGGTTATGTGACTTTGCGAAAAAGTTACTAGACATGAAACTTATTTCCGTTTTGTATTTTTTATGAATTTAAAAAAAAAAAAAAAAAAAAATGTTTTCTTCATGCGCTTATTTTTAACTTTGAAAATGTTGCTTGTATAGGAAAACAATATATAAACAGATTAAGGGAATTGTAATTCTAAATCGGGCTAGTGGCTGTCGAGCTATGTCAAACAAAAGGGCCTAAAACGTAATAAATTCCCCTATACGATAGTACTAACTTCAAATCGATATTAAAAATATTTTGGCAGGTAAGAAGACAAAAAGAATGATGCAGAAATTATTCTTTTTGGGTCTAATTTAACATACAGTTCTCAGAATTGAGTTGGCAATCAATGAACTGAAAAATGTTGCTTATAAGCACTCGTATAAATGCCACTATTTTATGAAGTGGAATACATTGCCTCATATTGCTATTCACTTCTTCAATTCGTAATGATTTTTTGCCATTTAATTAGCTGCCAATCTTATTTTCCTTACTTTTAATTTTCAGCTCAATTTCATTTGTCAAATCAGCTGATGTCGAAATGCAGATAAGTGTCGTTTGTCAGGCCTTAAATATTATACAGATATATGAGCTCGTTTATTTGCATAAGTACCCCCGCGTCTGTCAGCCCTTTTATGCATTAATTAATGCAGATCAAGGCTACTTATCTAGATAACCTTGCCCGTCTGTCAGCAGTATAATGTGAGGTAGAATAGCAAATAAAAAATATGTTGCTTTATTATTTTATATTATTAACTATTTAATATTAATGACTCCAGAGGTCAGTTTTAAAAAATTGTTTTACAAACAATTACGTAGTAATTATTCTTTAAAATCTCCTAAAACAAGGCGATTGGAAAATATTGATATTCAAAGAATTCTATGTACATACGTAAATATCCAAACATTATCTGCGTTTCGCTTATAGTCTGACGAAATCAAACGTATTAAAAAAAGGAAGGGCACTTTCGAAAGAACAATTTTTTGAGGTTATAAAAAAATATTTGATAAAATGTTTTCATTACAAATATCACAAAATAAAAAAATATATTTTTGGGAGTGATTTATAAAAATTTTAAATGTATTAAAACGCAAACTATGTTATTTTTTGCAATAACTTAATATGTATTTGCCGAATTAATCTCGAATTAATTTGCTTTCAATTTATTGTAATTGTGTTTGAAAGAAAATATAAAAAAATCCATAAGTAGCCGGTGATGTGCTATGAAATGATGTCGCAATAAATGAATACAAAAAATAAATCAAAATTGTAAGCAAAAGAATATTAGTAGAATTGGAAACCTTAAAGCAGATAATTATTATTTTCAATAAGTTTGTAAGGCTTCGTTCGTTTGGTATAACTGCTGATCATGTGATTGGCCAATGAGTGCTTGAGTTTATCTATTAAATATTGAACACCGATTACTAATCATAGTTTCGTTCGACTTCTTAAACTTAAAGTTGCGGCGCAAATATTTTTTACTTGATTCGTGATTTAATACTACTTTATTTTGGACCCTCGAAAATAATGATCTCGCCTAATGTACAGACGGCAGAATTGAATACAAGATTTCTAACGGACGGAGACCAAAATCTATACGTACATACATACACTGGCGGTAACAATTATAGGTTTACCACATTTTGACAAGTTTTGACTATTTATATTTCTTTTATCTAAATAATATCTTCTTTGTTTTGTTTTATGAATAAAACTGAGTTCATTCTCTAACAGGAACTGTAAGAACCCAAATTTTAAGTTTAAACAAAATTGCAAAAAAAAAAAAATATTATGAACTTTTTTTAATTTTAGAACATTCTTGTGTATGAACGTTGGTTTCTTATAAAATAATAGTGCGGTAAAGATTTGCTTCTATATATCGTTTGAATAAAAATTGGTTTTTATATAACGCACCTCCCTCGACATTAAAAAATACCAAAAATCAGTGACAATTTTAACGTTTTGAAATTTGCACTTTAACTAACTAAAATTGTATGAGCTATAAAACTGCATACTTAAAAATATATTCTAATTCGAAAAGTTAAAATTTTTTTTAAAAAATTATTTCAATTATTAAAAATTTTGTAAAATGAATTCTTAAAAAAAATTGTACTGAATTTCAATAGAAAAATATTTGAAATTAAATACAATACAAATGTATGGTGTAAACTTGTCAAAATATCGTATTTCAAATATATTTGCCACCAGTGTACACAATTCAAATCTGTATGACCAACTCTTAACAAACGATCGCATGCCGCAACGCCTAAAATTATGCAAAAATTGTACAATTTATGAGGGCATGCAGTGAGCAAAAGCAAATTCACTGATATCACATAAATCCTACTTCATTCCTCGTCTGCCTCCATTTTGCTTTATTCCTGCGTTCGAATACTCACCTGGCTCTTGTATATTCCCCAGTGGACTCTCTGGCAGCAGTATACCCTTTTGTACAAGCTCCTCACGATTGGCACGTACTGATATTTTGCGTTCAAGTGCTGCGAAGCAAACGAGAAATCGGGTAGTGGATAAAGCAAATTGTTGTTGTTGTTGTTGTTGTTAGCAATACAGAGAAAATGAAAAAAAGAAGAGATAAACCGAAAATAAAAAAACTACGAAAACAAAGAAACTAAAAGTAAACGTGAGCATGAACGTGCGTACCGCGAGCGATTTTTAAAGAATATACGAGTTTATAGCTTCTTAATCCCTTTGTTGCCAAATCGTGGTGTTAGTGAATGAATTAGTGTGCTGATTAGTGTGTGTGTGCGTGTGCTTTAGCGACTAAAATTAGCTTAACGCTAAGTAATAGAAAGAGTTATTCAATGGTACTCACACTTGGAAGCTGCTTCGAATTTTTCGCTCTTCTTTTTCCGTCGCCATTTCCATGGCTTGAAGAAACGCCCCAAAGCACTGAACTTACTTTTACGCTCGAGCGGGGGTGTGCGTGTACCGGAACCGAGACTATTTGTACGCAGGGCCGCACCATTTTGCTTTTTGGCTGAAAATGGAAGAAATAAATATTTTTAATACGGATATATGCTCATGTTTTAACTTCGATTAAACTGGTCAAGCATTAATGTTTGATAATGAATAAATGCTTTATAAAATTGTAATGGTAAAATGAATTTATTAAGGGCCGAATCGACTGCCGCTGCTCTTCAATAGGTCGTAAACTAATAGAACCACTCCAATATTCAATACATTCTCTAACATAAAATTTATAAATCAATGTTTTAAACTTTGTAGAAATCAAAAAATTAAATTCAGCAAATTTGTATTTATATAGATTTCTTCCATATAAAAATAAATTCCGCTTATTTGTTATATGTAAGCAAATGCGACAAAAAAAAAATTATAAAAAATCAACGGTAATTCCTAGCCACTTGAAACTTTCACATTGTTAGACTAAAATTTAATGGGCTATACAACAGCATAGTCAAAAAAATTAAACATTTCTGAGAGAAAAATTTCAAAATCTATATGAAAATTGGTTTATTTTTTTTTTGTTCCACAAAGTTTTAAAATTAGATTTATACAGTTTATGTTAGATAATGAACTTAATTTTAGTTGAAAACAATGTCATTTCCACTTGGTTCCTAATGATTCGAACAGAAATACTCTGAAAAAAATTAGTTTTTTATCTTCCCAATAAATTTATTTAAATACTATATAACTGTTTTTGCTTGCGCAGCTATTTATAAGAGCAACGATTTTCATAAGAATTTCATTCACTTGTTGGAAACGAGCTAACAAAACGGTAGACCACTATATACAGATTGACAAGTTTTCACTTTTATTTAATTTCAATTGAAATATAGATCCATTCAAACGATGTAGAAATTAAAAAAAATGATCAATAAACTTATAAAAATTTGATATCTGTAAGTAAGCTCTTTTGCTACACAACAACCCCCCTACACAAAATTCAAAAATATTCATGACGTTTGTTTAAGCACATTTTATTTTATTTTTGCGTAAAAATATTTAAATATTTTAATCACCCTTATCGAGAGTTTCGCCCGAAAAAAAATCACCCCAAAGTTTTTCATTCGCCCGGATGTAATCCGCCTATTGTGAGTTGCACCCGGAATAAGTTTCGCTTCGGAAATTCGAACGTGGAAATTACAACTCTGAAATATGTATATTTGAAGTGTAAAATTTACAAATAATTCAAATTAAATAGTAATTTGACAAACAATTTGCTATTCCGCCAGTTGGGAAGCGTGCCTGCAATTTTTCGCTGAAGGTAGATACTAAAAAGTTGTAGGTAACAGTTTTGAAATTCGGCTGGCGCAATCGTCTTTTAGTCAGATTATTCTGGAGGACATATGTATGTAGCACTTTTTTTCATTGCAGGCCCAAACTATGCAGCTTCATCCTTAGCTGTTTTCATAACTCAGCTACATTTTCCTTGTTTTCTTTGACAACTTTGTTTACTGTTTTGTTCTTCGAATAGGCGATATTTTGTAAAAAAAATTTTATTAAATTATTTACATTTAGAATCCGCGAAGTTTTTCGCCTCTCAAAAAATAGTACAGCAAATTCAACTAATCCGCCAACTATTTCCGCCCGAAATAAGTGTTGCCGATAAGGGGAAACAATGTTCGAAAGCGGAAAATTTCCGCCCGAAATTTATGATAAGCGACCAGTGAAAAGTGCACTATTTCGGGCGAAAACGAAACTCACAATAAGGGTGAATATGAAAATATTTTAATATTTAAGGGATTAAGCCACATTGAGATTAAAAAAAATCATTTTTTGTTTTCTATTAGCTAAAATGCTTCCTTATAGTCCCGAGATTACGAGAGAAAATATGAAATCATACATTATTTTGATGGTTAAAGTTGTATTTTAGTTTAAACAGTAACGTTAACTTAAACACTCATAAGCATGTATGGAAACTTTAAACGCATTTATCTCCTAAAAATTACAAACGTTTCCGAAGATTTTTACACTTAAAGGTTCGCAACACAATCGGATCAATCGTTGGATTTTTGCAATACATAAGTTTTTTTTTTCTTACAATTAATGTAATGAAAAACATGCCATTTTGCTTTCTTATAATTGTAATTTCGTAACAACTCCATATAATAGTAAATCCATACGATAGATCATAGCCAGTGCATTTCTATTGAAGACCAAAACTCGATTAATGCAGTCGGGCGGAGATTTTGGCAGCTACACCCTGTACCAGGTATACTCGCGATGCGAGAGAGGCAATATTCACAGTACCAACTCAACTATAATTTCCGATCCTAACTGAAGAATTGAGGGAAATATAGAACTTTGAAGGTGAATATCCGAAAAATGAGTAATTGAGAAAAATTAATTTGAAGTTGAAAGTTCGATTTTTTTCATTTCTACTCGGACGTTAAATGGGCGTTCGTTTAAATCGAACAGGAACATAGTCAATCATTATTATATGTGAAACAACTAATTAACATCAACTCGATAAAGTGGGCCCTTTTCTAAATATTTGCTTTTTCAACTAATTCAACCGATGATCACAGAAAATTATGAATGAGTTAACGTTTGACCAATGAATCAGGAAGATGGGGAAGTAAAAAAATTGAAATGGACTCAACAGTGAATATTTTATCATAATTAAAGATGAAACAAAGACAACAAATTAGCAGTAATTCATTTATTACAGTCATTGACAGTAATTAATCCACAGATATTAGCACATCACGCGATGAGATGCGCTTTGGACATGGTGGTATACCATTCCGTACTGAATTTCGGTGGCCTTCTTCATCACAGAATCCACAACGTGGTCTATTTCTAGTTGACACTGGTAAAGATTCAGGGGGAGAGAGGGAGTTGGGAGCTCTTTCCGCAGATGTCTGACGGTTCCTTGTGGTCCGTGACTCAGTTGAATCTACGAGCACTTAAAATGCATCAGAGAGCAGATCCCATTACGTGGCAGCCATTGCGGCTTAACTTGCATAAACAGTGATCCTGATGATTAATATCGATAATAATTATTACTGTTTTTAATTTCCGAGCGCCAACCCTCTGGTGGGGATTTTTTGAAGTAAGAATTTCTTTCCGGTCGCTATAGTAGGTCATTGCCTCGACAATGCGGCAAGAACTATTTCGCTGGAAGTTATGAGTTAAAAGTCCAAAATTATCACCTTTTCTTTCAAAAAACATCCATAGAACACGGAAATGCTTCATATTTCTCCAATGCGACAAAGTGGTCCCTTTTTCTTTTTTTTTTCAATTAATTACTTCTATTATACCTAGGAAGCTAAAGTTGGTGTCATTCGACGCGTAAATGTATATAGTTTCATAATAAACCGTAATAAAAAATTACGAAATTCGATCCATGTATCGAAAAGTCTATATATCTCGAAAATTAGATGCGACAAAGTGGGCCCTTTTCACGTGGACGCACACATGTAATAAAAAGTACAAGACGTTTATGTTTCCTGAACGCCTCTACTGTTTTCCTTCAGCATAAATACCGACCTCCTTGCCCTCTTAGTTTTTTTTTTCAGTTGCTTAATTCAAACTTAAACAAAAAAGGATGTGATTTGGTATTAAAGATTTTATTTTAAGTTAAATGCAACGCATCAAATGCACACAGAAATGAAAATAAAAGTAAACAGGAAACAACCCCTCATGCTACTTTGAGTTTAATTGCACTTAGTGATGGCGACACAAATTGCCACACTGACAGTTAACTTCCGACTTTAGTCGGCCAGGCGCAAGTTAAGCACCTCACACCATCCCCCTTTGCGATGCTGAACTAACTTTCAGTTTGCCAAACAAAATAACAACAAATAATGGGTGCTGATCATATTCATAAGACATTCGGATTAAGACATGTTTTGAAGATTCAAGTTTTGAACTTTCTACAAAATTTTAAGTAATTGAATATTTCTTCGAAATTTCGAACATTCGAAGAAATCATTTAGAATTTTTGTAGTGTATCCATTTTTGTAGAGCATTAAATTTAAGTTGCATAGTATGCATGTTTCAACTAGCTAAAGATTACTGTTTATTTTTGACAATGTTTTTAACGAATATCATTCACAATGTCTTCCTTTAAAAATCGTGAGCATACGTTTTATGAAGAAAAAATTGCGAAAGAGCGTCAAGAAAAAAAACACAAAAATTTAAGGTAATTTGTAGGTAGTTGAGAATTGCACTGAATGAGTTTTAAAACCGCATACTAAAACGAAAATCTAAAATTTGTTTGAAATAAGTATACTTTTGAAGAAAGTTTGTCGAATTTTTGAATTTATCTTATGTTTTTTGTTAGCGGATTCTCTGTGTTTGGTTGTCTTATAAATATGATAAGCAGTATACTTGCAGCAAAATGACAAGCCAGCAAGTGTCTATGGGTGTCTGTGACAGATTAATTGCGATAATGCAGCGAGTGACAGAAGGTAAATAAAAAATGTGCAAAAACAAGATATGAACAACAGCAAAGATACTTTAAAAAAATGCGAAATTATATAAGTGCAACAACATGCAGAGTTACTTGCAGTAGACTGCCCAACAAGCAAAGTGTACATTTGTATAGTTAAGTAGTTGCTTGCAGAAACTACACAATCAATACGACAATTTCAATATAATTTATAAAAGCATCTAAAACCCCAATGAGAAGGATTTGCAAAAAAAAAAAGAAACATAATAATGGGTCGTTGTAACGTATCTGATGTCACTTTTAGAAATTTATTGAAAACGCTGATAACTAATCAGAGCCTTTATAATTCAATAGCATAAGTTACTGATCTCAATAAGCTTAAGACCTCTGTTGTTATAGCTTTAGTTTTTTTTTGTACTTGTCATTAAAAAAAAAAAAAAAAAATTCAATGTTTTCAAACTGATAGGCTGGCAAACTTTTGATTAGAAATTTTCTTGAAATACCTTTTTTGGTGTCATGTGAAATCTCGATGAAAATTTCCTCCTCCCAGAGAGAAAATGGTACTGGAGATCAGCTAGTCAGCGGACCCCCACACCACTGACAATCTTTAAAATGCTCCAGCCGTTAATAAAATTTTTCAAAATTGTAATAGTGAGCCTAAACTCCTTTGCGGAATGGCACAACCTTGAACTCATGTTGGTACTGAGAAACTGTGGAGTTCCAGGTAACGAATTGGCGAACTGTGGGTTTTTTTTAGAGTATTAAGGTAAGACCATTAATGTTTTGAAAAGGCAGTCGAGAGGGATAATGGAATTAATTCCTAAACAATGAAATTGATGTCGAACTTAAGTCACACTCTGCGTTGTCACAAGGCTTTAAAATATATCAAAATGTGTAGATAAAACTTTGCAGCTTTTCCGTCCGAATAATGGTTGCATTCAACAATGACGATAAAAAAAGTGTACTCTTCACCCGTCCGGTATTTTCTAGATCCAGATAAGATAAAAGAGTTTATTTATAACTTTAGGAATTTTGGAAACTAATGAACCTCTACATATCCTCTACATATCCATAATTATTGATATTTTACATTGTGTAAAAATTGGTGGGTGTTAGGACAATCAATATCGGTTTTACGATTCCATTCCATACCATAATTCGCGTGAAAAACAGCAGATCTCTTCTCAAACAAACGAGTTAGTACGTATACACATATTTTTAAGCATCGTCTAAAGTTAAGTTTATTGATTTTTCATTCCTTTTTTATAATTAAATCATAAGTATCTGAAATACGTGTGAGTATGAGATTGAAGAATGGATGCTGAATTGGGACGGTAGGTGAAAGTAAATTAAGCAAACGCGCTTAATGCTGCAAAGCCGTCACCAAAAAGTTATTCACCTAAATATGGCGCGGAAGACTTGATAAGAATGGTGGGAGAAGAAAAGGTGTTGAAAAAAGGTGTGTCTGTATACCTTAAAAAATGGCTGCGTGACTTAACAAACCTTACACAAACAAGTTTACAAATCTGTGGAATTAAAGATGGATTAAAGTAAAAAGAAATGGTTCTTGCTCATGAATATGCGCAGAGAATGATTTAAAATATTAATTTATTCAATTATAGGTATTAAAATACATTCAATGATGAAAACAACTTTTTATTTAAAGAGCGGAAAAGTAGTTGTTGGTATGGTCAAAATCGCCTGTTGAGATTTTAAGAGTTGTTTGACGAAGCTTTGCACAAAGTTAAAGCGCATTTACATTGGAAAATATTTGAAAAATATATTACGAATACAAATACTCACAAACTAAGAAAACGATATACATACACATGTGCGAGTACAATTGAACATTAAGCGATTTCTTCTTTGCAATAGCGTTAACCTTTTTCATAACAAATATATTTTGTTAGGTACAATATAATTCGTGTTTGAACAAAAACCAAACGAATTCAAAATTTCTAGCCTAAAAACAAAATAAATAAATTTATTCGTATACATATAGTAATTTTTTTTCCATGTTATCAATACATGTCTCGGAATAGAAGGAAAATGGACAAAAAATGCGATTTAAGTATTAATACGACTGCAGCACCACCTGGCGGTTATTGTTTCTGCAAAGTGTTTAAGTACATTAGTCTTACCACTACATACTCGATAATGAACCTAATTTTATTATATTAAGTTTTTCTGTTATACGAAACAATGAAAAATTCAACAAACCAAAGATGATTTATTATATCGGTCTACCAATTCTTGAGTTACTATAAAGGTGTTAGGCAAGGTTAGGTTAGGTAAGGTGGCAGCCCGAAGGGCTCACTTAGACTTCAGTTTATAGTCCATTGTGACACCACTATCCTCCATACAGTACCCACATCTTGGATCAGAAATGATGCCCAGCCTAACGCCGTGGGTCACCATCGGGCAGTGCCCTGTCTTAACACCGATCAGGGCCGAGAGTAATGGTCTGGAAGTGTTTAATAATTCCCCAGACCATCTGCGGTCCGCAACCGGCCAAAAGGACATTGCAACTTTGCACGTCGGGGTTTCCGCCCAGCGTTTGCTAAGCCGACTGAAGGCCCATTTTTTAAGGAGCAGACCACATATGGACATGGGAAATCCAATGCCCTTCTTCATTGGAGTGATTACTTCTTAAGTACCCTGGCGAGCTATGTAGCTCGTCGGCGAGACATTTTCCCGCAATATCGCTGTGACCTAGTACCCAAATCAATCGAATACGGAAGATTTTTTAAGGAGCAGACCACATATGGACATGGGAAATCCAATGCCCTTCTTCATTGGAGTGATTACTTCTTAAGTACCCTGGCGAGCTATGTAGCTCGTCGGCGAGACATTTTCCCGCAATATCGCTGTGACCTAGTACCCAAATCAATCGAATACGGAAGATTTCCGAGGCGTCCGATAAAGAGGCCAGGCATTCCCCGACCAGCTTCGACCGCAGCGTCAGCGCTCCCAGGGCTCTAATTGCGGCTTGACTGTCCGAGTAGATGCTTACCACATTCTGTGTATTAGAAGTGCTGCGACGCAAGTGGTATAGTGCTTCCTTGATGCCAGCTATTTCAGCTTGAAAAACGCTGCAGAAATCCGGTAGTCTAAACTTACTATGGAGCGACAGTTCCTCGCAGAATACGCTTCCTCCTACTCTTCCCTCCAGTTTCGATCCATACGAGAATATGTTCACTGCGTCTTTGCACCTTCTCCTATAAAGGTGTTACTGCTCAAACATTTTCTATACATAAAGTTTTAAGCGAGACGAGATCAGTTAAAGTTAAGGGAGGAGGGTTAAAATGAATTGCGATGATGGGAGTAGACGTGTGGTGAGTTAAGTTGACAACTTAATGAGCTGAGATGAGTGTAAAGTGAATTGTTAATTGCTTTAGCTTTTCCTAAATCATTAAGTATTTAACTATCTAGCCCCAATTACTTAGTGGGATTATTTTCGTCGCAAACTAGACCCGAAAGTGCTCTAAACTAATCCCGAAGTGATCACGAAAACTAAGATCTTAACACCAAAAAAATATTTTAAATTTAACTAGTATGTAGCTAAAAACTTCTCTGCTCAACACCCATTTGGTGTTTAATATTTTTTTTTACCGACGAACGCTTCTACGTAATCGTACACAGGTTTCTCATGTCCCATAACCACTTTATTATCATTAATTCGTACATGCGAGCATGCTCCTACATGCTTACAGTGTATGTACATATGTATATGTATGTATGTATGTACACAAGTACATGCCAGTGCATCGTTATTTTGTTACAAATGCCTACCTTGCTGGCTGACACTGCCATTTATGGTCGGTTGGTCCACTTGTAAAATGCACGTTTGAGCGCCAAAATCACTTGGGAGTACTGACAGTAGGTAAACCGAACAACCTGCAAATCGCTTTTGACTAATGCGTGCACACAAACACACGCATTTAGTTGACCGCAGATTTGTACGAGTTTGATTATCTGCACAAAGATGCCATGCAATTGTATGAAGTGCAACAGTTGCTACTCGAGCAACACTAACAACAAATGTGATGTGTGTGTGTGTGTGTGTGTGTGTGTATGTAATCAACGGTAGCCAAGACGATTACATTGATTGCCGCTACTTGGCCACTCCAAAACTGGTCAACATCACGTTTTCGTGTTACACAAAATTACCGCATTGCCGCTGTTGCCTCAATCTCATGTCCAGTCCAGTTCGCGCAGATCTATTCCACTTTTAGTTTTAATTTATTTGTATTTTTTTTTTTTAATTCCTTTTTTAAATTTGTTTCGCTTTGCCGTTTTCTGTTGCACTTCCTGTAATGCCATTTGTGTGTTGTCATTGTTGTTGCATGCGCCTTGAAATAATGGCGGGCAGTAACCGGTAGTCAATCCAGTTCGTTGTGAATCACAAATGTGAACAAAATAAATGGCATATTACATGCAACAACAAATTCGAAATTTAATGTGTTAAATCTTAAGAATGCGTTCGCTAAGTTTTTGGCTAGAAAAAATTACTTTTGATTTATAATAAATTTTCTTACATATTTTTTTTCGTTCTCACTCTTAATTTCCTGTTCGTGTACGAAAACCAAAACGACGACACGGAATCATTAAACATTTTCTGAAGTAGCGATAACTTTTTAAGTACTAAAAATAGTATGGTTGTCGAGGGTGCTGCGGTTCTCTTCCATATAAATTGTGTTTATGTGGTCTATCGAAGCAAATGTAGGTATGTATGACAAATGTACATACATATGTATGTGGCAAACAAATTCAAAAAAATAAACGGCAAATTTGTACTACATAATTTGTTACTCTATTATGTTGAAGACGAACTCGAAAAAGTTCGACCAATTTTTCGAAAAAAATTTGAAAAATTTAAGGGAAATTCTTGCATATTTTTTTTAAGTTTTCTACAATGTTTTATGCTTAGCTTTATATGATTTTTGTTAAAGAATTAATTATGTTTTAACTGAAAATTAATGAAAATAAATATCATTAAGAATATTATGGCGAATAATGTAGTTTTAAAAAATGTGGCAACTATCTTAAAAAATATTTCCAAACTGCAGTTTTCTTAAAAAAATTTCGATTAACACCTATACAGTAAAATTTTATAAACATTATCATTTTAATTCACTTCAACTTAACTTATTAAAAGAGTGGCAACACTCTTTTGGAAAAAGTTCATTATAAAACATTTTTAAATCGCAAAAATTGCAAAAAACTTCATCAAATATAGTTAATAATATTATTTCATTAAGTTAAGTTTTATCTGTGTTTCCCAATTTAATTTTAAAAAAATCAGATGGCAACTATATTCAATACATTTTTTTTATGTACATATTTCAGCCAAAAGCCATATTCCAAAATTAAGAGCATCTTTATTATTAATTACCCTTTTGCAATTAAAAATTAAGTGGTTTCACCACTCAAAAATATTTTTAGATCAAATCTTACTTAAGTATCATTCGTTTCCTCAACCAGTTTTTTACTCGTATTTCGATTATGAAAAATTTCATATGTATTTTCTGACTTTTCCATATACAAATTCTAATATCTACATAATTCCACCTGTCTTACAAGCTCTTCAACTAACGATGAGTAAAACTAATCGTTTAAAGAAGCTCATTAAGCTCATTAGAAAAATGATGCAAAATAATAACGATTTCCTTTATATATATTAAAAAATACTTGGAGTAGATTTGAGTAAAGAGAATACTGCCCCTATTGTGATTCACAACTCAACTAAGTTGAGTTGTCAGTGTTACAACTCAACTCAACTATTTTTGCGTATTATGGTTCACAACCAACTTTAGTTGTCTTCGTTAAGTTGCTGGCAACCAGAATTGTTGTTAATTTTGACAACTCAAACAAGTTGGTATTCGCGCAAGTGTTCAAAAAAATCTGTGAAAATTTAAATATTTGTATTAATAGTGGATATATCCGTTGAAATGTATTTCACGGAAGGGGAGGAAGAAAACGTGCAGCTTACACGTATTAGACGGAACCTTAGAGACCAGACAAATCCATTGGAATTGCCATCGGCCAGGTACGTTACGGTTTTACTGAAAGCATACAAAGTTTTTAATAGTTATATTTTTAGATTCATAAGTTACTTTAGGCTGAACAAAGAAGCGTTTATACATATATTTGCTGAATGAGACGAAGGACTTTTTCAAGCAATCAAAGAGGACTTATTCTATATCACCGACAATAAAATTGTGCGCCTCATTACGTTTTTGCAGACGGCAGCTACCAAAAGAGTAGCGGTAATGATTTTAATGTTGGTTTAGCGCAGCCAACATTTTCTATGGTCCTTGAGGAGACTATTAATGTCTTAGAGCAGCATGTCTGTGCACGTTGGATCAAAGCGGCGATGACACCTGAGGAGATACGAGATTCAAAAATTGCTGTTTACGCTCAAAGTGGATTCCCAGGAGTAATGGGCTTCGTTGACGGTACACATGTGCGAATCTGTGCACCACGAAAGGAAATACAGCACCTATGTATATCTCAATAGAAAAGGCTTTTACAGCCTAAATGTGATGATTGTGAGTTTAAGAAATTCTTATTTTTTGCGCACGCACTTTTCATGAATATGGTTTTAGTTTTCAGACTATAAACAAAATATTAGGTTCGTTGACGCCAGATATCCAGGTTCCAATCATGATTCCCATATATGGAATATAAGCTCACTTTAGCAACACCTGGACCGGAATGTACCAACAAACACATGGATTTTAGGTAAGCTGTTCTTACTTTGTTCTTCTAAGGTGTAGCTTGTACAATATATAAATCAAATTAATCGTAGGTGATGCGGGATATCCACTAGGAAAAATTATAATGACACCATTTCGCAATACAGCTGATGGCTCACCACAAATGCAGTATAACAAAATCCATGCTAAAGCAAGGAATTCCGTCGAGAGAACCATCGGCGTGCTTAAAAGCAAATTTAGGTGTTTGCTTTCTGCACGGGGATTGCACTACGCGCCGGATAAAGCCATGAAAATAATCAACGTTTGTTGTGCTTTACATAATATTTCGCAGCATTTTAAAGTTCAATTCCCCGATTCTAATTTGAGCACAGAAAACCAACAGGATTCCACACCAGAGGAAAATAATTCAACAGTGAATAGCGAAGCAGATAGAATAAGGAACAACATAATGAATTCATTGCAATAAGTTTCATATCATTTCATTCAGTCTTTTAGAGTAACATTCACATATATTCTTTTTAATCTTAAACCAATAAAAAATTCTTTTTTTTTTAAACTAAATAATTATTCCATGAATATAACGCAGATAAAAGGTATATACATAGGTGAAAGCAAACAATCAATCAATCAATTTGTAGTTTGTTTGATATTTTCCTGAAATAATATATTTCATTAAGCACTTAATGTATATTTATGTATTTCATAAGCTACACTTACAATGTTTTCTCCGTTTTCCAAGCTTGCCGGCAATAACACAACTGATAAAAAATGGTTGTTTCAATATGACAGCTCACACAACAAAATTCTTGTTTGGTTGTTAACCATAATACTGCTAACAACTTAACGAAGACAACTAATTGAACAGCTGATTGAAAGTTGAGTTGAGTTGTAAACCATAATACAAAATCGACAACTACAACTAAAATATCAGTTGAGTTGTGAATCATAATAGAGCATACGTTTTAAATAGAATTCAATAAAAAAGCAAAATTAATAATTTTCTAGTTTCAGTGCCGAAAAGCGAGAAATTATAAGGAATCTAATTTCTCAGTGCAAAACTTATGCAAAAGTAGGACTTGAAGTTGGCTGTTCTAACAAAATGATCAGTAATGCAATAAAACTTGTTCCAAAGGCCGAAACTCGTGGACGCAAGCGCGCAATGTCATCGTTACACGTCAAACGACTTGTACGGGAGGTCAAGAAGGACTCGTTTAAACCGGCAAATGTACTGAAAAAAGAACTTAATATCACCGCATGTGTAGAGATAGTTCGCAGTCGGTATAGGGAGAATAATTTAAAGTCGCACGCTCCCAGAAAGGTACCCTATTTGACTCGTAGACACAAAGGCAATCTTATTAAGTTTGCAAAAGATCATTTGGACTGGCCGGTAGAGAGATGGGTGAATATTTTATGGACAGACGAAGCAAAATCGTTTTGTATGTTGGCAAAGGAGGTCGGTCTCAAGTTCGGAGACTCCCCAAATACCAAGTACAATCCTCCATTCACAACAAAAACCATTTAAACATGGAGGGTTCAGTATAATGGTGTGGCCTTGTTTTTCCTACAATGGCATATGCTCTTTACAAGAGTTCATCATGGATCAGAACGTATATGTCAAAATCCTACAGGAGGTTACGTCGCCTTACGCCAAAGAGGAAATGCCATTTTTGTGGGTCTTCCAGCAGAATAATTACCCAAAGCATACGAGTAAAAAGGCAAAAAAAAAATGGTTTGGGGAACTTTTGATCAATGTGATCGTATGGCCTGCGCAGTCGCCTGATGTCAATCCGATTGAGAATCTTTGGACTGAAATCAAAAAGGTGATTCATGATGCAAGACCCACCAGCAATGGAGCGCTTGGAACGGTAGTAAAAGATTTCTGGGACAGAATGTCCTTAAAAATTTGTCAGGACCTTGTTGCCGCCGTTGTGTCTAATAAAGGACATGCTACTAAATATTAATTGGAATACATAACTTTATTTTTGATTACTAATTAATATTTTTTAATAGATTTTGAGGTATTTTTATTTTATTTCAGTTTTTAAGAGCATAATATTATCTTAGTGCTATTTTTTTTACCGCCTCATTTTAAAAGTTTCCATTGTATTTTAAATCAAATCTTTATTTTTTAGCTATTGCTTTAAATTATAATAAGTATATAAGACTAATAAAATTGTATTAAAATTCAAAGATATATTAACTTTTCCGTCCTCAGAGAGCATAGCTATTTTTTTACCGGCACTGTACATTGTACTTGTACTATCATATGAGCATGTGTGGCAAGATAATCGGATTATAGTCAAAGTGTCACCAGCCAAATTTACATTGCACATTCATATGTATGTACATATGTATTCATATGTAGTACGTTCATACTGACTGTACACAAACCATTGTACCTTTCAAAGGCGTCTAGCGTTTTATTCAATTACGCTCCAAGCTTTACCAGCCTTCAAAGCCTTTTGCCTGGACGGAGAAAGTAATTTCATTTGAAACACTGATTCCATTGACAAATTCTTGATTGGCTGTAATGTGTGAATCCACACATGTAGATTTAACTTGAGGGAATTTAGTTCTGGCATTTTTGGTTTGATTTTCGGCAATGGCAACAAATGACATTTTTTACTTAATTGCGAGTTTTAAGTTTTATGAGCAAGAAAATCAACAGGTCACCGGCAAAAACAAAAATTGCGAGCAACAAGTATCAGTTTCATATATTTCGGGAGATTCCGACGTGACTTCGTCATGAAAATGCTATTATCAATTCCGACGTAATCACGAAATTCTTACGAAATTTCGAAGTTCGGAAGATCGGCATCACGGAATCCGAGCAGTGGCGGATTTAGAATTTATAATCAGGTGGGGCTGGCTATTTATTTTATCCTAGTCGATATTATATCATATACTAAATAAAATTCGTACAATAAATTCAAGTAATCGACTATGAATTTATAGACATTAAAATAGACGTCAATCTCTCGTGAACTATGCTAAAAATAATCTCGTAGTTATTCGTCAGACTCATCGTCCACCGCCCAATTTAAAGTTCCAAGATGTAAGCTTGCAAAATGTCTACTATCTCTTCCACTGAAATTTCAGTATCCTTATGAACATTGCCTAATGCCAAACCATTGAGTCGATCCTCTGTCATAGTAACTCTTAAATAGCTCTTAAGACGTTTCAGCAATGAAAGAGTTCGCTTCGTGGTGGCTGAAGTCACAGGAATAGTAGCAAATAACTGCAACAGTAAAGAAATATTTGGAAAAAAATATTTTTTGAGTCTTAAATTTGCAAGACGTCATTTGCATTTTTAAAACCGTCTTTTTTGCAATACTGATGCCATAGGATAATTTCAGAGATCAATTTTGTTTCACTGCGATATGTTAAATCATTGTCGTAAATTTGAGCAGCTGTCACAATTTCACCGATCGATTGTTTAGTATGATGCGCTGGAATGAGTTCCTCTAAAGGCAACATTTTCAAAAACTCTCCCCTAAGATCTCTCAAAGAGACAATGATAAGTTGGTAAATAATTTCTTTACGTAATAACTTATTCTCATTTTTGATTATAAATACATAATACCCTATTGAAAATAACGATTTTTCTTGTCAGGGTAAAATTATTGATTTATGTGTGTACAAATTTTTACAGAAGTGTGTCAGACTAAACTTAATAATTGATTCATAAAATATAAAAATATGTGACAAAGTGTAGAAAGAACTTTTGTTATATCATTATTCAAGTTTTTAAGAAAAATCAACATGTTCGTGTAACATATAATCACTCGTACCGAAAATATGCGAATGGCGCAGTACCCTCAGTTTGTACGATAGCTCGATTCGAGGAATTTTGATTTCAAACTTCATCTCACTGGCTATTTTCTTATTTTCTTCGAATATTTCACAAAGAGAAGCCTCATCTCTGCTGGTGTGAAGAAAAAACTCAACAATCTCATGCTGATGAAAGACTCAAGTCAGGTTTTTGCAAGATCTAACTGAGATTTACAATTGGAACAGGTAGCCCAGCCCCTATATCCGCTACTAAATCCGAGTGAAACGAAATTTTGACAGATATTCGTGAAAATATATACGACCGTCTTTTATCGGGAGAAGTGAAGTAGAAACTAAGTGGATATTTTACACCGAAGTAATTTAAAATGTAAGAAGTGCTTTTGAATGGTTTTAGTGCATAAATCAAAAAAGCTATTTTTCAACATGTCAAGTTCATTTACAAACCGGAGTTAGTATGAGAAACTGTTGAATATGATGGTGAAGCGGGCAAGGTTTTGTTAAAATTAAAACAATATTTTGTTTTTGTTTTTCTCTTCATTTTACATGTTAGGTTGAACTATAAAAGCTATGTACAACGGGAGCTATCTCTTAACAAACCTGAGCGCAGAACAACGTGAAGGGAAAGTAACCACATACTCGTACATATGTACATTCAATAATTTAGAGAAAACGGTAATAAGGATTTGCGGGTTGGAATAGTCTATTTCAGTTCTTGCAGGTGCCCTATTAACAAAACAACTATCACAATGGATACCAATTAATTTTTATTTTGTATTTAAATATTTGTTGTTTAACCATGCCTGTGAAAATATATGAATTTTCTTTCAACTGCTGTCAAAAAAAAAAACCAAAAAACCTTTGAATTTGCTATAAACATTTGGTATCATTCTTTCGAACTTAGCGTAACAGTTGGCAGCACTAACAACGAAAACGTCGGAATTTCTAATTGCATTTTTCCCAAATACGTAACGGGAATTCATTTGGAATCAGTGATTGTGCTGCAGACTTTTTCGCATAAAATCGTTGTCCCTCGTTTGTTCATCAAAAATGCTTTTGTCAATTATTCAATAATCTATCAGATTCTTAATACGTCAACCCATCAATCGATCAATTGATAAGTACATTAATTTATTGTCATTTAATGATGAATTTATAGATTGTTGAATTGTTAGATAGATTGTTGAATTGATCGATTGATCGAAAATAGAAAAATTTTCATGGACAAAAAACTTACCGCAAATAAAGTGTAGCTAATAACTTTAATTTATAATGCAAAAACAAAAATTGCAACAAAAGGTGTACAAACTAACATCTTTGAAATACAACTTTAGTTTAATGAAGTTGGACAAAGGATTTACTGGAAAAAAATGAAAATATTATATCTTTTGCGATAAAAAATCTCGCTTTTTCAATAACATTTTATGAAATAGCAACCGAAAATGGTTGCTGTATTATAAGTTGGCCAAAAGATTTAGCGCGAAAAAAATGTTATTTTCAAGTTTTTCATTTGTAATAGAAAATAGTTTTTTGTTTTAATTCTTTTAACAAAAGGTTTTCGGTTCAATACCAAACTACAATATATTTTTGCAATACAAAAAAAAAATTTCAAATTTATGACTCGAGTACGCGTTAGTTATATGGAAAAATTTCGGCCGTCCGTAAAAAGTGTCAAAAATATACGCGAAGTATCGACCCATTTGAGACATGCGCGTTATGTTTCTTAAATTGAATGGGCTACAAAGAATAAATTAGTAAAAACACCATACAAAATTATTTATTGTATTCGGCAGTTCATTGAATTCATTGCAATCCAAAGTGTTATTGATTTTTGAGAATTTTCTTTTACAAAGGCTTTGTTTGCATATAAAATTCGCACCATTTTTTTTTCTATGGAAAACAATGCAAGACCTTGGACAAAAAAAAATTCCCAAAAATCAAATATAATCTTTAGCCACTAGAATTTAATGGCCTACAAAACTCAAAAAAAAAAAAATAAATTTTTATAACTCGAATTTTAATTTTAAACACGACTTTATATGGTTTTCGTTAGAAAATGAACTGTATTTAACTGAAAAATATTAGAAATTTAAAAAAAGCAAAATTTTTCAATTTGTTTGGATCGTACATTGCTTGATGAGCACTTCTGCGATCATTTTATTTATTAAAGTTTTGAAAGAGGTTAAAATAACGATTTCGTGTGCACTCATATTTTTGTAACATAAATGTGTCATTTTGATTTTATCTGGCATGTAACAAACCCTTTTACGCACATTTAGGGATTATTTTCGTGTAGCACACCACAAGAATGGCGATGTGGTAGATGTTGTTATCAAGTTTAATGTGCAACATTGTCATTTCCAACTGGCGCTCATTACGCAGCGAAGACAGTCTAAATAACAACAGTAGCGTCACAAGCAGCACTCGCGCTCATTGTTGCCGAATGAACCTATGTACACATATATATTTATACATATGAGTATGCAGATGTGTGTAAGTATGTGCGAGTATTTTTATCAGCAACAGCATCAGTTGTCAAGCAAACAAGAATCGATAATGTCTGCCATATCGCCAGCCAGTCGTCCTCATTGTTATGCCTTGCTTGCGCCACCAGCCACCTGCCACCTTACCACTACACACATCAATATATGTACATATGTATGCACAGGGGGCATGTCAATCCCGGCCTTTTCCAACTCCCGAATATCCCGGGATCAGTCTATTCAAATCCCGAAATTGCAGAAAACAGTGTATTTATTAGCTATTTATTTTTAAATTTGAAAGTTACATTTTTTAAAACAAAAATAAATCTCATGATAAATGATTTAAAACAGAAAGGGCCAATCGAATAAAACACACAAATAACATGTTAAATATATCTTTCAGAGTTCTATTGAAATAAGAAAATTTAACATGAGAAACAAAAACAACAAATTTACAACTGCTTTATGCACACAATGCTACAAATAACACGGCTTTTTAACTCCCTAAAGTTTTTGTTTTTGCAAGGCTAATTATAAATGAGCTGGAGAATATCACACTCGAGTAGAAAATGAGCCTCATTTTGAAAGCGATGTTAATAGAACTAACAACGAGGTGCAGAAAGGCAGAAAGACTCAAAGATAAATAGTATTAAGTTTTAACGAGCAAGTGTCATACAATTTATCAGAAGGATTGATGAAAGAAATTCAAAGTTTTTGTAATAAGGCGATTTAGGCAAGTTTAGGTCCAGGTTGGAGGATAACACACTTAATAAGGAATAATTCTGCCTCGCTTAAAATGGAATTGGTGATGTATGTATTTCTTTTTTTTACTGAATCGTAATTTATTAATATTTAATATTGGTCTCAAACAGTGATTAAAAATAATTTTACTTTATGTCGGTGCATTTACTTCTGTTCCAAATATTTATATTTGTACTTGAAGTTTAAATTATTTTGTGTGTGCCAAATTTTACGTTTATTTATCTTTTAATATTCAAAATTCTAATAAATACATACATGAATTACAACAAATCGTTCTCTTTGTTATATTAATGTTATTTTGTTTACTTCTATAATTCAACGATTACAAAAGTGTCACTTCTTTTTGATAAATTAAAGATTACGAATCAAAACTTCGTGAAATTCGTTTTCAGATCTCGAAAATCCCGGGATCAATAAAATGCCCAAAATTGACATCCCTAATGCACATAACATATCTACATACAAGTAACATCTCATCGCGCTTACAACTCACTGCAGCGGTCAATGACTGGCTCTTGTGACGTTGCTTCTTTTGTTGTTCTTGTAAATGATTATGTGCTACTATATGACACAATAACGCACACTCGCTCGGTCTGGCTAGTTGACATAGTTGTGGATGTTGTTGTTATTGTTGTTGTCGCGGGCATCGTCATTATTGCACATAATGTAGTAAATTTTACATTTACAATTGTTTGGCTGGTTGTTGCACGACAATCAGATCTGCCCATGTAACCGAGCAAAGTGTTCGGTTCGTCCTCCTTCCTGCCTTCTTCTGCTGCCGACAGACACAAAGGGAAATGCAGTGACGGGTAGTGGCTGAGCAACTGGGCAGCTCCAGCAACTAGTCGGCAAATTATGCAGCATCCAACAAGAATGCAGTACAACGCCTAACACCGAATTTCGATGTGCAATGAGCCGCTGCAATGTCTCTCGCTGGCTTAGGTGGTTGCAAGAGCAATAGCTGTGTGCTGATGTGTGGCGGTGGAAGGCATAAGGTGGCGTTTGAGCTCACCGCCATCGTTTGAACTACTTGGCCGCAGACATGTTGTGTATCTTCCAATTGTATAAAGTGTATTACTAAGTGCAAAGACAGGAAGTACGAGATGCGCCCTCTGTCACTCTTGCTGTCAGTTTTAATAATTCGAGAATTTCAGTATCAGAGCAAAATGGTCAGTCTTTAAAAGACAAAAAAAAAAAAAAAATGATTGTGTGCGTGTGCCACCCGAACGGCGTTATTATGAAGAATGATGTTTAGGGGACATTGAAAAAACTGAAATTACGTCATAGACGCGTTCATATTTCTTATCGATATCCTCAATTATATGTTGCCATTATAAATGATATCATTCACAACAACTACGATATATATATGTATGTATTTACTGAAATTATTATCATTATCGAAAATGCTATAACAATCGACGTAATTTTACTATCGCACTTACATAAATTATTATCGTTATCGATATGGATTTTGTTATCGAAATTGTTACCTTCAGCGGTAATTTCTAGCCACTTGAAACTTGCACATGATTACATTGAAATTCTATGGGCTATAACGCTACTTACTTTAAAAAATTCTTAAGTATTGCAATTTGGATAAAAATCTGGTGAACTGTTTTAAACTTGAGTTTATATAGTTTTGGATGAAAATCGGGTAAACTTCTTTAAACTTTAGTTTTATCGTTCTTGTTATTGAAAAAAAAAAAAAACATATTCAACAAACAACGCCGTTTATAATTTGGTTGCAAATCTTATTGCCACCACTGTACCTACCGAAGTTATCGAAAATGTTATACAATATGTTATTGTTAGCGAAATTTGTACCGTTATCATTTAAGTTATTCCATTTATTGTTACTTATCTGTATCTTGTCGTCAAAAAACTTTCCACCGTTACAGAAACCTTAACGATATCGAAATTGTTTTCTTTTAAAATTTTTCTATTCATAATATGTTATCGTTAAAGCATTTGTTATTTGGATATTCTTTTTTTGGTTAAAGTTCCAATTGTTACCAAATTTGTATCGCTCTTGAAATTTGATGTTATTGAAGTAGTTAACGTCGGAGAACAGAAACTTACTCCTTTCTAAATTGCTTTTTTAGTAATTTTGAATTGAAAATTTTCCCGAGATTGTGTAGTTATCGATATAATTAAAGTTATCGAAATTGTTATCGTTATCGAAATTTTTATATTTTTAAATGTTATCGAAATTATGGAAAATTGTTACCAACTTTGTATCGCTCTCGAAATTTGGTGTTAACCAAATTTGAAAAAGTTAACGTCAGAGAACAGAAACTTACTCCTTTTCTAAATTGCTTCTTTAATAGTTTTGAATTGGAAATTATCCGAAATATTGTAGTTATCGATGTAATTAAAGTTATCTAAATTGGTATCGATATCGAAATTGTTTTTATAAAAAAAATTATGTTATCGAAATTATGAGTTATCGAAATTGAAATCGTTATCGATTTTGATTGACTTTTTCTTTGGTCAAAATAAAAACGTATATTTAAGCTCTGTTATACATTTTATATTATTAAAAACTTCTATCTGAAGGAATTAAAAACGAAGGAAATATATATGTGCATACATATGTACTGCAGTATTCATAATAAAAGCCGTGTTCAAAATGATTTTGTATGCAGTTTTGTAACCCATTCAAAGTGCAAGTTTCATTTGGCTAAAAAGTACCGTTGATTTATTTGAATTTTTCTTGACACAGGTGTTGAGCATTTTCTTCCGTATTAACTTAGATTTTGATGATGCCTTATATATGGTGGAAAATGTTCAAAACCCTTGTTTAAAAAAGCTGATAAATAAAGTGATGCATGGGCTACAAAACAGCATAATATGAATTCTACTTAAAGACCTAAATGATAACTTGTTCAATTTTTGCGAATTTCTTATTAGGTGTGACACTTTTATTTATTTGGCTCAGTTAGAGTAGATCATTCTAAATTTTAAATTAAAACTATCAAAAATAAATAAACAAATATAAGTTTAAAAAATATTGTTTTGAAATTTACTGCTAATTTCGTGAACACTACTGTATATGCGTTATTTAACCAACGTGTACCCACGGTAAGACCTAGAAAAAAATGCTTAACGTAAGGTTAACGTTATCAATATAAAAATATTGTCGTAAGACAGCAGGTCAGTGAAAAGTATTTTGATCTTCTACTTATGCAAGTAAATCTCTTTTTGTTTTACACGTTTTTTTTTTGTGTATCCCTTACGTGTGACTAGATGCCAATATGACCTATTTAGGAAAATAATAGAGCGCATTGAATAGCTGCACTTTCTATACAAAATAAAAAAGGATTCAGAACACTGGCGACAAGCTTTGCCAGCTCGCCTCTGAGTGTAAGTATTCGTACCTGTGTACATAGAAATATGTACATATATGACGGACGATATGCAGATTACTTGCACAGATTATGTTTAGAGCCAAGCAAATATTTACATTTCATAGAGGATTTTGATTATATTTTACTACATACGTACGTAAAAGTATATAGTATTCACACTTAGGAAAAGTAGCAGATATGTGCTTAGAATTGAAAAGGAAGCGACGGACTAAGATACATTTCAATATTCCTGGATAAAATAATAAATGCTCCTACAATCAGAATTTTGTAATTTAGTAAGTGTTAAAGGTAAATATGAGTAGGAAAATACATATACATATATACATACACACATCAACAAAAATTGCAAAGAAAGCTTAATTTTATGCTACCCGAAATTTTAATTAGTAGAGAAAACTGCAAAAGATGAGTTAAAGTTCACTTTTAGCAACCAAGTTAAATTAAGCAGACCTTTTCGTGATTTCATAATAAAATTTTGCTCAAAATTTACTTGAAGATAAAATTTTGCTCAAAATTTACTTGAAGATCGTCTCTTGTGCATATTTTTATAAACAGAATTGAGTCTATAATAAACGCTACACCTTTTTGCTATTCCTTTGCACAAAATTCTCTTTATGAACGCCAAAATATTCCCATTATTTACTTATTATGGTTTTAATTTTCATTTGCAAAATACATAAAATTCACACGACGGTGCCAGCAGTTCGCTTAATGAGTCAATTAAACTCTCTTTAATATATCTACGCTGGCTTATCTCCAGTTTTTATGTGTAAAAAAGTATTATCCAGCTTTTATTTTTAAATACTTTGCAGCTGGCGGACGGTGGTATTCTTAATGAGGAGATTAAAAAGTGTATGGCACTTTTGTGTGAACGTCAGTTAAAAAGATTTATATACTATATACGAATATGTACTGAATTGACGATAAGTCGCACAAAAATACGTATTTCGTGTAAATTAACTTAATTTTTCCAACCATGAAATTAACACATAGTTCAGCTTATTAAACTGCAGAGGTCGGTAGGTGCCCCGAGTGCTGCAGCCTAGTATTAAGTGCTTCCATTTTCTAATAGACAACAGCTGGCTCTAAGTAGCTGGTGTTAAGAATATTTTGAGTTGAAAAAGTGCGGATAAGCCAAAAGAAAAAATTAAGAAGTTTTTTGTGAAATCTTTGCCGACAACGAAACGGCCTTAAAGACTTTATCAACCCATATCTTCGCATGCAATCTGAGGAAATTATATTGCGAAACAGCTATTGGCGAGGAAGAACTTAAATAGTAAAGCTGTGTAGAGTTACAAGCGAATGTAGGTTGCAAGAAATGACTTCTAAGGCAGACAAGCTGGCAAAAAAAATATTTGCAATTATTAAATTGGAGCAGGAACATCTCGATAGTTTTAGCAGGTCTATTTCAAATAAACTAATGTATAAAAAACCAGGTCGTGATCAGAGCAATCTAAGTAATAGAAAATAGAAATAGTAGTTGACGTTAGGCGTTTGAGAAGCTTCGTGTTAGCGCTGTATAGTATAGCAAATCTACGCATAAAAAAAATGTACATAAATGTGAAGAAGATTTAGTTAATGCTGAGTGCTACATTTATAGAAAATGGCGATATGTAGAACATGTTACTGGGTACCTACCAGTACATAGAACTAATGAAAATATTTTATTTCGTTTCACTTTATTGCTTTGTTTACCGCATACAAATCAGGCTATCCTGATTAAATAGACACAGACAATACCACAAAGGAAATAAACAAAAAACGTGCTCGTATTTGAAACCACTACGCGATTGCTACATACATACATACATATATGGGTAGAATAACATTGCAGAAAATGATACAGACATTCGATTTCTGTTTGACTGCGCCTGAGCTAGCAGCTCGCGTCGTCATTTCTAATTTGTGTTATTGATTTTTCTTACATCTTTGAATTTGAGATAGGTAATCAATCTGTAAACATACATATGTACATATGCATATATATGTATGTAGATAAGTGGCAACTGTCACTAAGCTATAAACGGGTGCTCCCATTTCACTACCGCAACCACAATCATGAGCACAAAAAGGGATATGTTTGTATTCAGATAACTGAAGCTCTCGCCTATTGGAATTTTCGATACAGAAGAATCTCTATAAGCCTAATACTTGAGCGTCTTAAAAATTACGTCGCATTTGGGTAACAATGCTGTACTAGCCAACTGAGCTGCTAGACCTACATGCGCTAAATTATTTCAGTGTATTAAATCTGATAAATCTTTTTTAATAGCTCTTTTGAAAGTTTATTTAAAATATGCATATTCATATATACAATATGAATATATGTAGGGCTGCTTTACAAAAGTAAAATAAGTAAACACGTCGCATTGATATCAATGACGATAAATAAATATATAGACAATAACCGAGAAGAAAGAGAAATGTTAAAAAATATAAATATAACAGTCAAGACTATTCTGCAGCTCGATTCCGACAAATAAAATGTTTTGAAAATGCTATCTGTAAATCCTTCGGAATGCAGAGGGTAAATTCTAACTGTTATTTAACTAAGACAATGACGGAAAGTGCAGAACTGAGTTGAATATATTTGCCGATTACATTATGGATATCGATAACAATAGTCACATTGGTAAAACTTACTCATATTGATAGCCATATCAATAATAACATTACCAATATCGATAACACGATTATTATCGATAAAAAAGTGATATCACTGATAAACTGATCGATAACATTGGCAAGATCGACAAAAAAATACTAATATTTCGAACCATACCGATATTGATAACAATATCTAATAGTATTAATAAAAATACTGATTTCGATAAGCAATCTGTTATCGATAACAATACAAATATTACCAAAGTCAGACAGGTAGAAATGGGCTTCGCTCAATGGCATCAGTGGGTCACGTCGAACGACTTTTACTCCGACACCGATGGAAAGGTCACTCACTGCACGCGGGCTACCGTCAAATTTAGCATAATTGGATCATTAACTGATAAAAAGCTTTGAGCTCGATGCTACAAAGAAATCCCTCTTTTTACATAGACTGATTTGGAGAACCCTCTATGCATATGAAAAACCAGTAAACTTCTAAATATACGCGTTCCAAGGTTTGTTCTTCCTCTCAATATTAAGCATTAGTTAAATATTGGTGTTTAGGACATAACCTAAGAAGTAAGCCGGTCACTCTAAAATGTGAGGTCATAGCTAGCTTCTTTTCCTTTAATAATAATAATAATAAATAATGTTTTTGCCAACAAAAAGTTTTGTATGTATGTATGTATATAATGAACACCCTAATATAGTGGTCGCGGTGGTTGAGTGGGCAGCGGTGTGTGCTATAACTCGATATGCCGCTAAATTCGATGTTCGAATCTCAACCAGAGCAAGTAAAATCTTATGACCGAATTTAGTAAGACTAGGCTCAGTCTCTAGTAGATAGAAAAGTAATTAGTTAAGACCAGTTCACATTCATTAGTCTCAAAATAAAGTCTCTAATCTCAAACTAAAGTATATAAACTGTGAGTGGTCACAGAAAATTAAAAAGGCGCACACCACAAATGGTAGGAGAAGCTCGGCCAAACACTGAGCTATATAGTGTGAGCGCCAAATTAATAAAAAAATAATAATGATGTAAAAAAAAATAATGATGAACATGCACATACACTATATGTATGTATGTACATATATTCATGGCAGCGTAGAGAAGTTAAGCGCATAAATCACAAAAATATATTTCATACGACACTCTGTTCCAGTTGGGTAAACATTGATGTTTGTATAAGTGTATGAGATGCGATGATGATGCAGTGTTATTCACTGATGAACGTATTAAAATGTTCGCTAACGTTGAAAGTTTCACTCAAACGATTCCCAGGCATTGAACACAAAAATATAATAATTACAGAAGGTTTTATGTCGAAAATAAGAATGAACACAAAACCTCGCCGATATCGACTAAATTTGAACGCTCTTTATTTTTGTAATTACAGTTTATAAGGTTTATGCATATTTTCAATTGCTTACTACTCGCGAATGTATGCACAAATGTGTTTGGATGAATATAGACAACGTAAGTAACCACAGACACCCCAGTGTAGGGGAAAGTTTCAGTCAATATCAGATTCATTTTTGTAAGCAACGAATGGAAAGCTGAAGATTATGAGATATGACAACATGCCGCATGCAATTGATATGAAAAAGACCTAAATATACATATGTATATGTACAACAAAGTGCGACTAACTTTAACTTTCTTTCTCACACAAAAGATTTACAATGCGTGCGCGGTAATAAAACTAAATACTAGCAAATCTGCATTTTTTTTTTGCGACCGGGTTATGGTTTTTTTTTTTAAAACCTCTAGGTTTCAGTTAAGACTCAAATTTAGAATCTAAAAACTTATATGACTGATCCGATTCGTCCGTTTCGCCAATCAATTTTAAAATTAATTAGTTTGTCAAAATTTAAAAAAGCGAAATTTCCTAAGATAATTTTGTAATTTTAACAGTCTGATAAATTTAAATTTGATGGAGGAATCCGGTCATTAATCATAGAGGTATCTAGTGAAGGAATTATATCGGGAGAATTTAAAAATGTAACTTTTCAAATATACCAAAATTTTTTTTTTTTAATATTTTATCATTAACATCTTTCGTTTTCATGTCGTCTGACATTCATCTTTTATTTTATACCTATGTATAAGTACCTGTCTATGTCTTATCTATACATTTTTAATTTTTTTTTTTAGCGATGCGTTAACTAATACTTTGAGAGAAAATCCGACCCACTGGTAAAAACTGTTCAGTTAGATTTTCTCATATGTAAAGAGCGCTGGTTTTTAATAGAAACGTGTTTTGTTATTATTTTATTAAATTTTTTATAACCCATTTCATACTAACAACGCCACCCCATTTATTAATTTCCAATTCAATATTTAACTTTTATTGTTTTTCATTTTTACGTTTAGACAATTCTCTAAAAGAAACCATATAAACGCAAATTTCAAACTGTGTAGACAATTTGAAAAAATTAAATAAACATTTATAAAATTTTTCTTTAGTATATTTAGGAAAAAAATCTCAAAATTTTTTTTTTAAATTTCCACAATAATTTGTAGCCACCAGAAACTTGCACTTTTTTTACACTGAATGCACTTGAAGTCTGTATACTCCAAAAATCCCTCAGAATTAAAAAAAAAAACCTAATTTGAAACTTACTTGACATATAATAAAATAATTCACATATTGTTTTCAAAATTTATTAGATCAAAACGTTCCACATATCTCCACTTAATTTGGAACTTATAATGAGAGAAAAAGAATAGAACTCTTAAAAGAAATAGCTATGTTATGTATCCAAAGAGGCAGTGTCATATTTTAAGAAAATTTTATATTTTCTAAAATCTATTTTCTGATCTCGTTGTTTATTTAATTTAAATTTTCGACATTCCCCAGGTCACTTTTGATTACAAGAAGCAAGACCGAACTATTCAAAAATAACCCCACACTCTTCTAGTTTTTATGCACAAGCGTTAAGTATTGAAATATTTATAGTAAACGACCACAGCCGTTCTCTCCATCAAACGTACTAGTCATTTCAGTGTTGCGGTTCCACTTTTTTTTTTAGCAGTATAAGTGCAGAAAGCAAAAAAGTATTGCTGTAAACATTAAACATTATTAACCAAGCACTTTTCCGAGCAGTGCCAAAAGGAAAGAAGAAACCCGTGAAGTGAAAGAACGTATTTTCTTCTTCTACAAAATTTGTATGAATACTATTTTATATAATAAATATATTAAATTGACGTAGTGTGGAGTACGAGAATACAAAAAATACAATAGACGTACTTTCGGCAGCACTGGCACTGAGTTGCGAGAGAATATAAAAATTCTCATCTCATGCCAAAAATAAAAAAAATCTTTGTGGAATGCAATTTAAATGTCGAATCGCATGCGAGCGACACAAATGTTGATGTTGAAATAGCATGCGATATTGTAATCAAAGCAATGCCAAAGAGAATAATGGATGGCAGAGAAAAAGAGAGAAAACGAAAATTTCACTGAATAACGCTAATTTAAGGGGTGGAAATAGAAATTCTGATTGATAATAGTAAAATGGAAGGCAATATAATTTGCCGGTAGTATAAAATGAATAGAGAAAATTGATGATAAGAAACTGATGAATGGAAAAACTTGAATGTTGCTTCACGGAATTTCTTAATGTTGTTAAAAATGTTTTAAAATAAAAAAAAACATACTTATTTGAGAGTTAAATGAGTGGTAATTTGTATATTTTTGTGCGCGATTATTGAAGGTTGGTATTTATGTATGTACATATGTCAATAGACATGTATTTTTGAGTAATTGAGTTATATGTACATACATACATACATATGTGTAGGTATATCGATGCATGTATCTTTGTTTAAACAAAATTGAAAACCTAAATTCGCATTCAACTTTTATTTTTGTTAACATGAATGGCCTTGACTCGAATGCTGTTGCCAATTCTCTCGAATTTAGTTAAGTACCTGCATATCTTAACACATTTCTTTCGCATTTCCCAGTACATACCTACATATGTACATATGTACATACAACAAAATACTTTGTTTTTGTTTTTTATTTCACAAAAAGACAGCACATGAAAGCGAAATGAATAGGAATAATCACAAGCAATTACTTATTTATAAGCAAGTGGTATTTATTTAATTTTCGAGTTGAAAATCTTTCTTACTACAGCAGTTAAAAAAAAACTAAAAAAATAAACTGCAATAACAATCGATATCATTCATTCCAATGTATTTTGAGTAAAATTTGTTTAATTTATTGTGAATTTTGTTTTAGACAACGTTTATTCAACTTTATTGCCATTTTTACTTTCCGTGTAGTAAAATACCTAAAGCAAATTGGTTAAAAATAAGAAACGAGTTTGATACCTCGAGTAAGAGCGAACTTGGTTATTATTAATAATATTATGCAAACATTGAAGTCGAATTTTTCTTTTTCCGTTAGAAACTGCTAGTTGAGATTTTTTTTTTACCACATTTGCTTCAATATAAAGTATAGCTAAATAAGATTTTCAAAAATCAGCGGCTATTTTAAGCCACTTGAAAATAACAATTTACTATATTGAAATTGAATAGGCTATAAAATTGTGTACTCAAACAAAAATTTCAGCACTTCTAAAAAAAAGATTCTTGAAAAGACAATGTTTTAACTTTCCACAATATATTGTATTTGAAATTTTGTGGATTTTGCAATATGAAATTAAGAAAATTATTATTATTTATTATAATATTTGTATTTTATATTTCAAAGATCAGAACAAAAAGTTTAATATTTAATTAAAACTTGTTGAATTTTTATAGTTTGTTTAAAATTCGAAATTTTAATTTACACAATATTTTCATTAAAAAAAAATACGTAAAAATATATAATAAAAAAATATTAAATTGTTTGTGTAACTAGACTAACAACAAATCGTATAAAAATATTTATTTTGGAAATCCAAAAATTTTTAGGGTCTTAAAACTTTCGGTTTGAAGTAACAAATAACATTCCACCTATTTTTTTTATACAAGTTACACCCAGCCTAGTAAACATATTTACAATGTTATGTAGATGCATGTAAGAAAATTGTTATTTGGCACGAAAACTGAGATAATGATACCGGCTAAAGGTCAGATAATTAGAAGCAAATTAATTACTATGAGTTATGGCAAACAGTTCAGATTATAAACGAGGTACTCGTACATATGAATGTGTTTATATTTTTAGGTACGTAAATTTGTTTATCACAAACACAAGCAGCGACGGCTAATAAATTTCTGAAATTTGAGTTTTAGTAAATAGGAGAAAATTCTGAGAGGTCAACAATACCATTGGATGTAGCATCACGCACAACGACAAGTAAATTTATATTAAAAGTAGAGTGCAAAAAAAGAACTAGATATAATATAATAAATTTTGATTGTATAAAAAATATATGTTAAAATACTCAGGCAAAAAAGGATTTGAGTTTACTGTTTTAGTAAATAAAGCCTCACAATTAAAAAGAAAAACTGGCTTTGAAGTACCATACAAATGGGACAGAGAAAGTAAATAGAGCATATTAATGAAATAAAAAATAAAATAACATTTTCATTTATTTGAAAATCAACAACCACGAAAAAGAGACTCAAATGAATGCTTCATTACATTATACTCATACAAGTGCTGGTAAAATATCAATGCAACACTTTCGGAAAATCAAATAACAGCCATTGAAATCATTTTAACATTTTCACACATGCAAACTATACATACTTCGTGTTCCCAATGCAACACCTCAAAACCACTTGTCGAAATAACAAACAGGCCAGGCATTTCGTATAAAACCGCTACAAATCAAAGTAACACAATTTATATTTGTTGTGCGAAAAATTAATTAAAACGAGTGCCAAAGCACTATTGTTACTTGATAAGCATCAAAAAAAAAAAAGGAAACCATCAAAAAAAAACTTACAAATACCCTGTAGGAACACACGTTTGTATGAGTACTACTACTATTTAGTAACAAGTGAGTGGTGAAATTAGAAAGAACAGTTAGGGATAATGTCTTCAAAGATTTTTAAGAAGGTTTCTCAACATATTAAAACGATTTCCAGCAATGGACTGATGAATTTACCATTTAATAAAGCATTCAATGACAACTTATGGGTTGTCTAGCCCCATCGCTAAAACCAAGTTTTGTTAAAAAAAAAAACGAAGACATTCTTCAAGTTTTTCGAAAGACCAACAACTTAACCGTGCCGTTGAAGTCCATCAATGATAAAGTTGTTGAACAATAGTGAACAAAAAAGTAGAATCACTTTCGTAATCTCTCATCAATCAACTGATATTTGTATTTTTTTCACTTCTAATTATCGGATATAGTGAAACGATATTGCCTATTCAAACATGAGAAAGATAAAACTGATTTCAGTTTACTTAAATCGTTCCTGTGTAAATACCAAAAACTGTAACACTTATGATTTTTATAAACGATATTCCGAAATAGCTATACCGAGAGATACCATGAAAACCGAGTTAAGCTTCACAAAAAGATTCAAAACTAAATTGAGCAACAAAAGAAGCTGGGTGGGTTTCTTCGAAACCTACAAGATAAACCAACACACCGAACATGGTACCGGAATCGGTGTGTATGGACCGAGGACAAAGTACTCGGAATCGATGAGGACACAGATGTCCATTTTCCAAGCAGAAATGTATGCTATAGAAAGCTGCACGGTGTTTAACCTCCAGCGTAACTACCGGGGGCGGAATATTGCTATTCTATCGGACAGTCAAGCAACCATCAAAGAAAAAGATTCAGAGAATGTATGGGCTTGTCAAAGAACAACTTGAGAATAATCACAAGAATCCTTACAGGACACTGTAGACTTATATATCACCTAAATAAACTGGGAATATATTCGCAGGAACGTTGCAGATTCTGCAGGGAAGAGAAAGAAACTTCTAAACACGTCCTGCGTCTAGGCGAATATCTGATTACAAACGATGGGATAACTTCCATTAAAAAAAAGTGTTTTTTTTTTTCAGAGACAAAACTTGTCAAAGTTCTGAAGTGATGGCGCACTTTTTCTTCCAGATTCGTGTTCAGCGCAAAAAATCCTAAATGAATAACCTTCGACTGCTACTGTTACTGCCTCTGGCTGATGAGACTGTGCGTTAAGCGCGGGTCGAGGAGTGGCAGACGAACTGATTCTCTACATACCGGCGGCTACGTTACAAATCATTCCCGAGCGCGACTACACTGACTGCATGTTGATCTATCGTACATTGTTAGTTAGGACCGCTGTTGTTAAGTGCTTGTCCTTACTTCACGACCGCGCTTAGCGATCTAGAATTCAGAATATGTACTTGTCCTTGTAAAACTAATAACAAAAAATGTTTGTACATGTTGCAATTTAAACGTCATTCCCAATGTCAGCTTTATACTAACAATTCTTCATCTAAAAAATTTTTTTTTTTACTGCAACAAATAACACATCACTAGTGGCTATTCAACAGACACTGTCAGCAGAAAATTGTGTTTGGGCGTTTTAATTTCATATTTGCACGCAAATATGGCGCCGCCACATTCGGTTTCGAGTGCGCCTTCTATCTGAGCGTATGTTTCTCCTGTTTTTAATTAAATGAACTAAGCGGATGCAAATGTGATTTATTAAGCGCAAATTCATCTCAGATAGGTTTATTTCCATATTTATTGCGATACAACGCACATAGATAATGTGAAAGGTGATGCAATTATGAAGAGTAAAATGCATCTGAAAGGAGGATGGTGAATTGTGATAATTGCCGACTTGAAGTAGAGAAACGATACGTATTTATCGCGGCTAATATCGATACTAGATGATTCATCAGATGAGAAAAATAAGTGCTTACAAGAATGCTTGTATATAAGTATTACCTCGGAAGCTGAAGATGTGACAATCCAAAGGTCCTCATCTTCATCTTCAACAGTTCCCACAAAAATATTCCATCAAAGCTCAAGGCAGTACCGAGAGTTGTGACTTGGAAATTTTTAAAAATATCATCGCACTTCTATGGTCTTTTCGTGGCCAGAAGAACTAAGAAACTCTGCATTCGAACTCTACTGAGCTCTCATAGAATACAAACTGTAATATAAAGACGCACACCACAAATGGTAGGAGAAAACACTGAGCTATATAGTGTAAGCGCCAAATTATTGTTAATATTATTAATTTGAAACTCAGCGTCAATCCCATCAAGACCGAGGTGGTGCTCTTCACAAGGAAATATAAAATTTTCACTTTTAAACTACCATCTGTAAACGGGGTAGTACTTACTCTTTAAACCGAGGTCAAGTACCTTGTAGGTATTCTAAATAAAAAAAAACTAGACTGGAAGCGGAATATTGAATACCGCTCCAGGAAAGCCTGGAAAGCTCTTTATGCATGTAAGACGACCATAAGGAAAAATCTGGGGAATAAAGCCACACGTTGTACACTGAATGTACACAGCTGTACGAGGTCGCCGTATGGTGGCAGGCATTGAGTAAGACTCTATGCAGAGCCAAGTAAGAGCGAGTACACAGGGCATCCTAAATACTTATCCCAGGAGCACTGCCCTCCACGAAATCTCTGGAGGCTATGATAAATCTTCCACCGGTGGAACTAAATGCGATGCAGCCGTGGAGAGAACTTAGATTCGGATACGCAAAGGTCCTGGAAACTCTGCCTAAATTATACCAATCTTATTATATGTTTTGGAAATAAGTTCTCCATAAGAATCCCAGAGAGGAACCGAATGGGTAGGTATCGTGGACCTAGACCCAGGATCGACGGCTGTATATAGAAACGGCTCCAAGCAAAAGGAAAGTGTAAGCAGTGGGATTCACTCAAGTGAACTTACTCTAAGCCACAGTTTTCGCTTACCGGACCACTGTAGTGCTTCTCATGCAGAGTTATATTCAATAATAGAGTCTGCTCGTGGTCTCATAACATGCACCGCTCTAGGATTAGGCATAACCATATACTCTGACAGACAGACTGGTATAAAATCCCTAAATTCTTACAGTAGCCATTGAGTGCAGAAGGATTCTAAATCGACTGGCAGACCGTTCTTAATTCGGCTAAGATGCGGGCATACCTCTAACATCGTATGAATATAGATTAATAACTGCACTTATGCAAAAGGTAATATCCAAGTGAGCCTAGGATCCAACCTTTCATACCACCAGACAAATCTGATCACAAGTTGATGTTAAGAGCTCTAAAGCTCTCACTAGGCTTGACCGCTCTTCTCTTAGATTAGTGGTTGGGTGATAACCGAGAACTACCTTTTGGTACGCATGAAAAGATACTAGATTACCCAACCAATGATTTTTGCCGCAGCTGCCGAAAAAGAGGTGGAGGGTATTAAACACTATATCTGCCATAGCACCGACCTAACCAAGATGCGAAACCACTTCTGCAAAAATTACTTCTTGGATTGCTTAGTTGACTTGACCAAGCATTCCTAACTGTCTAGTCTATATTAAGCGTACAGGATGGTTAGATTTTTAAGCGATGGGAAAGGGCTGCATGGTTACGCCAGTGATGTTCTAACCTAACCGAACCGCAAAAAGCTCTGTGCATATATTTTTCCAAATGTAACCATAAAAAAAGACAAGCATTAACCAATCACTACCGACGCTGCTATTCAACTTAAAATGATCCATGAACAAATTGAATGGGTTTCACCTCTTATCATTATAAGAAGCGGGTTCATGCTCTGGCCCAACCAGTTTCAATCTTGTCGGGATTAGGGGACGATACTCTCAGAATTAGTTATCGGAACAACTCTGTTCGAAGCTGAATGGTTGGTTGTAGTCTACAGAGATTCATCTTACAGTACAAGTTTACGCAAGAGTGTTCAAGAGCTTACCTCTTCGATACGTCCAACATCAATCGGCACAAGCAATTACCCAACAGTTCTTTTTCAGCAAATTCTCCAATAAATCGTTGACGGTAACGATCCAGAGTAACGTTGAGAGAATTTCAGTTAGCACTTCACTCGTCTTCGAATAGAAGCGTCGCACGACTTTCTCTACAGCTCTGTCGAAAGACAGATTTTTCACTGAATGAACCCCTCGGAAAAAACAAAGTTCTTTTATAAAAAGGTTTTTTCAATATGGAATCTAAAGCTGACAAAAGATCTGACTTTGCAGTCCATCTTTTCAGGCAAATCATTAGGGATCTTTACGATTTTTAAAACAAACAAGGAAAGACTGATTGCCTACAAGTCTCTGCCAGAGGTTTACGAAACCTCATTGAATATTTAATAGGGAACTGCTTTATATTACAGCGTTAACAATTTCTCGAGTTCATTATTACGATGCCCAAATTTTGTTGAGCATGATATGATAGTAAAATCAGTCTCTAAGATTAGACGAAAGCGATAGTGCTCTAATCGACTTTTCATAGGTAACTATAATCAATGTTTACTGGGTATACACCAAGAAAATGTGTGTATTTTCCAAGGAGAAGTAAATATATGCCTACGTACGATTATTTAAAATCACAAGGCAAGGTGTAAAGTTTGAAAGGAAAACAGGAAGTGTTAAGGGCAAACTATTGCGGAAATGAGTTGAAAGTATACACAAATAATAAAATGGTGTATGTGAAAATAATGGCAACAGGATGCATATATAAGTATACACATACCTTTACACATGTGTACCATAAATATGAGTAAACTGTAAGTAAATAGTTGGTAAAGACGTAAGGAGCAGTTGTAGGAAGTACAAAATTGTAATAAATGACCTAACAAGTATGCATATGCAAAATGCAAAACAGATGCGGAACAGGAAATGTTGACGACAAGAGGACGACCTGCCCATCGAGTAAATGTAAGGCGGGCACGCCTGCAGATATGCAACGGTAGCTGGCAGCAATGAAGTTAGATGATTGCAAAAGACTGCAATAGTTTTGGTGCATAAGTAAAAAATAAAATAAAACAAAAATATACGAGTATATGTAAATGTGTACTCTGCTATTAAGGCGAATTTAAATATTGGACATTTTCTTCTTCTTTTGCAAATTAAAACCACATTTGGGAACAATTTATTTAAAGTGCAGCTCATAAATCGTTTTGCGCCTAAAAGCCTGCCACATTTTAAAGCATTCCTGACGCCACATTTATTTCGTTTTGGTTACACACAAAGTGAGAATTTGAGAAATTTAAAAAAAAAAAAAAAAAAAGGAATAAACAATTAAAATACAAGCAAATAAATGCAGGCGACATGCGATTTCCGTTCAAGGTGAAATGCTTTGTTTTTGTTTTGTTGGTTTGGTGTTTGGCTGAGGAACGTTTTGTGAAAACGTGCGAGTTATCTGGGTGGCACTAGAAATATAATTATATACACACGCCTGTGTATATAGACTTCAGACAAGTGAAATAAACAAGAAAAACGTAAGAAATTGTATTAAAGGCAAGCACCGAGAAATATTGTCAAAAAAAAGTGTAAATTTTGTAGATACTTCTTTGCTGTGGAGTGTTTAGCTCGCACACATTTGTGTTTTCTATTTATTTTTTGTTTCATATTCAAAGCTTGTACATATCAACACGCCAAGATGGCAAGTTGCCCAGAGAGTTCACATAAGCACACGTACGAGCACCAGAAGCCACAAATAAAACTCACTAACATCAGACAATAATGCCCAGACACGCTAGCGCCAGCCAAATAGGCAACCGGCCAGTTAGGGTCTGTTCGTTGTCGATGGCATTCCATTGCCAACATTCGAGAGTTAACAACGAAATTGAACAAAAGTGTGGCGTCGTATTGAAGAAGCTGCTGCATCATACCAAAAGGTCCACGGCGCTTGTTTAGTGACGGAGGTGCCGGTGGGAATGGTCTGGTTGCAGGTGGTGCGCGCGCCCACCCCACATCCGAGAAGAGTCCTTTGCATTATTGTTGTGGCGTTTGTCTGGTGCCAGACGCAGCGTCTTTTTCTTTTGTAATCATATACACACGCATACTTACACATAGATGTGAGTTCACATGGTTAAGCATTTATGAAACGCTACTTGTTTGTTTCACAATTCAGATTTGGTTTTAGTGTTTATTTCGCAGTTAAACTGCTGGAACGAATGATTTGTTTGGGATTATGAAGCGACTTTATGTGTCGGAGCAAAATAAAAGTGTATTTATAAAATGTGTTTGTAAATCTATACTTATGTATATATGTACATACATACATATGTACATCATAAAGAAATAACTTGACTTAACATTATAGCTGCCTGAATGAAGTGGAGTTCAATGCACAGCATTACATTTATTTTAAATAAAGTCGGAATAATACTGATCGATTTTTACGTACAAAAAGTGAAGCTTCTCAAAAAAAATTTTTCGTTTCGAGATTGTCAAAGTCATGGTATTTGGAAACCCAGTGTTTAAGGTTCATATAAGTTTGGTTAGGAAGGTGGCAACAGACGGTACTGTACCGTTTATTGCATGGGCAGCAGCGTTATAATCCGAGCAAACATTGAGGTTAGAGACTGAGTCGCATTATAATACATTGTTTGAAAAAGTTAAAGGGACAGGATCAGTGTTATCGTTTGCGCTGTAAGCATTGCCTAAATTTTTGAAAAAAAAATCTGTGTTAATTGATATTGATTTGTGATTCGTAAAACATTTCGTGATCAAGGAGTCAAAAAAGGATCCGTTTTTGGCCTTCAACGATATCAAGGAACGATTAAATGATCCAGTTACTAGCTGAACTATTCGCAACAGACATCGAGAAGTAGGGTTCAATGGCAGAAGCGCCAGAAAAATACCATATTTTAGCAAATAGGACGTGAATTAACGGTAGAATCTCACGCAAAGGCAGATGTTTCGGAAAAACTTGAAAAACGATCATTGATCTGATGAGACCAAAGTAAATTTATTCAGTTCCGATGGTACAATGTTCGTTTGATGCCCACCGATCGCTGAATTTACCCCATTATAGAACCGAAAGACCATTAAACATGGCGGCGGTTCTATAATGGTACGCGAAATGCAGCTATACGACATTTTAAATTAAAAAAAAAAAAAAGTTATCAGATTGGTGTTCAAGAGTTTCAAGCCATAAAAACGTTTAGTATCATTAAAATCCATATTTAATATGGAGAAATATACCTATTTTAACTTAGAAAAAATAACACTTTAAGATCGAAGATATCAGTTGTAGAATTATTTATTACACTCTAAAATGGGTAGCTGCGTACCTCGTAGCCCATTCAATTTTAGTACTGTAAATTATAAGGGTTCAAAATTTTTGCATTCGTTTATAAAAGTTTGTTGATTTGTTCTTAATTTTTTACTCACTTTTAAACTAGGGTTTATATAGTTTTTGTAAGAGCATACACTGTACTATTTCAATTAAAAAATAATGTTAGTAAAATAAAAATAAAAATAAAAATGTCAATATACTTTGACCCCATCATTTTGATTGCCACTATACAGTGTAATAGTGGGTATTCAATATTGCTAAAACTGAACGCACTGAACGTAGAATTTTTGGGTCGTGTACAGTGCGCGTCGAAAATTAAGTACAACCACATAACGACATTTTCCAACAAAATATAATACGGGAAACCAAATCACAAAAGCTTAAAACTTTATACGAAGTTTATAACAATTTTAAATTTCAATTGAACAGGTCTTTTTCTTCACAAATTTTTATTTAAAAAAAAAAAAAAATTTTTTTAAGTTTGCTTTAATAAATAATGTGTTTTAAGTGGGTTAGACTAATCGTAATTTTTTAGAACATTTGAGCCAAATTTATTTTAATGTGAAAAATCGCAACATCTTCAAACCAAATAAAACTCCAAAAATCTGTAATAATTTTCACTGATTTTAAAACCTCTCTGAAGTTGGCAAGCCAACTTTTACTTAAGGAAAAATTATCTATTGGATAATTTGCCGTAAATTATCAGTGAAAATAAAAATTTTGCTGCGGTCATATTCCAAGAACTGTATGAAGGAGATAAGCTAAGGAATTTTTTTCTTGCACAGTAATTTGCAATTAAACGGCATAAATCAAAAATTCGAATAAATTTTTTTTTTAATTTTCCATATGCACTTGTAACTTCAGGTGAAGTTAGCGTGCCACATTAAGGAAAAGTATGAAAGAGATCAGCTAGGGAATTTTTTCTTGCACAGTATGTTTTTTTTGCCGTAATTAAACGGCAAAAATCTAATATTCAAAAAAATATGTATTATCATATATACTGCCATTAAGGGCATTTGTACATATGAAATTTTTAATTAATAAAAAAAAATACCTTAAATTTTTCATATTGGCATCACTGCGCGGTTCTCTTTTTATGATTTGCCGGTAAGTATTTGAGTCCATCTCCTTTTACCTTCTGCTGCATATAAAAACGCAGTAGTCAAAATTTGTTTACTTAAAATTATGTTTACAGGAAAGTTAGCTTCTTAAAAGTTGTGCAGCTCTTTAGTGTTCATTTCTGGCTTAAAATTCGTGGTGCGCGCTGCTTTTTTGTGATTGGTAGAGTGTATGACAAATAGATAATTTTCATTTACAAATATTTAAAAATGAGTGCAAGTCGTCACGGAAAACCGAATATCGTGGATTCAATTTCAGTGGTAAAACAAATAATTACTTATAAGGTTCAAATTGTAGAAAATGGAAGTGTAGTTAGTGCTTCGAAAGAAATATGGGGTCGCCTTGCCATAGACTTAAAATTAGCCCCATCTACTGTACATTCTTATGTAGTGAATAATAGATATAATTTAAAAGACATATTAATTAAAAACGGTGTCAATCAAAGTTTAGAAAGTGAAGTGAGTGTGATTGAAAATAGACCAAGTTTTAATTCAACGGTTGAATCTACAGATCAATCTCAGAATATTTCGTTTACTATCAGTAACGAAATTTTTTTCAAGTATTATAACAGAGGCATCTTACTATATTATTATAAATGGCAAAAAAAGGCGAAGAACGAGAACAGTGCTTTAACCTAATTTTTGGAGTGATGAGATCTCACGAGCTATTTGGAATCAAATTAAAACATGGTTTTAATTTTAAGTCGCACCATCTAACTAGAGATGGAACTGGCAGAAAGCTAGATGGTAAGCATAGGCGTTTTTATTACTACATATGTATGTTTATATGTGTGTACGGATGTGTACATAGGCGTATGGCTACACGTGAAGTTGGCTGTGCATATGGAAAAGTAAAAAAAAAATTGTTTCGAATTGTTTCGAAAAATGTGGCAAATTCTGGTGTAAGTAACATTTTCGATTATTGAAATTGGTTTGGTTCAATTTTGGGAATTAAGAGGTATTTCTTTTGTACTTTTTGGTTAAGTGTTATTTATTCTTCTTATGGCATCACTTACGTTGTGTGTGTTAGAACAGAGCGAAAACAGTTGAGTGTAAATACGGAAAGTAACGCTGTTCAGTACCGTTAGTCCGCTCTTGGTCAATTTATACTCTCTGGTGTTACTTGGCATCATACGCGACTGTACCGCTTCAGAACGGAACGTACTAGTTTGAGCATATCGCACCCTAAACCAAAAACAGTCACAACTCAAAAAATCTCAAATGTTCAGGAGAGGCAAAACGAACAGTCTCTACAATAATGATGATAATTTTATAATCATACTTTTCCAGTAAAAGAAGATAGTAACTACGAAAAAATTTCTAAAGCAGTTGGGGGAATACTTCCCCATTAGTTTATGTGGAAAAAGGATCTAAAAATTTTTTTTTTTTAATATCCAAGAGAAGTAAAAAATGTTATATAAAAATGGTTGTAATATTTTAAACGTACTTTTCCAGTAAATAAGATAGTTACGATGAATAAATTTTCGGAGCATGTTGGGAAGTATTCTGGGAATAGGTTTATGAGATAAAAGCGATTTTAAAAAATTTTGAGTTGTGACGGTTTTTGGTTTAGGGTGCGATATGCTCTCCTTTTCTTGCGCAAAACTAACGGTATTTTCGCACTCTTTCAACGCTCCCACCATAATTTATGCAGATAGCGAGAGAATTGAATACATAATAATGTTTAATAATGTTTAGGGCTGCCATATACCTAATTTCGTTAAATAATGTAAAAAAGGGGGAAATTCCTGTGCAAGAAAAATTTCCCTAGCTGATCTCTTTCACACTTTTCCTTAATGTGGCACGCTAACTTCACCTGAAGTTGGCAGTGCATATGGAAAATTAAAAAAAAAATTATTCGAATTTTTGATTTATGCCGTTAAAAGCGGCAAATTACTGTGCAAGAAATTTATTCCTAGCTGATCTCCTTCATACTTTGTTTAAAGGTGGCACGCTAACTTCAGCTGAAGTTAGCAGTGCATGCGACAGTTCTTGGAATATGACCGCGGCAATATTTTTCTTTTCACTGATAATTTACGGCAAATTATCCAATAGATCATTTTTCCTTAAGTAAAAGTTGGCTTGCCAACTTCAGAGAGGTGATTTTAAACATGCATTTGAATTACTTAGAACTGAATGTGCTACAAAATTGTATAGTAAGTAATTTAAAAATTTTATTGTTTACTTTTAGTTTAAATTTGTTAAATTATTATAAATGTGATATCAAGTTTGAAATTTTGGTTTATATTATTTGTGGTTGAGAATGATCTTTACTTTATATAAAAAAAAAGAACAATAAAAATTTAAATTAACTTTTCAATATGTGTGTGCGCTATATTTTTGTCGAGGTCCAGATGTATCAATTTTTGCTCGTAAATCATTTTATTCGCACAGGCACAGTACGAGTAAATGCATTGCCTTTAATCACTTTGTCTTTAAATATTTATCACGCAACAAATACACATAAATACATAAATACAATGTATAAATGTATACATATATACAAATTCGGGTTGACTGAATGTGCTAACACAGCATTCAAAATAATTCATATCGATAACGACAAGGAAAGTAGCAATTGACACGGCGAAAACCACAAACTAAAAGGACAGCCATAAATTATTCAGACACAAACCAGATAAGATTTTTCAGAAAAGGGAAAACATAAAAAACTTGTCCTTATCGACATGCGGAGACTATGAAAACAGTAGATTTAGATTTAAGTGCATTCATAGAGTGAATATAAAAAATTCCAAATTGGAAAATCAACTGATAGAGCAATTAATTTATGGTTTTAAAATTGTGAAAAAGTATTTGAAAGTAATTGAATTGTTTTCTTATAAGAGAGTATGTAAGAAAATGCATTCATTCGGTTGTCTTAAATTTATATTTATCGTATACCAATTTGAGCTAAATACTTATTTGAAAGTAAGCTGCATAAACTGATTATTTGCAAAAAAATAACCTTTAATGATCAGCTTATTTTCAAATAACATATTCTTCAATGTGCAGCAAATAAGAAAAACAAAGAGTTATATTCATTCGAGTAGAAAAATTAAAAAAAAAAAAATCAACCATTCCGCCGCACTTAGTTAACCCCAAATTAAGAGTGCACATACAAGATGAATCGCTTACAAGAAGGCTACGAAAGGCATGCTTTCATCTTCATTGATTAATTGTAGCAAAGAGAATGTTTAAAGAGATTTGAATGCTTTTGTTTGTATGTAAGTATGCACTTGCTTGCATTTGTGTTAATCAAAGTCACAGATCTTTACCGTAAATGAATGAAATAAAGTAGGCAATGAACGAACGCAAAGAGTAAGTGTAGGAAAAAGTAAAGCAGTAATAACAAAAAAAAAAAATACGAAAACTTATTACATTCATATAAAATAAACAATGAGCTCTCTTTATTATCACAATCTGTAAGAGCAGACCAGCATGCGCCACTGCAATTGCAACGTTTATGTTGTGGTTGGGGAACCTTTAATAATGCTGTCGTCGTCATAAGCAGAGAAAAATGAGTGGAAAGCGAGCAGCTGCTATGAAATATGTACGTTAAATGAACTGCTACGAAATGGTTAACATTTTTATGAGAGTGGCAAAATAAAAAATAAGGTGGTGTAAAACTTACGGGTTTGCAGTGTGGAGAATTGTGGAGAATTTTGGTGGCTTGGGGACAACTCACCTGCAAAGATACAAATCGAGAGATAGAAAAGAAAATGTGTTTTAGTTTCAAGACAAAAATAAATGATGTGAGTAATGTTTCAATATAAGTAAATAATATATATTTATATACATACATATATATTTGCGAGAAATATCAGAATTAATAAAACTGTTTGCTTCAGCTCTTTTTATGTTGTGTATAAAAAATAGCAGACGTAAGAAATATTTTTTATTATTAAGAAATAAAAACAAAGTTAAATACTTTAGTGTCGATTTTGGGGTATTTTTAAATTTTCGTTACTTTCCCTAAAGCATCTATGTATGCCAGTATTTGTAGTTACATACTGCTAGTTAAAATGTTTTCACCACTTCTTTTTGATTTCTAAAAATTTTTAATTAAAATGCAGTTCGTACACTAGTAATCCCCATATAAATTTGAATTTTCGAAAATTTCATATAAATTTATTACAAATTTCTAGAACGCAGTTTTTCTGACGCTCTTCCGCAATTTTTCCATATAACGCATGATCGAGATGTTTTAATTTGGAAATAACTGCGAAAATGGGCATGTAAAAATAATAATCATAAAGTAAAATCAACATTTTTTTTAATTAGACCGGAAAATTTCGTATCGAAAAATTTTGATATTTAAATTATATTGCTTGTTCTTTTTAAGAATTTCAATAACAAAAAACATATAAACCAACGATTTAAACTTTTCTAAAAAAAAAATTTAGTTTCTGCAAAAAAAAAATTTATTTCTGAATAAAAATTTTGTAGGTACATCAAAAATGAGTATAAAGTATGAGATTTGAGTTTACATAATTTGTTTAAGATAATTCTCTACGCTTTAATTTAAAAAAAAAATAATTAAATAAAAAATGTATTCCGCGAACTTGTCCATCCATTGCATCGCTGTGCTATATTATTGTCGAGGGCTAGTAAGTCCATAGCTAAATAAATATGCACCTAGGCTTAAAAAATTTTAATATGGTTGTGCATTGTATTTTTATAGCAAAAAATAGCAAAATTTTTTCATTTAATTTTTTTTGATATTTTATTTTTATATTTAGTTAAAACGACGTTAAGGACACAGTTCAAAACTTTATAAAAAAAAATTGGAAAACAAATTTTCATCAATACTTTGATTATTTTAATAGAAATTTGTAAAAGAATTCGCTGTTTAATACTAAAAGTTTAAAATGCCTAAAAAAAAATTCAAGTGATTTATTTAATTTTATTTCGTTTTTAAAATTACTGAGATTCAATAAAGATTTGAAACACCTGTACTTTATAATTCCTCTTCTAAATAGGATATACGATATTTTAAAGTACTGTTTTTATGTAAAAACTCTCAAACATTGAAAACAATTTTGTGATTTTTTTTCGCATTTTGAACAAATCTTTGAAAATTTATTTCTATTAAAAAAATCAAATATCTTCTTTTGCTTCCGCAAACTTTCAAATAAATATAGTTATTAAAGTGACTTGAGGTGAGTTGCGGTGAGATGTGGTAAGCTAAGTTCAGTTAAGATATGGTAAGGTGAGTTGAGGTGAGTTTAAGTAAGCTAGGTGAAGGTGATTGTGATGTAGGGTGTTAAACATTTTTAAAAATTTTTAAGTCTACAAATCTACACCACAATATCAGACTAGAAAGGCATTTGACCCTTTTATAACAGACATACATACATATATTTCTAAAATAAGCAACATCGGAATATAAGAAAATACGTCAGCGACAATAAGTGAGAAAAGCCTTAATTATTTAAGTCTTAAGTATTTAACATAATACTTTCGAAAACTTTTATGTTAGTCGGTAGGGTATTAGATATGTGATTTCGGATCGCCTTAATGGGGAGGCAAAGCGTAAGCTGTTCGAATATGTTTGCTTTGAAAAATATGTTACTGTGACTTCAACATTTAAAACACTAAAGTTCTTATACCCCTTAAAAAATAATAATTGCGGTCGCATTGATCCAGCATAGTTCATAATTTTACACACAAAACAAAAAACGCAATACACTACACGCACTGATTGTGAATGCAACAAACTGTGCAAAATCATACTTTTGAAATTAAACTGCAAACAACACAGTGCTTTGCTTCCATACAAGAAGTGGTCTAAGAATGTGCAACTTAGTTAAATTCATTTTGATGTAAATATCGTTTGAAGTTCAAAATTTTGATAATTGCAGTACAAGTGTCAATATAAATATTTAATGAATACATTATATTGTATTTTTTTTTAATTCAAATTTTTTTGTGTAACTTTCATTGGGTAATCATTATTTTTATGCGAACCTTCCCAGTGGCTGCACTTAGGAAGATAAGCCTTAAATCAATATTAATTCAATTGGTATTTCGCAATAAATTTGAAATTAAAGAAGGGCGACTGTTTATTTCTGAAAATGTTTTTTTTGATAATTTTTTTAATGTATCTATTTCTATGAACTCCCAGCAGCATAAAATGTTTTACATTTTGGGGATTCACAAAGTGTCGAAAAGTTATATCATAAATTTTTGCAGCACCTCAAATTGCAATTTAGTTGAATTGCACAGGTAAATAAAGTAAAAAAATACAACTTTAAATTTTTTGACATTGCGACTCTTCATGACACTTTGTGAATCCCCTAATTTATATTTTAGTAGGGTACTAAGCCGTCTAAGTTGCACCGTAATTTTTTGGCAAAAGATATATTGTTTTGAACATTCAATTTCTCTTTCCTAATGGTTTATTATTATTAAGAAATATTTGAATAAGAAACCAGAAGTTTTATTCATTTAAGGCAATTGAAATTTTTGGTCAAATGAGCACGAGATTTTCTAATAATTTTTGTTTTGATTGTAAGTAGAGAAAAAATCATTGCAAACTAAATTGATACTTCCCGACTTAGCGACACTTCTGATGGACAAAAACTCTGTTCCGTCGGTCTTTCTTTCTCTGCAAACTTTAAAAAAATTAAAGAGCGGAATATTTTTTTGGATTTCGTTTTTTGGGATATTTTCTTGCAATATTATTATGAAGACGTGGATAAATTTTCGGCGTTTAATATTGATTGCTGCGCTTTTTATGGATTTTTAAAAGTTAGTAAGTTGCTTTAAAATAAAAGAAATAAGGCAATCACACCCATTTTCTAGATATACAGCTGTGATCACAACAATAGTAGCAAATTTCAAAACGATATTTTTTGAAATTTATATTAATTTATTTATTTTTGATAATTTTCATTTAAAATTTAGTAGAATCATAAAATATAATTAATTTAAAAAGAAGTCTGATGAGGAAATGTGGTGATTTCTGAAATAGTACTATAACTTATATCATTTAAAAAACTGTTGTTGTAAATAAAAATCTTCCATAAAGTGGTCTCGAGCTTAATAAAATTGAAAGAATAATTCATTTATAAGACCAATAAAATCTTAACAAAATTTAGTAGAATTTATAACTGAAGCCATATAAATAAAAGTTGCAAAGCTTATACGAGATTCGCAAAAATTAAACATAATTCTAACAACTATCAACAATATTTCAAACTTTTATTCAGCGTATCCTACTAAATTTTTAATGAAAATTATCAAAAATAAATAAATATATGTAACTAAAAAAAAACACGGCTGTACAAAAGCAGATGTATTAAATTTAAAAAAAATTCTAAAAACTTTTTGCCCAAAAATATATGGGACTGTGCCACTGTGCGATGCCGCAACCCAAGTTAATTTTCTGTAAATTCTACAGAGAAACTTCTCAACAAAAGTCGAACGAAAGAAGAAACTTATTTCAAAATAACAAATAAAAATCGCAGTTTTGCGTACACAATAACTTCAACTGGTAACAACGAAGCAGAAAATAAAAATCAATCGAGAATCAACAGGAAACTCACGTTAAAGTACGGGTATTGGAGCGGTGGTGTTTACTTGAAAATTTGCACTGCGTGTGCAACAAACTGAAAAGGAGGAGTACTCGCAGTGCGCTTGTGGTTAATTGCATTGTTGCGTTGCTTATAATTTACTGACAAGTAGCAGCAGTCGAATGAAATGAAAAATTGTAAAGTAGAAGCGAGTACAAAAGCTCGTAAGACAGCATCCAACAGCAGCTGCTGCAATTTGCAACTACTTAGCCGCACAATATTGCAACAATTGCAATTAATTCTGTTCGCATAAATAATTAATTGTAAATAGTGTGTAACGCACTTGAACAATGCGCACAATACAACGCAAATAATAAAATAAACGATTCAAAATTAAGCGAAGCGAAGCAAAAGTAAGAAAATATGAAAAATTCGTAAACAATGCAACGTTGGTGCAAATACCATAAATAAAGTCAATGCACATTTAAGTGATCCAATTGCGGTGTACAAGCAAACAAGTCTATAATACACAACAAATAATGATTGGCTACACAATTTGCGATTTTCAATTTGCAATTTGCAATTAATTAAGGAATGTAAAGTGCATCTGCATAAATGAAAAGAAACAAATGCTTTGTATTTGCAATCGTTGCAAGATAACGACGGAAAATTGTGCGCATTTCAGTTGCCAACATTTTCCAATTAAACGCATACTGGTGCAATAGTACCGTTATATTGTGAGGAGTCTTCCAAATAATTGACGTCATATAGAGTTAACGTTGTTTGAAAGAATATACAAATATTTGCAAAAGAAATTGTTTTAAATATATCCCAACAGATGTGGGTTTCTGTGGCTCTGATAGTAAAAACTTTGTCCGAGATGGAGTCAAAAACGTGCAAATATACATATGTAAATCAGATTAATTTAACTCCAAACCATTTTGGAAACATTCTAGAACTTGTTTTTGTTGATGATATATCTAAATCATCTATGAAGAGGTGCGAACCCTTGGTTATTCCAGAGGACTCTTATCACCCTGCGATTGAGTTAAATTACGAGGTTATAGGGGATTTTGGAAATAATGTCGATAAATCAAGTAGCTCAAACGCTCGTTTTATTTTCGCGAAAGCCAATTTCAAGAAATTAGATCGAGAATTGTCAAAATTATCTTGGCCGACGTATAAAGATGATGTTGAACGTTGTGTCCAGCATTTTAATAATACTATATATAGTTTATTTCAAAAGTTTGTACCTAAACGGGTTTGCGTACAAAAGGAGCAATCACAACCTTGGTTTACAAAAGAACTAAGAAATTTAAAAAATAAAAAGTCGCGATCTTTTAAACTGTACAAAATAACTGGTTTGCACACTAACTATGTTAAATACTCAGTTCTCCGACACGCTTACTTTGAATTAAATAAAAAATGCTACAGATCTTATTTGTGCAAAGTTAAAAGGAATTTAATAACAAACCCTGCATCATTTTACGATTTCGTTAACTCAAAACGCAGAGTGACTGGTTTTCCGTCTGCCATGAAATATCAAAATACCGTGTCTTGTGACTCCCAATCAATTTCCAACATGTTTGCCCAATTCTTCAGGTCAAATTACTCCATTACTTTGCCTCTGAGCAAACCTTATCCATATAAACTTTGTCCCTTAACCTCTGCTTTTATTCCGCAAATATCTTCTGAGGAAGTATTTTATTGTTTGAGTAACTTAAAAGAATCTTTTAAGGCTGGCCCCGATTTGATCCCGACGTGGTTCCTCAAAAACTGTGCTAAACATATTTATGAGCCCTTAACTAATTTATTTAATCTTTCTCTTAGGCTTGGGGTTTTCCCTTCAGCTTGGAAAGAATCATTCATTTTACCCCTTCATAAGACCGGGAGTAGGTCCTCTATAGAAAATTATCGCGGTATAGCTAAGATTTCTGCTATTCCTAAACTATTTGAGGCAATCGTTGTTGACCATTTAACGCATTCATTATCCTCTACAATTTCTAGCACTCAACACGGGTTCTCTAAGGGTAAATCTACCGTTACAAACTTGCTCGAGTTCACAACTCATGTTTCAAATGGATTCAGAGAATTTATGCACACTGATGTTATATACACCGATTTTAGTAAAGCATTCGACAGAGTAAGTCACGCTTTACTGATTCATAAACTCGATTTCCTTGGTTTTCAACCTAATCTCCTTCATTGGATATCTTCTTACCTCATGGACAGAACACAACGAGTTCTTTTTAAAAATAGTTCCTCAAACATTATTCATGTATCTTCAGGGGTCCCGCAAGGAAGTCACCTTGGTCCGATTCTGTTTTTACTTTTTATAAATGACATACCTTCTGTAATTAACTATTCAAAAATTTTATTGTATGCTGATGATGTAAAACTTTTTAGATCGTATCATTCTGTTGAGGAAAGGTCCTTACTACAGGCGGATTTAAATAGCATGACTAACTGGTGTGAAGTAAATAACATGCCGCTAAACCTTAAAAAATGTAAGGTAATGTGCTTTTCTCGAAGGGCACTTCAACCGGCTTCTTATGACATATGTAACCATAACCTCGAACAAGTGTTTAACTTTGTCGATCTTGGAATTACAATGGATCCGAAACTTAATTTTAATCTTCACATTAATGTTACAGTTAACAAAGCCAAGGGTGTTTTTGCATTTGTAAAACGATGGTCAAAAGAATTCAATGACCCATACATTACGAAGGCTCTATTCACAACGTTAGTGAGGCCAATACTGGAATATGGATCTGTTGTTTGGCACCCGCGCTATCAAGTTCATTCCGACCGAATAGAGTCAATTCAAAAACAATTTCTGCTTTTTGCTTTAAGAAATTTTCGTTGGGATTCTCAGTACAACCTGCCCCCATATATAAGTCGTTTAAAACTCATTAATCTTCCTACACTTGCTAGTCGTAGAGAAATGCTAGGCGTAGTATTTTTAGTGAAGTTACTGACAGGCTTGATCTATAGCCCATCTCTTCTTGGTGAAATAAAACTAAACGTTCCCTCCCGAATTTCAAGACATTTCCGGCCTCTTTTTCTGAAGCCATGTAAAAGTAATTTTGAGTTAAATGAGCCACTCCGTAGTTTGTGCCAGGATTTTAACACTCATTCCGGTTCTTTTGATACTTCAGACTCACTTTTTTACGTAAAGAAAACTATACTCAATGCTCTCAATAATTGATACAAACATACTTACATATATATTACTACTCGATCAGCTGATGAGCATTTGTTCTGTAGCTGAACAGTTTTAGATCTCGACACTTAACAAACTTCTGCCTTTCATGACTCGGCGCAGCATACATATGTATATGAAAAAAAAAATTTTTTTTTTTTTATATATCCGTGCGTCATACGGATGCGCCCCTCGCGTCGGTCGGGCGGGTATGGAGGGAAAAAAACCGTTTGGATTATTATTATTATTATTATTATTAGTTTACCCTAAATACCCTGCAAAAGTTTGTGAATACAATCCCACTACCATAATTCATTGCTTAAAAGCCACAGTAGCAGAGCCGCCAAGAATATCGTTCACAAAGAAACTTTTATACTCGCATTAATGTGAATTCGCAAGTGGTGCTATAACTGATAACGATATCGGAATGTTGAAAAGAAAACCGAGCTTGAGATTCTAGCCCACAGAGAAACCTTATTAAATGCGAATTTTTTTAGTATTATCAAGTGCACTTAAGTACTTTAACGTTTGCTCTTTTCAATGCAGAGCCGCTTAATTCTAATTCGCTGTAGTACTTTTTGGTTCCATCATCGCCATCGTAAAGGCGGAAATATCCATAAATTTATGTTTTTTTAATCAAACGCTTCAAGAGTGTGGTTCAACGTGAGAGAACTCCGTCCGATGTAGCATTCGTTGCCGAGGGAGATTCTCCATCCGATTTCAAAGTTGACGAACTACCAGTATAAGTAAATAGTTCATAATTACTTTTAAACGACTACTCCTCTTTAAGAAACCCTAACTTTAGTATTTTCTTAATTGGTGGTGTAGCCAGTAAAACGATTTTTGTCGAGTTCAACAAATCACAGCAGTCGTTCTTAGGGATGGGTAATGAAAACAAATAAATTAATATATTTCGTATAAATATTTTTATACATCGGTGCATGCATAGTAAAAACATCGATATTTCGATATGTCGATATTTTTACCTCAAGGCGAAATTACTTAAAGTATTGTAAAAATATTCGTTAGTGAAAAAAAATTATATTTATTTGGAAGTTTAATTTGTTTTATTTATTATTATAAATATATATTTAAGTAATTATAAGCGAGTAAAGCTAAGTAAAATTATTATTAGAGTCGTAATGTTTTATACAATGGTTTCTTTTTAAAATTTTAATCACACCAGTATTTTTCGGATATACTTAAATAGACATCTGAAGTACCGTTTCTTTGAGGCACAGATAAATTTACAGTAGAAGCCAGCATTTCGGACGATATTGAGGAAGCTTGACGGATTTAGGGTGGTATTATGAGTTGGGAAGCGAATACTTTTGTCGAAGCGAATGAAAAGTAGATCGCAATATTTTGATATTTAAGACGAAACGTATGGCGAAAAGTTAAATAAAAAACAGGGATAGAATGTTGAAAAAACTTGAGCATATTGGTATAAAAGACAAGGAGCTTGACTGGTTTCGGAGCTACCTTACAGAAAAGTAGCCGTGAACATTGGGTTACCACAGGGCTCGGTGTTAGCACCAGTTCTTTTCAATATTTCTATCAATTGTTCGCTGATCACACACTCCTAACAGTCAGTGATAGGAACGTGCAGAATGCCATTGAACAAATGCAAGAACATCTGAATTCCTTATAAAAATAACTGGTTATGCTCTAATAAACTAAAACTGAATGTTATTAAGACGCAGTTTATGGCCTTAACTAGGGAAGTCAATAACGGATGCACAAACTACAGCCTAAAAATAAAAAATGAAGTTATTAAAGAAGTTAAACTCATTAAATACTTAGGGATATACATACATTGATAATAAATTAAAAATGGATGAGCATGTTGAATACACAGTTAAAAAAATTTCAAAAAAAATTGGCTTTATAAAAAGATCTTGTAATTAATTATCTAGGAAGGAGATACAAAACCATAGTCTAAAGATCTATAGTGGAACCCCACTTTATATATTGTCCAACGATATTCTTCATAGTTAGCGATACCCAAGTAGATAAACTGCAAAACTGCAAAACCGAGCTATGTGCTTTATACTAAATAAGCCTTATGATACACCCACGCGGGAGATGATCGCTGATATGAATTGGCTGAAAGTGAAGCAGCAAGTTTTTTATCATGCTGTGCAATTTGTGTTTAACATAAAAGAAGGCAGACTTCCGGATTATTTGAGTGACAATCTTCGATACATTAACGACACCCACTCCCTACTAAGAGAGAACAACAGCTTTAGGCTACCCTTCTATAAGTAGAACTGAAGTGGACAAAAGAAACATTTTCTATAAAGGGCCAAAGTATTTTAATGAATTACCGTCACACATAAAAAATTGCACTAACTTTACTAGTTCCAAGAAATTACTGTATGACCATTGTAACACATTGGCTATCCGGTAAGGGCGCGGAATGGAAACTTGGTCATTCCATCCGTCCTGGCACAAAATAAAGGCGATATGACCATGGATCGGAAACACGGCCTTTCCGACCATGACAAACTGTTCGTAGGAAAAGTAAAAAGTGGAATATGGATCGAAAACTCGTGCTTTTCGACCATCAGAAACCAAGTAACAGAAATGCGGAGCGGGAACTAGGCCTTTCCGTCCGTGGCACATAACGGTAGACTGGAAACTAGGCGTTTTCGCAGCTACCCAACTACGCAATTATTTTTAAGCAATTTTTTATATGATTTTTTTTTTCTAACATGTACTTATGATTTAATAGAAAATATATTATAACTTTGTAAAATTGTACATTTTAAAGTCGCAAGACTGTAAACAATAAAAAAAACAAAAAAGCTATTAAATAATCCAAGGCTTTAGCATCATCACTGGAGCATTTTCACCGTTTTCTCACATCATTCAAAATATCTTGACCTGTATTTATTCGCTTCGCCAACTACATTCGCTTTGCAACTCACAATAGAGCCCTAAATATATTTTTAAGCGATTTCAGAGAGAACCGGTGTGAAATGACGACAGTTCCCGAACACTCTATTGGGTTGGATTTTCTTTGTTTTTTTTTAAGTTCACAAAGTATTAAAGAATATTACGCAAAGTTACGTTCTAATCAAAATGAGTTTTTAGAGACCTAAGAAAAATAACGAATTTGATACAAATTTGATATTAGGAAATAAATATCGAATATCGATATTTCTAGATTAAAAATATCGACGTAAATATCCATCTATAGATATATTGATATTTTTTACCCAAGCCAAGTCGTTCTTTTCTTCTCACGGCAAGTTACCTCTCTGAAGTTGGCAAGCCAACTTTTACTAAAGGAAAAATTATCTATTGGATAATTTGCCGTAAATTATCCGTAAATTATCCGTGAAAATAAAAATTTTGCCGCGGTCATATTCCAAGAACTGTCGCATGCACTGCTAACTTCAGCTGAAGTTAGCGTGCCACCTTTAAAAAAAGTATGAAGGAGATAAGCTGAGGAATTTTTTCTTGCACAGTAATTTGCCGTTTTTTTGCCGTAATTAACCGGCATAAATCAAAAATTCGAATAAATTTTTTTAAAATTTTCCATATGCACTGCCAACTTCAGGTGAAGTTAGCGTGCCACATTAAGGAAAAGTATGAAACAGATCAGCTAGGGAATTTTTTCTTGCACAGTAATTTGCCGCTTTTTTGCCGTAATTAAATGGCATATATCAAAAATTCTAAAAACAAAATTTTTTTATTTTCCATATCACTGCCAACTTCAGGAGAAGTTAGCGTGCCACATTTAAGAAAAGTATAGAACTTAATCAAATTAAAATTAATTATAAAATTTTTAGATAGATACACAATTCACTAGCACATATTGCAAAAAGAAGTTTAGTTATTAATTTCTGAAACGTGTTGCAGGAAATGTTATTTGCTTTGAAATATATTCGTTAAGCGAAAGTGGCCTATATATAGCATTAAGTAAAATACCTAAAAAAAATAGCCGATGAGAATGGAAGTACGTTTCATCTTACTGGAATGGTCGCATATGAAGGATCAGAGGTTCAAAGATCAGCTGCAGAAATAGGCCATTATTCTGCAATTTGTCTCAGAGGCGGAACTTGGGTGTTATACGACGACATGAAAGATACCGCAATAAAATTGAAAAACTGTCATTCCATTAAACCGAAATTACTTTTTTACATTAAAATCAAGTAACTAAAAATGTACATACATTTAGATACATATTGTTGACAAAACTGAATTCTTATGCTTTAATAAAATCCTTAAATATTTGTATTGCTTTATAAGCACTGCAATAAAAGAAAAATTTCAGGGATTTTTTTTTCGAATTTATTTGTATAGAATTTATTTTTTTCGAATTTTTAATTATGCCGTTTAATTACGGCAAAAAAACGGCAAATTACTGTGCAAGAAAAAATTCCCTAGTTGATCTCTTTCATACTTTTCTTAAATGTGGCACGCTAACTTCTCATGAAGTTGGCAGTCCATATGGAAAATTAAAAAAAATTTTTTTTTTAGAATTTTTGATTTATGCCGTATAATTACGGCAAAAAAGCGGCAAATTACTGTGCAAGAAAAAATTCCTCAGCTTATCTCCTTCATACTTTTTTTAAAGGTGGCACGCTAACTTCACCTGAAGTTGGCAATGTATGTATACGGAAAATTAAAAAAAAAATTTTTTTTAGAATTTTTGAATTAGGCCGTTTAATTACGGCAAAAAAGCGGCAAATTACTGTGCAAGAAAAAATTCCTCAGCTTATCTCCTTCATACTTTTTTTAAAGGTGGCACGCTAACTTCACCTGAAGTTGGCAATGTATGTATACGGAAAATTAAAAAAAAAATTTTTTTAGAATTTTTGAATTAGGCCGTTTAATTACGGCAAAAAAGCGGCAAATAACTGTGCAAGAAAAATTTTTCTAGCTGATCTCCTTCATGCTTTGTTTGAAGGTGGCACGCTAACTTCAGCTGAAGTTAGCAGTGCATGCGACAGTTCTTGGAACATGACCGCGGCAAAATTTTTATTTTCACGGATAATTTACGGATAATTTACGGCAAATTATCCAATAGATAATTTTTCCTTAAGTAAAAGTTGGCTTGCCAACTTCAGAGAGGTCGGCAAGTTGCTCTTGTCCTCTTAATTCAGCATCGTTTGTTCGCAACATTGTAAAGCTTATAATCGTTCCTTCAGCTCACAAAAACCTTTTGTGAATTCTTTTCTTCCTAAATGTAGCATTTTTGCACATTTTCATGTCCATTGAACCAAAATAAACCTCACCAATGGACAGAACATTGCTATAAAACAAAGGATAGTCGATTTTCGTTTGATTCCTAACCTTGATAAAATTGTAAACCACACCGATATTTCTATCGGCGAATAACCCATCAAAAAACACTTTTCCCATGTAATAAAATTATAAAAAATCTAAACTAATTGAACTACAATTTCAAAAAAAAAAAAACAAAAAAAAAAAAAATTCGTCACTGCTATATTACATACATACGTACGTACTTACATACTTGCATGGATAGCTTTTAGAAGGCATAAATACATATCTACTTCGTTAAACAAGCAGAAGTTGGGCTCATCTCTTAAAATAGATTTATATTTTGCATTGCTTCAATCGCACTTGCCAAGCTAATCGCGTCAATTAGTAAGGCGAGACTGGAATTTTTAGATATTTACATATGCACAATCAAAGCGCTATTCAATTAATATTATTTTTAGAAACAAAATTTTAATATTCAGAATATATTTGTTTCATGAGTAACTGCAGTTTTTTTTTTATTCATCAAATTATGTATTTACTTATATGTACTCTATGTGAATATTTATATGCATTTATTGAAGGGTTCGAAGTACTGAGAAGAATTCTAAACTGACGCACGAATAAAGGTTAAATTAGCACTCTTAACAAGTTTTAAGTAATTTTTTTTTGTATCACAAATGAAGGTGAAATAAGTTGGTAAGTATGTATGTAATTATTTGATTGCCTCCAGAGAATTGTCGCTAGATCTCGCCGGCAGGGAAATTAGATTTTCCAATCTCTACATTTTTTTTAACTCATTAAATTCTAAGGCATGCGAAAATTGTTGTACATTTTATTTTTCTGACACTTAGAAGTTTATGTTTATTTTATTTTGTTTTTATTGGAATGCAGCCACACCTTAGCTGAAATAATGTTGTTTATCTAGCAAGGTGCGATCTTTAACACGTTGCTGTAAATTTTTGTATTAAAAATAGAAATGGATGTGCAAATCGCTAGAGTTAAGTATTAGAAATTAGGTCAGAGAATAATTTTGGTTACATGAGTATTGATAATAACAAGGACTTCACACAAAAAGTAGGTGGCAAACTTTCGCAAACGCAATTTAAAAAAAAAATGTATTTAACTACAGTTTAGATGAAAGGCTTTCAGTTAGCAGACAAGCAACAAACAAGGAATATATATATAGGAAAAACGAGAAAATCAAAGGGATATACGAGTATACTAATATTCGTCCGGTCACCATTTCGGTTCGTTTGCTGCCATTTTTCATGGCTTTTGCCTATAACTTTAAAATTTATGGGCAGATGCTCGCCTTAAGCGATTTTAGAGGGCAGTCATTATTCACAAAAGGCCATGCCCTATTGAGCGTGTAGACATGTGAAATTCGCAAAAAAAAAGTATATCTAAAAGCCATAATTGTTTTCAAATAAATTTTAATTGCGTTTAGTTTAAGAAATGTCAAACACTAGGACTCTATACTTAAATGGAAATACGACTTTCGACAATTTATATTCTTGGTAATTTTTTTAATTTCTATACGGTAATTATTTAAAAATCCAAAACAATTATGTATAAATATTTAAATTTTCAGCTTTTAGAATATTTTTTTTTATTGCGTTTATGCTACAAATGCCATACAGTGAGGACTCTGTCAATTAAAACGCAACTTTTGAAAACTTACATACATATATTATTGTTAATTTTTTTTTTTTTAATTTCACTAAGACAATTTTTATTAACCAAAAAACTATAAAAAAAATTTTGAATTTTTTCAGTTTTTAATTTCCGTACTTTTTAGTTTAAACCTGTAAGAAAAAAAAATTAAAAATAAAATACATATAATTGCGCAATGTTTGGCAAATTTTGACAATTAGTCCTTAATTTTTTTCTTTTAATTTTTCTGTTCAAATAGAGCCAACACGCTTTCAAAACCCGTAAAGACTTAATTTAATTTTATCAGATGAGTTAGAATATTTTTGAGCTTACAGGTAATTTAAAAAAGTTTTAAACTTTGGAGAACATTTTGTTAATTCTCTTAAGTTTCGTACTAATTTTAACTTAGTTTTATAGGAGTTTTGTTATAGTTTCAACTGTGTTTTAGTTGAAAAATAAAAAATATTTTATGAACAGAAGTGTCAAAAGAAACTCGACTTTTTTCGTTGCTTATATTTTTTTTGTATATTTATTATTACTTTTTTTATATGCTTGTGTTGTTTTTTTTTGTTTTTTTTTTTTTACTTTTTATAATGTTTATTCTTTTAGTCATAATTGTATTTTTTATTTTTAAATTATCAAAATTTACATATAAAATTTAAATTGCTTAATACAATTCCTAATTTTTTAACTTTGAACAAAATTTAAAATATGTTAATGAAATTTTCAATAAAATTGCAAGAATCTTTCTCAGATGAGTTAGTATATTTTTGAATTAAAAAAGAGTTTGAAATAATGGTGCACATATTGTTTACTCTCTTAAGTTTTGTACTCATTTTAGCTTAGTTTTATTCGAGCTTCGTTAGAGTTTTAACTGTATTTTAATTGAAAAATTAAAAACATAAATAAAACAAGTTATCAACATTTGAGACTCTTGTATGTACGCGGGTGCCAATAGCAAATAAACTTTTGATAATTAATTTTTTGCTAATTTCTTTTTTTTTATTTTTATATCTTCTTTTCAAAAAACTAGAAAAAGGAATTAAATAAAATTTTCGGATTTTTTTAGCTTCTTATTTTTTTTAATTTTAGTTCTTTTTTTCGTCTCTTTTTTTATTTTTTTTTCTTATTGTTGTATACTTTTTTGTTTAATTTGCGTATATACTTTTAAATTCTTCCTTTGTTTGTGTTTTTTTTTGCTTTTAATTTTAAGTCGTTATTGTATTTTTGTTTTTAGTATTTTTTTATTTTTTTTTACTAATTTTTATTATTTTTTTTATTATTTTTTTTATTAATTTTTTTATGATTTTTTTTATTTTGATTTAATTTTTTTTTAATTTTTTTATTGTTTATTTAATTTTTTATTATTTTCTTTTTATTTTTATTTGTATTGTTTTTTTTTATACATATATAAAATTTAAATTATTTAAAAAAAATCTACCCAATTTCACATTGCTTTAATTTGCTTAACTTTTTTTTAATTTTCTTATAGTTTATTTTTTTTTTCGTAAATTTTTTTTTAGTTTTGAAGGATTTGTTTAGTATACTTAAATTTTGTATGCCTTTATTTTGTGTGATTGATTTTAAATTGTGTTTTTTTTTTGCTAAACAAAATTGTTTGAAACTTTGTAATCTTTTTTTTGTTCAATTAAATATTTTTTTATTATTTATATAACATTTCTTCAAGGCGAAATAATTTGCGATGAAGAATGACGGCATGTATTTGTTTTAAAAATCTATTGTTACTAAAGAACGTGAAAACGGCCCTTAGGATTGCTTACTGAGAGCAAGCTTCTCTATATTTTTCTTCCTGTGAACGTCAAACTGTACAATGAAAAATTGTTTCCTCATAAGGCCATTTGCTTCCTTTTAATACACATTTGCCCATATCTTCTCCTCTGAGAGTAAAATCACCCTAATCAACGTTCATGTAAATTACATATATACAAATATATGTATGTATGTATGCATGTAAGTACATACATATCTACATTCATATATGTTCCTGTACACCCACTCATCAACACCAGCATACAGTGTTAGAAGATACTTATTTATGTATGTATGTGCATAAAGTTTGCAACCACTTTTTCTTTACATTTGCTCGATCGCCAACGTGCTATAGTTAAGCACCACTTAAAGGATTAAAAATGTAGAAGTAATTAACAAAATTATCTAATTTAGATACACAAAGCGAATTCCAAAGCACGCGTTGTTGAATAGAGAACTCCAAGCAACTACTTAGCAGAAATTTATTTTCACTTAATGTTTGCCGGGGATTAAAGGAATCAGCTTTTATTGCAGTCAACAAAGGGAAGCGTTGTTAAATAAGCGTAATAAAGATGCCAATAAATAGCAGTGAATTGAGATTAATATTATACAAGCAATTAGTGTGCAGCAAAATAATTTAATGCGAGCAAAAAAGAGGTTTCTTTAAGAAGAAGAAAAAATGTTGGACGCGAACAGAGAACTAATTAAAAATAATAATAATAATAAAATAATGATAATACGAGTAATTATAATTATAATAATTAATATTTGGTGTTTACACTATATAGGTTAGTGTTTTGTAGTAAAGCTTACAAGTTTTGAACTTGAAAAAATCATGTAAGTTGGTATTTTGACAAAACATTTAAATTTTTATTTAAAATAGGGTTTAAATATCATATTATTAATATGAATTGAGCGAAGTTTCGTTAGAAAATGTGTGAAAAAGCTACGAAAAATATCAATTACTTCGAGTTTAGTTTCCAAGCCTCCACCAAGCAACTGATTTAAAGGTTATCGCCAACGATTAACAATTTGTTACATTTTGTATGCATTCAAAGATATTTCTGCAGTTAAAACAAGTGAGTTTAATTTAAAATAATTTAAGAATAAGGTTTTCTTAATTGCATTTTTTGTGTACTACAAATTTAAGGAGGTCCTCTACAAATGTGGTTTTAAAAATTTGATTTTTTTTTGCAATTTTCTACTATAAAACATGTTACAAACACACCCCTTAAAAATGTTAACGAAATTCGCATTCTCTTAGTTTTCCGGGAGATTTGAACATGGCTGCGCGCGTCCATCCATTTTAATCTTTAAGTGCGATTTTCCAAAAGTCGTGTTTTTGCAACTGGTTGGCAAGATTTCTCGATGACTAATTTATCAATCGACTTTGAAAAACTTGGGAAATGTTCAAAAAACGAACCGCCATCGTCTGATGTGACCTTTTTTTAATTTTGTAATTTTACAATTTTGTTATTTTCTAACCAAAAACACGGGAAAAAAATGTTTTTTTTGTTTAGTACTCAACCATTTTATCAAGTTTTCGAATTTTGGAAAAATCTTGTGTCAGACGACAGCCAAGGAAAACTTTCTGTTTCAGATGAATTCCATGACTCGAAAATCCTGCCAACCGCTTGCCCTTACATTTTTGAGAGGGTGTAACAACATTGAACAAAAATTCATGTTTAAAGTTCAATAACAAAAGATTCGGGTTGGTCTGAATGAAAAAATTAAAATTGTACATTGTAAATTGTTCCTTGGTGAATCATTAATTATAGAAATTTTTCATTTGAACATTACTCCGATGCTGCTCAAATTTTCCTTCCCACCCTACTCCAAGGGGGGAGGGGTACAAAGAAAACAGAAGGTGGTACAATTGGGTACCCAACTAGTAAAATCCTTTGCCATATTAAAAAAAAAAAAAAATTTAAATCCGATGTCAACTTCACATAACTCAAAAAGTCTCTTCCCATTCGCATTAATGGTTCTCCTGCAATCCATCCTCAAAAAAATGAAAAATGTTAAAAAAGCGTTATTTGTTGAGGGCCCCCTGAATGTAAAGAAAGTGCGCAACAACCTGAACGAAAAAAATTATCAATAGGCTAATGGGCTTTAAAACTGCATACTTGTCGGAAATTCTCAATTCATTGTTTTTTTTTTGTCTTTTTTTGTTTGAACGTGAGCTTACATGATTTACGTTCAGAGTTAGCTGTATTTAAATTTAAAAATATTCAAAATTGAATAAAAAAATAAAAAACTTTGACAGTTTGTAAATAAAAATTAAATGCACACCCAAGTTTCAAACGTTATGCAAAATTTATAATAGTTTTATCTTCTTCTTCCATATATAAAACAAGATGTGTGTATGTATGTATCGTATGGACTTCCAAACGGCTGGACCGATTTTGATGAAATTTTCAGGGAATCTTCAAAATATTTAGGCCGGTGACACTGTGGTCTAATTTTTGATTTTCGGTCTGCGGGCGGAGGGGCGTGGCAAAATCCAATTCTCATATTGCACCACCAATCTATGTACATACATATATAAAACATAAAAAGTCGATAGGGGGCGCTGGAGTCGAGAGTTTTTCTAAAATCCGTATTTATAGACCAATTTGATGAAATTCAAAACATTTATTAGGATCCTAAACATAAATACTTTGTGTGAAAATAGACTCGATAGGTGGCGCTGGAGTCGAGATATTTCTAAAATCCGTATTTAGAGACCGATTTGATTGTAATTCAAAATCTATATATATATGTATATATAAAAATAAAATGCCCCATGTAAGTTACCGCACCAAAAGATAAAAAAAGAAAAGGTTTATATGATAAAAAAGTGGAACAACGCCTAACGATTTTAAAGAAATTTTAATGTGGAAGATACACCACACAAAGTGGGTCAAATTGATATGCGACAATCTGTTATTTGTTTCGTTTCATCTTCTGGGGGTTTTCGGGTTCGAGAAATCTTTATCTGCATTTTATTTTTACTAACAACGACCAATAGGATGCGCTTTGGTGCAAAAATCCATATTTTTAGGTTTTTCCGACTAAGAAGGTAGTTATTGTATTATATCTGTTGTTCTTACAGAATGTATCAGAGGGGGCAACAACACAAAAATACTTTAAAGGCGCAGCAAAGCACGCCTGGTATTTGCTAGTAGTTTTATAAGTTTTCAACGAAAGTTTTTTAAGTATAATGATGGGCAAGTTTTATTACACCAAACATTTTTTTCTCGCATTTGCTTCCACATAACGTTTGAAGTTATTTTATTTTATTAATACGAGTACAACACGCTTTCTGGATTTAAGTAAATTAAATGAAAATTAATTGCCAAAACGAACCAATAAGATTAAATTGAGCACAACTGTACCTACATATTAAACAAATAAATAATCAACGTACATATGTACTTACATATAACATTCATAAAACTGGCACAAGCAAACAATACTGAAACCACAATATTTTTGGATATATTACATGTGAGTGTGTGTGTGTGTGCACACCTGCTATCTTGGAATTTCAAGTATTTATAATATTTGCGCATTTGTAATCCAACCGGTTAATGACAGCTGGCTATTGTTTATAAATATCGTCTAGTATAGTCTAGCTAATATATACAAAAACAAAATTGCTTTCCAGACTGACGTGTACATATAATTACAGATAAGCATATCATCGTAACGACCTATCGTAAAAACTTAGCAAAAAGTGAAGTTCAACGGCAACATATTTTATTTCGAAATGACGATTTTATTTATTAAAAGTAATATATTACTAAAGACTTCAATTTTTGCAACTTTCTCTTATATGTAAGTCAGTATAAGAAATTCCCTTTTTAAATCGCAACTTACGTGCTCTAACATTCGTGAATCGCAATGATTTCGCGGTATAAAATCGGATGATTTCAAGGCCGTTATATCAAAAGGCCGTAAAATCAAAAGAAATGGCAAAATGCGTAAAATTTTTGTTTGCTAAAATAATTAAAATCGATATTTTATGTTGACATGAAACGTAGTAAAAAGTAGAAAATATCGAGAACATTAAGTCGCATTTACAGGAGCACCTCAAATGAAAACGTACGATTTCGATCGCATCGCAAAATGCAAAAATAAGTAAAACAGAAGCATGGCTAAGGGATTTATATTAGTAAATGATTTTTTTTTTTTTTGATTTTCCACTTAAAAGAGTACTCAAAATATCTATGATCACTTTATTCAAATTTATTTCATTCAATTTTCATCCCTGTTTAACAGTTTCATTATTAAACTATTATACAAAAAAAAATAATATTATGTTGTTAAGAATATAAAGAAAACAATATGCGAGCAATGTGAGAATAATAAGATAATACTCGTATCATTGTTTCTTATTATTCTCAAATTGCTTATTCTCACATTGCTCAGGATATACGAGTTTATGTTGAGTAAACATTTAGATGCAAAATTCTATACGATTTATATTATGCAAATACTATTGTATATACAATCATATGGAAGCATACAATTAATTGCAACTCTGCGCGCATACCAACGAATGTGTACTCATAAATAATAGAACGAAAACACGTGGAGGCCTGCGGCAAATCATCATGGCAGCAAAGGCAAGCTGGAGCGCTCGAATTTTTGTACCTTTTGTCTAATAATGCAACAGCAGCTTCAAATATATACACTTATATATTTACATATGTATGTATATACTCATTAGGGTGGTCCAAAAAAAAGTAAAGTTGAATTTTAATGCTCTCTCGCCCTAGAAGTATTCTGTATCGAAAAAATATAAATCTAATAGATTAATAGATTATTTTGATAAAAAACATTTCTTAATACTTACTAGCGGTTCATATTTGTCATGTACATACATACGAGTACATATTTTATATGAGATGAAACAAATTTTCTTAGACAAGGCATACAATTTTTGAAAAACTTATTTTTCAACTGTCAAACTTTGTTCCTCTTCAATAGGCTTCAAATAATAGTAACCAAATGTTATTGCTTTTGGAGTATACTGAAGAGCAACTGAATTTACCGATTGAAAAGTATTGAATTTAATTTTTTTTCTATACCATTTCTACGAAAACTTGTGTTTTCCCATATACATACATAAATTACATGGAAAATTTTGAAAGACACTTCAATTTCGCATTTATTTTTATCCCACACATTTTTGGACCAACCTAATTTACATACCATAAGCTATGTACCAGTATATGCATGCAAATGACCATATGCATAAAACAATAGTCGTAAAACATTTAGTATATAATGGCAATATTCAGTAGCGAACGAAAAATATCATTCATAGTGGCAGCTGCAGCGACAACGAGCGAGTGTTAACCGCAAAAAATTAATTCAGGCCAGTTATTTGAATATGAATATGAAACGAGTTGAAAAATTACACAATTTGAATAAGTAGTTTGTATATGGACATGGTTTGAAAAAAGCTTATTAATGAGAGTTATATATGAATGAGTTTAAAAGATGTATTTATTACTCGCTTTTCCCCGCGGCTACGTCGGCATGACATTCAATTTAAAGTTATGGTGTAAATTTTTTTAAAATCCAAGGTAGCCACAGTAAACTTGCGTTTATTGCACAACAAACTTTTGTTATTAACTTCTTTGTATGTTATCATTCAAAATTAGTTCACCCATTTAAATAAATGGCAGCCCCTTTCAACATTTCATTGATTCAATACATTAAAATATCGGTTATATGTACAATAAATTGTTTGTGTTTAACTTTGACCAGGTGGCTACGCTCTTTAAAACTATAGCTGTGGTGAAGGTTTTTTTGCCACTTTGGTTTTGACAAGCGTGCTGTACACTTTCATTGAACTAATTATTTATATATGTATGTATGTATATACTTTTACAACGAGGTGACAGCCCTTTCTCATCACTTCATCTGGCACCCTTGTAGCTTTAATTGATTTCAATGAATAATATATGTTTTTTTTTTAATGTTCTGTATAAATTTCTACAACATATTTTGAAAATACATTCGTAAAATCTTCATTTATTCACATTTGTCTGTTAAATCAACGTGTTTACCAGGTCATTAATGAAATTACATTTAATATTAAAAACAAGTTCCAACTCTCCTACAACATTTTTTATTTTAATTTACTTGAATTGAATATTTAAAGCAGCTGGTAACTCTTTTAAAAGGAATTAAGAAGATTTCCAATTATTAATTAATTACAATTGAACTTAAAATGGTTTTTTTTTTAATTCCTAAGTTTGAGAGCCATATTTTAATATGATATTTAACTTGTTAACTGAACTTTTTAAGCAGGCGGCAACTCTCTTTAATGCCTTCGTTTTGGCGTGGAAAGTTAAAAAATATGTATTCTCGTTCAGAAGTAAAGCCAATTATAAGTAAGCAGGTAATTATGGCAAGAACAGAGAAAGAATAGTGTGTATGGCCTTATTTGGGACCAAGTATTGGAACATCACAGAAATCTAAAAACTATTTTCAAAACGTTAAGCAGAATGTGACCGAATGTAATGTAGAAATGACGTCGAGACTGATTATTATTATTATTAGGGCATAGTATCTCTGCGACCTTACAAGATCTATTGTGATAACCCTTTAAGTTTTGTTACTCCATCCTTAGGCTACTTAAGAAGCTAAGCACTTTGGAGGGTGTAGATGTCCATATTCTGGATGCAGATAATAATCGCTCCCCCAAGTGTATAATCCTGAGTCCGCTTATGCTTGGGCATTCACAAAGTATATGTTCAGAAGTCTCCGCATCTAGGCCACAAAACCTACAGTCTGCAACCTCAGAGAGTCCTATTTATGATGATGTTATCTCAGCCTGCAGTGACCTGTCAAGTACCCGGTGACTATCTTTGCTGAGATTGAGAAGTTTTTCAGAGGTTTCACGGGAGGGACTTATGAACCTTTTAGATGGTATGTTCCCTTTTGCTGAGTGCCATTGGGCTGCGATTCTTGTGTCCCTTTCAAGTATTATAACTTTGTAGGTCTTGGTAAAGGATAGCTTTGGCAGCATGGAGTCTGTAAGTTTAACAATTGGGTCAGCACTGAGTGGTTGTAAGACCCTCAAATGCCCCCTAAAGTCTCCACTTTTTAGACAACTAATACTAGGCAGGGCGCTCTGACAGGCCTCCCTCACAATGAGTATAGCCAATGGTGGGATGCCTTTGATGATGCCAAGCGCATCCGTTGGACATGTGCGCATGGCCCCCGTTATGGCCATACATATAAGGCGATGGAGCTTGCCGAGAGTAGCGCCGGAGCTCGCCACAGGGCTATCTGTTTGTACTCCAAGGCCTTTTCAAGTACTTGAGTCAGACCGTGAATGGCAGTAATGGCTTGAAATGCATGTTGGCTTTCATAGGGTGGAAAATGAATGATGTCAATATTGACAATTTGAATAATAGAACGTAAACGAGGATGTATGTATACTTAGCGAAAAAAATTACACTAAGGAAGTCGCTAAGAAAATTTAAACCAAGATACTATATCGATAGTGATAAAGGTAACTTGGTGCATACTTCCTAGCCAATTATCAATGCTACAAAGTAAAGAAACAAGCGAACGTCATAGTTACCTTAAATAAGTGCAAATAGTTGCATTTTATATTATTATTATAAAGAGCGAAAAAGGCGCCAAAGTGTTTAAAGTAGGCAAAGGGGAATCAAAAATAACATGTAAAATTCAGATAGCATTTTTTTCATTGACACAATAAAGCGTTTTTAGCTTTCTGTGTGCAACTTGTTTCTTTCACACTTACATATCACTCACATAAAGGGTGATCCAATATAAAGTATTTATGTAAATTTTTTCATCAAAGTGTTTTTCTTTTTAGTTTTCAGTAGTATGGTTTTTTTTTTGTTAATTTCTTATGAAAACCTAGTTCTTACTCTTACAAAAATAATGTAAATCTAAGTTTTAAACTTGTTACTAAATTTATAAAATTTATAAAATGCCAACAAATATTATTACTTCAAAATTGAATTTTGCCTTGAATACAATTACGCCCAAAAATGTTTTCACATAAAGAGTGTCACTTCGCTGCGCTATGGGAATCTTTGCAAATAATTTTTGTGTTGAGGTAAAATGAGGTCAGTTCGATTAAGGTAAGATTAGAAATGAGGAAAGTTTTGGTGCGTTTAGGTACGGTTCGTTTTAAGTGCGGTGAGTTTAGGTGTTTCGATTCAAGTTATGGACAGTTTAATAAGTTTGGCAAGTTTATGTTTGGTGAGTTTAGTTGTAGCGATCGAAATTTTTATGAATTGCATAACGTGTTTTCTCTTCTTGAACATTTTGGAAAACGATGCAGCTAACTAAAGATGACGACGATCAGCACTCTCCTACTCTGGTCTCGTCGAATTTGACAGTTTAAGCTGCTTGTCTGACGTCATCTCAGGTTGTAAACAAACCATTTGATTGCAACCAATTAACACACACGGCCTTAGTACTTGAAATTGTAATTCACAATTTTTGATCACAAAATTTTGGTCACCTAGCTGTCTAGATTTAAAATTGATAAAAGGTTCGCAGTTAAGCAAAGTCGGCCCATTTTATGGTTGAAAATTCGTAGAAGACCGCCGGCAAATTTAAGAGTCGCAACTTGCACAAGAAATCGCACTTTTGTTGGAACACCCCCAGTTAAAAAGCTGCAGTGTAAACCTTCAAACATATGTACTTGCTAGCTTCTAATAATCCCCCCTTCTCCATCTCACACCTGACCCCACGAAATCAACTTTGTTTTTTTTTTTTTTTTTTTTTAATTTCTTGCCTCATTGAAGCCCTCAAACGAAGGTGAAGTCGCGGCTGTAGCGGTGAACGCTGGAAAGTGTACACTTTTGTAAACAACCGCACGACAGAAGTAAACAATTGGCAGCCGTCACATGGCTGGCGAGCGGACGAGTGGACAAGTAAGCGGGTGTGGATGGGACCGCACGGCCAAAGAAACATGAATGCGACTCTATTTACTTACTTGCATCTATCTGACAGTCATCCAACTGCTGTGTGCAAGTGTCATCGTCATTTATCATTGGCATATGTACGCGATTATAATGAAATATTTATAAGTTGCACTCGGACAAGACTACAAACGCAAATAAATAGTATGAATGTTTATATGAAAATAGATACAAACATATGTATGTATGTATGTATATACATGAATGCCAGAAAATAATACAAAAGAGTGCCACAATGTCTTGAGCTTGTGTCGGCGACTTTATTGGTTAGAAGTGTTGCAATAATAGATATTTTAATGCCGTGTTGTGTTGTGTGCAAAAGTAAAAATTTAAACCGACATTTGTTAATGTTAATTGAATGTACATATGTAGATACATATCTACATATAAATATAAACGAGTATGAATGAAGTCTGGCCGAGAGCGCGCGAGTTTGTTTATTTCTATATTTATAATTAAAAGTTTGAAAACGTTTGTGTATGTACAGCTGTTATAAGGTATCCATGCTAACGAATTATAATCAATATCATTGGACGCGAAAAAGTTAAAATTTCACGAGTACTGTTTATAATGAACTTATGTATGTATAATAAATTTTGTATTTGAGAATTTACGGATTTGGGATGGTTTGAATATCAATAAAATTAATTTTATGTAGAAATTCTATATTGGCTATTAGGGGAAGCAAAATCCAAAATATTAAAAAAAAGTATTATTTTTGTAAATTTAACTACGACTATTAAATTGTCTTTTATTCAATTTCCATTATTTTACAATTAAAATATAGTTAATTTTCTAAATCTTTTTTTTTATTCTATTTTCAAAAACTTTGAGAATTTTGCTTATAATGCAGTTTTGTACTTTTTTAATTGAAGGATAACAAGTTCAAGTGCTTGCATATGATCGTTGATTTTTGGCAATTTTTTTTACAGACGGTGTTTCACTGTTTTTTGCCTATAGGTCATTTGATCTCAAATCGTCCAGGCAGTTAGGGTTAGGTCTTTTTTTTTTCAATAAGTTTTTTTGATAGTTTCTACATCGAAATCCATGAGACACGTATTTTTTTATTTTTGCTTGATTTTCAGTTCTTTCATCGTGGGGAATTTTTAAAAAAATTCGTCTAAAAACTCGATTTTGCTCTATTGCTGCATGTTAATTTTTTTTTTTTGAAAATTCGATAACTTTGTTTACTGTCTGCAGTTTTGGTATTATCAGCAAAAGTGACGGTGAACGTTTCGGTGCACAAAAGAGGTCGTTACACTATACATCGTTGAAAAAATCCATGGAATGATATTTTGAGAGTCTTGAGAAAAGATATTATTTGGAAGGACTTAAAAAAAGTTGGAAAAACGCTGGACTAGGTGTATAGAGTTAAAAGGAGATTATGTTGAGAAATAGAACGCTTAATTGCCGAACAAAATTTATTTTATTCAAAAAGTCACTGACTTATCACACCGCCCCTCTTATTAATTGAGTTGACATTCAATTGGCAGTGTAAAAAATAAGTTTGCGGGCGTTGGTCTGCCGGCACCTATATTGTTCTATAAGGGGGTGGAAAGTTGCGGTTTTTCGGAGCCAAGGAGTGGGCTAGAAGGCTCTAATTATTCCTGAAACCTGCAAAAAAATCCAAAGATCATCGAGGAAACATCCGCCTGATAGAATATGAGGACACCAGAAAAACTGCGTTATCCACAAAGGAAATTACAGCAATTCAAAGTCTATCGTAGAGTTGAGCTAACAACGAACCCATCTGAATTTAAAGAAAGTTTGGGCATCACCTGAGTCGCAAATTTGTAGTTTAGCCGGTTGTAACAAATTTTTTAGGTATAAGCTACTGCGATTAGCTTTTGTGTTGATAACGTAAAATAATTTTTTTTGTTACGCAATATTGTTTTTGTTAACAATTGAAAAACTTTGAATATTTAAGAGCATGTTTACAAAACTAGAACTTGCGCTTTTATTTATAAGTATTTTTTTTGTTCAACGTTTCGGAAAAACTCAAGCAGAATGAAGACCAATCAATAAACTATGTAAGGACGATTTTTATATACCCTCGCGATGTTTTTTTGTATGGGCGGTCGCCATAATTTCATAAAAACCCCGTTTCTTTGTTTCAAATTGCTGCTAGTATTAAACTTTACTCAATTTGTTCCAATAAATATTGAAAAACGATTTTAAAAAACGATAGTGATACATATGTATCAAGGACAAATTATTACCAAATTTTGTGATGATACCTTACACCGTTATCGAGATACAGAATTTTTTCATAAGTGGGCGTGGCAACGTTTCGCTTCGTAAATATCTATTAATATTTTGCGATCAGATTTTCATTCATAATATCAGCCTTAGGCAAAAACAAATCTTTGTTTCGATTATAATTTTTCGAACTTTTTTTCTTGAAAGCTTTAGAAGAAAATTTATTTTCCATTTCTTTAGTGTCATCAGAAATACATAAAATTGATTAGTCCTATCCTTTATACCATTTTTACATCTGCCATACCTGAAGTTGAACATGTTTTAAATGATACATACATATGTATGCTGATGTTACGGCTTTACTGGCATCAAACCAGTGTCGAATTGAATCATTCAATTTAGTTCGAAAGGAATTGAATGAGATACAGACTTGACTAGATCGTTGGAAAATAAAACTAAATACAAGCAAATCAGTGAACGTTTTTTTTATTTAATTTAAATCGAAGAGATTGCCCTCCATTGCAACTTAACGGCAATACAATTCCTAAATGTGACAACGTCAAATACCTCGGTATATACTTGGATAAAAGATTAACCTGGAAATGTCACATTCAAGCTAAAAATAAACAGTTAAATAAAAACCAAAAAGTTCGACAGGTTGCTTGGATCGAGATCATCACTATATCTCGAAAACAAAGTTGTGTTATATAAGGCTATATTGAAATCAATATGGATATATGGTATTCAACTCTGGGCAACCGCCTCAAAGTCAAATTTATAAATTTTACAATGGTATCAATCTAAAACTCTAAGGAAAATAGTGAGTGCTCCATGGTTCATAACTAGCAAAGCTATATATCAAGATCATTAAATCCCTTTTATAAAAAATGAAATAATAAGAATAAGTACAATATATTTAAGTAGGATCAGTTATCATGATAACCTCCTAGCAATAACGCTACTAGATGAAAACAATGAAGTTATTAGACTTAAAGGATTACATGTTCTTGACCTTCCATTTGGATAATATATATATATATTTGTTTATGTTTCTATAATTTGCTTATTATTTTAAATAAAGAAATTAAAAAAAAATAAAATAAAATAAAATTTCTTTAGTGTCATTTTTTATGCGCTTTCGGATTTTCTTGATAGCTGTATACCAATTTCAATATACAAAGCTATTCGCCTTTAATGTATGGATACCAGTTGCACTGAAATTTATAACTTAACGAAAATTAAACGTTACAAATCAGCGGCACACCTTTTTTGCAAATTACAAGTGAATTATATTTTTGAATGCTAAACATTTAATTCTTTCATTGATTTGGTTAGATTGAGTTTGATTGCTTTCGCTCGCTTGCACGCGAGAATTTCTTAAAATGGCAAACCCATTTGCAATTACACTGCGTTACAAAAACGAGCTTTAGTTCTGTCCTATGACCGAAACATACTTTTTCGTAAAGGGGAGAAAAAATAAAAATACACGTGTATCGGCGATTTCCATGTACACGTCAGAATTTTTTTTTTTTTTTAGGAAAATCCGAGACGATAAAAATTATAAAATTTGACGTGATACAGACATTTCCACGATTCAGCTCAATTTGATCACGGAAAAAGGGTTAAAAATCGGTTAAAAGGGTTAAAAATAAGAAAAAAAATTCTGACGTGTACATGAAAATCGCCGATACACGTGTATTTTTATTTTTCTCCCCTTTCCGAAAAAGTATATTTGGTTCATAGGACAAAATATGTGTAATGCAGTGTTATTTTAATGTTTGCTAGACATGAAAAATGAAAATGGGCAAAAATAGGGCTATGCAAAAAACAGGATTGGCTATAAGCACAAAATATCGGCGAAGGAGTATAGGCGAAATAATTATTATGAACAGTTCGTAATTAGCATTTAAAAGATAAAAGAAAAATAGAAGTTTGAGTTTAAGAAAATTTCGGGATTTCCCTTTTTTTCATTAATTTTATCGAGCATTGCGGTGTGGTAGTCAAACTTTCATTCATTTTTTTACCGCTTTTACTGTTTTTCAAAACAAGTATTTCTCTGTATGCCCAGATATTTCCTATTATTCACTGCTTACGTATTAAACAAATTTAACTTACTCTTTCACATTTCCATGCAGAATATATTGCTGTCATTAATTTGTTCAGTTACTAGTTTATACAACCGGCTGTCAAGTGGAATGTGTCAGAAGTGTCCGTATACCGGCCAGCATACCCCTTTTTTTTTTTTGTTCCTCCCGCATGCAACCATTAAACATATTTGTTTCGCTTTGTACATGCAAACTTTGTTTGATTTGTTTCGTTTACTTTGCTGTGCTGCTGGAACAGCTGGTCACTTGGCTGTCCATTTGTCCAATTGCCGACTTTTATTTGCGTTAGTTATTTGTCATTCACTTGGTCTATGTTTAAATACCGACAGTCTTTTGATTTCAGCTTAGTATTTTTTCATGCGGGCCTGACGAACAGTAGCGGCACGCAACAACAACGCCACTATAAATTACATGCCGTTTTTTAAGTTTACTTTGCATCTACGTACATACATACATATGTTCATTGTACACTGTCGTGCGGTGTTTTATTTGTTTTTTTTTTTTAATATGTTTACTTCTTCTTCAGCTGCGTGTGGCATTCGTGTGTGCACCGGCAGTTAATCAAATATGTACGTACAGCTGGCCTTCCTAACTTGGTATAATTTGCCAATTTTTTCTGAGAAATTATTCTCATTTCACTTAGTAGAATTTCCAACAAATTTTTCGAAGGCAAACCAATTGAAACTATTTATAGTTAAACGGTTTAAAATTACTTTTAGTTTTAAGCCCATATCAGAAGTATTTTACACTGAACATTTAAGATTATTTTTTATTATTTCCAACTTAAGAATAACAAGTCCCTAGAGCCGACGATGCACTAGCTCAGTTGTTCAAAGCCGATGGCGAAGAGCTGATAGAACGCATTTACCAGCTACGTAGCGCAATTTGATCTTCGAAGTAAATGTCAGGCGCACACAGGTTCTATTGAATGAAGCATCGGATGCGACCTTATCAGTGTGGCTACAGGCCTGGCAAATCAACAATTAAGCAGTTATTCATAGAACGCTAAATCTTGAAAAAGGGGTTCAATATGTCTAAATTCACGTTAAATTAGTACGGCTGTAAGTGTCGTCTTCGTTTTACTTCTTCAATATGACGCCGTAAAGAGTAATATCAGTTGCCAACCTAAATAGCAGTACAAAATACCATTGCAAAAAAAATATCGTTCATTTGGACCCACCACCAATAACGTCAGTTTGGAGTTCAAGCGAATAATAAATATTAAAAATCAGATCCCATTATCGGCGAACACAAACCCCTCTGCATGTTCGTTCTCTTTTAGGGCGCAGAAACATCGATGATGTCAATCAGCGATGAGAAAGCTTTGGAGTTTTTCAAGAGAACTGTTAAACGCAAAATTTGTGGTCTTGTTTAGAAGGGTGAAGGGTAAAAAAGAAGATGAAACGATGAACTGTAAATTGACACGCACGATCATGGTGTTCCGGTTTTCCGTTGAAAAGCTGCTCAAGCTTATATCGGTGCACGGGCTACAGTTAAACGACGAATTTCCAACACCAGGTCGCTAAAAGTAGAAACCTTATCAACAAACAAGGTTCACTGGAGACTTCCGTCAAAGTTTACAATCATAGCATTTATCTTCATGAGCAGGTGATCCGCAGCAGATGAGAAGTTCTTGTCTAACTTATCTTCTGATTTTTTTACGGTCTCTCTTAGTGAGTGCGCAAAAGGGTTGTGGGTCATGAAATACTGATGTAGTTGACCCCGTAAGCCGTTCGCTTGTTCATTGCCTATGTGACTCACACGGCTTGGAACCTACCTCGGTAAGCGCTTTTGACTTCAAATGCATTGAGAACATCTCAACTTGCATTCACTGGTTTTAATAATTCAGAGGCAGCTACGCTATCTGAAAGAAGGCACAAGAATATCGAAAAAGTGTATATTCTCAATTAATCTCTCTCACAAAATCCTTTTAAATAATCTTTTGCTTGAAAAGTAACATGATCGATTTGTTTTCCAACGCCTAGGTTTTGGTTTGGATATCCAACAGTGTATCTTAGGCTTAAACATTTAATTTAGTTTAAGGATTTCGAACATTCCAGGAGACATGGAGCTCAATAGAAACATCCGAGTTTCCTGATATATGAACATTTTGAACTTTATAATCGCGTACTTTTAATCAAACGGATTTCATAACCTTACGTAACCTTTCAAACAAGTCAAAAACACTATTCAGACAACAATTCTAACCTCTTAACTTAGCTTCTTCCTATCTAGTATTTTATTCACTAATATGAAAAAAAGCTTAGACTCACTTTTACCTTTTCCGTAAGAACTTCCGCCGTTCAAAGAAAAAAACTTGAACTTGTGTGTATGCGAAAGTGCTCTTAAATCGTTAAACAGCTTAACGAATATGCTTAATGTTTAGCATACAAAATTTAGGAGGTAAATAGCTTAAAGGAAATAATAGGTGTGTGTATCAACACCCTAATTGGGTAAACAATATGTAGTGCAACGTAATTCGACTTGCCTGGAAAGCGGAAGGATGACAGGAAGAAGAGGAGGAAGTCAAAACCATTTTGCTGCTTGAAGTAATTAGCAAACAAATTCAATAAATACGCTAATCGAATGCTTTATTTAATAAGTAAAATTATTACCGCCAATCAACGAGTAGCTGGATAAGTTGTGGAAAGTGAGTGAGTGTTTTGTTGTGCAACTTAATTTTAATATCCGCTTTAAGTAGTTTCTTCCGTCACGAGCACTCAGCAAGCTAATACCTACAACGGAATAGTTCTTTCAGTAGTGGGAAACAGAAGCGATGAACCAACAAATGGAGTGAGCAGACTACAAATAAGAGGAATTAGAGGAAGGCGTAGTGTTGACAGTCAACAGCAAAACAAACAAAAAAATTTAATAAAACAAGAAAACATTTCATGTGAAAGTTGACAGCAACAGTAGCTGGATAGAGAAAAAAGTTGAATAAGTGAAATATTTACACGCACGAAATTACGGAAACACATATTTAATAATTAAAATTCTAAAAAAGTAAGAAATGTGTAAAAAAAAAAAATTTAATTAAAGGCAAGTGAGATACTTATGAGGTGAGTGCACACTTATGTAAGTGAATGCTTTCAATTGTAGCTGAGAGAACTTTTTAACTTTTACTGGAAAACTAAATTCTAGAAGTTTATGAGAACACACGACCAACTGGTTTATTGTTATGTATGTTAAGCGAGAAATTTAAAAAGAATAAATAAAATGTTTCCTACTTTCGCATAACTATTTTCCGCAACGAAGAATAATAAATACGTTTTACAAGTGAAGAGGCCTACTAAATTTTATATTTTTCTTGAGAGCTTCGAGTTGTTAGGAATTGAAAGGATTGGAAAATGCAGGTGGGTGTGTTCTACAAGCCTGCCAAGTTTCTTTAATGAATCTGGGTAAGGTTTTCAAATTTTAAAAGTAAATTGTCTATTCCCAATATCTCAGCTTCAAAAATGCGGTACAAAGAAAATGTATATACAACCTCTTAATCTCTTGGCCATATTTTGCCCCATGGATTGGGTGCTGTAACCAATCCAAACTGGGTTTGCAACCAGTTCCATCTCACTTTAAGATAGAGTTTAACTATAACACTGAGCAATTTTTTTTAGTAAAATTTTAGTTATGTTAGAGTTATAATTCGTATGATAGCGGATGGATATCATCTGACAGCCAAGCGAGATTTGATCCTTTGATTGACTGTTGATCCACAGTTATGTAGATGCTCGATAACCATAGAGATGCGGCGCTCAGGGCGTTTAAGCATGAAAATTTCTCATCATTTATGGTAACCAAAAACATTTTTATTAGAGTAGTATAGAAGAACATAAAAGAAAGTACACATTAACTATTTAAAACATTTTTCTTAGTTAGCTTTCGTATTTGTTCGTTTATGTGAAATTTGCAACCGATTTTAAACTACATATTCACCCATTTAGTTAGGAATTAAAAATTAAAAGCAAATGTAGCTCTTATTACTCCCTGACAATATAAAAGACTTGAATCGATCAAATCCAATTCAAAATCAGAAAACAAATTACTTTTCTCATTATGCTACGTACCGTGGCCAGCAAAATTGTCAAAATAATAATTTTTGTACAACATTCGCAACATGAAAATGTTTTTTAATTAAACAAAATACTAGTAAAAAAAATATATTTAAACATTGGATAATATTTCAAAATAGCTTTGAAATTTTCAAACGAATTTTAAATGTTTCAGTTCATTTCAGATGGTCTTGTATTTTTTTTTCATACTTTATCGCATGGTACAAATTTAAGCCATGAAAAACTGCTGAAATCGAGTGAGGAAGAGAAGTTCCAGTATTGGCCACCTTTGGTACGGTTTCGGTACCGCTTCGACAGAAATTTGAGTCCTAATAATTTTGCATTTGCATGGCTGATCACGTGCTTGTTTTTTCTTAGGAATAAATAATTGCATTTACTAGTTTAAGGTAAGAATAAAAAAAAAAAAAAAAAATTAATTAAGAAAATATGGATTTTCAAAAATGTTGAATTGAAAAGAATCACAATTGAAAAAAAGAAAAAAATTTAAAAATTTGTAATTTGTAAAAAAAAAAAATATGTAAAAAGTTTAATACGTTAATAATAATTTAATCTAAAAGAAAATGTATTTAAAATACTATTTTTGTACCCATCAAAGTTCCGTTCGGCGCAATTATTGTAAAAGTACCTCAAGAAAAGTTCGCTATAAGTATGGGCTGGTTCTTCCAAATTTTCATTTGACTTACTATCTTTCCAAAAATTCATTTGCCTTACTTTCTTAGTGATCGGAAATAAATAACTTCTCATGATTATACAAAATTTCATCCTAATTTCCAACTTAAAACATTTTTTAATTTTTTGAAATATTCGTATGCAGTTTTGTAGCCCATTCAACTTTAGTACAATAAAGTTCAATCATAAAGTAGATAAGAATAGCCGCTGATTTTTAACATTTTATTTCTTTTTTTTTTGTGCTGATGCTCTTCAAAAATCACAAACATTTTTTACCCAATTTTAGCTTGCACTATATTATACTTTAATATAATATGCTAAAAACGTGCATACTCGAAAGAATCAGAAAATATTTTGAAAAAAAAAACTTGTACTTCTAAGAAAAGCTTGTTGATTTTTTTATTTTTTAATTGATTCTACAAAGCTTGAAATTTTGGTTTACATATATGTTTGCGTTGGATAAATCTTTTAGTTTGATTGAAGTCATAAAGATTTAGTTTATGAAATATAATATTATATATATTGCTTATATTATATTTTACACGGTGGTTTTCGATAAGATTTCATCTTAGATTTGGCATTTCTCGTATCTATTTAAAGATACATATTTTATTATATAAATTAAATTGTAGCCTTTAAATGTTTAAAACATTATTAAGATGTTGGTAAGTGACTTTGACATAAAACTTACTTGAATATGGGTTCGATGAAAATAATTTAGAACAATTATTCTTACCTAGAAAGAGATAAATGAAAGAAATTAGTTACTTAGGTAAAGAAATTATAAAGTTCAAAAAATATTAATTACAATTCACCTATATCGTGTTTTATGCTTATCAACACTTATATAAAAATGTAGTTAAATAATAAAGTTGTTTCATTTACAAAATAAGCACTAATTGGCGCAACAGGTGGCACACCGCATGACATAAAATAACAATAAAAAAAATTATTAACCATGGTTTAGAACAGCATTACGGCACATACACAACAACAACTTTTACTATTCATTAAATAAAAAAAACGAGAGCAAAAAAACAATGCGGCAATTAGAAACAATAGAGACCGAGACCACATGTGTCGCCGCTTCCACAATCTAAAGTTGGAAGTAAAATAATTCACGCTAAATAACTGAACGAGCTCTGGCGACCAAAACGACACGCCCGACAAAGAGAAAGTCAAAGTAAATATGTGCAACTTTTATGAGTTTGTTCTTACAAAAAATAAAAAAAAATAAAAAGAAACACGTTTAAGCTATAGCAGAACAAACTGAAATGCAAACCAGAATTAAAAATGTTATACGAGTAACAAATTAGAAATTATGCCAACAAAAACAAAACACGCGACAAGTGAACAACAAACTTGAGAACAAGTTTACAAAATTTAATTGTAAATAAAAAGAAAGATAATATACATTACGGTGTGCTTAAGAAATTTCTGCTTCAAAAATTTAACTGAAATCATTAAAATAAACACTGAAATGATTACTAAAAAGCATTATGAAAGTATTTAGCGCAATGTCAGCCGTCTTTAATATTTTTTTTTCTTTCTATTATTCGCTGTTATGCGCATAATTTGTCATCGTATCTTCGAAGTTTGTTTTTTTATTAGTACATAAATAGTTTGTTTGCACACTTGTTTGTTTATAAAAAAATTTCACTTTCCATTCCACCACTAACCAAGTGTAATGTAAACAAATACAAAAGCATCTCTACTTAACCGCGCAGTTTACGTGAAATATTTTAAATGTTGAAAGCATGTTTGTATGTATTTAGTATGTGTGTATGTATGCATATATTTAATTATGCTAAACGTACATAATTATGAGCACGCGGCATCCCAATAATAACACATAAAAATACCAGAAGTCAACGCAAAGCTAAATTTTTGGTTCTTTCTCATAAAAAAAACTGCAGACAATGAAGCTCCTCGACAGTTGGTTAACCCAATATCGTATACATACATATATGTATGTATGTAAATATATACATTAAGGTGGTCAAATAAAGGTACAGTAGGAATTTTGATGCACGCACTCCTCAGGAATGTTCTATCAACAAAAAATTTACTTCTATTTTTTTATTTTGAAATCAAAAACTATACAGAGGTCGCTCAAGACATTCAAGGTTTCTCATATATTTAGTATGAGAGAAAAACAAATTTCCCTATAAATGGTATAGAATTCTTGCATATCAGATTTTTTCCGATCGACAAACTTTGTTTCTCTTCGGAAGACTTGAAATAATCAATTGTTTTTTTTAACGATTTTTTTAATAATAAATATTTCTTACCTCAAAACCCACCCCCCCCCCCTCCCCCCCCAAAAAAAAAGCCGTTAATATTAATAAAGCTAATATTGTTAAAATCAGATAATAATAATTTGGCACTTACACCTTATAGCTCTGTATTTGGCGTGTTTCTACTACGATTTGTATTGTGCTTTTTTATAAATATTATACCACAAACGGCGGATGTATTTTATGAGAAGCTTTTTCTTGACAGAAATACCCGATTTTCAGTACTTATTGGAACAAATTGAGTAAAGTTTCATACTAGCAGCGAGTTGAAACAAAGAAACGGGGTTTTTATGAAATTATGGACACCGCCCATACAAAAATACTTCGCGAGGGTTTATAAAAATCGGGTTTGCCCGAATTTAGCTTTTCTCCCTTGTTTCGATATGATTTTAACGAAAAAATGGTTTTCTCCTTATAGTAATATGTTTATAATGGGGCATGTTGTGCCTTTTCCAAATATTTAAAATTAAAAAAAAATTTTATTTTTTCAGATATAAAATACCTTAATCATGATTGAGAGAGCATTAAAATTTTTGAGCCACACTAATGGACATTGAAACAAACATGACAATGGACATTTTCGTGCAAGTTGCTCAAAAAGTTTCCTGTCAAAACATCCGAGGGAAAACCAAAAAATATATCTTCGCTTGCAATAATTTTAATTAAATTTTCATTTTTGATCCGCAATTCATGGAATTGGCACACATATTTTTGCCTAGACAAAATGTTGAACATCACTTATTCAATTCAATTGATTTATTGATTTGTTTGGAAGAACTTTGAACGGCTTAGAGCGACATTCCCAAAAACCACGGTATTAAACGTTGTTTAAAAAAAAAATTTTAAAATCTATATAAACGTTTTTGATTAATAAAAATTATTATTTAAAGTTTGCATGTACAGGTATGTATGTATTATAAGATTTGTGCACAAAAATTGTGTGTTTGATGTTTTCAAGTTCAAATTATTTTCGTGTTCCAAAATTTATCTCTCTATTTCTCACCCCAACAGCACATCATTCTCATTTCACCGTATTACAAATTATTTTCAAGTTCACGACCAAGCAAACTCAACGCTTGTCACTCGACGTAAAATTGAAGGTATCACGGCACGTGTTTTTTTACTAAAAATAAGTTACATAGATTTATGGCAAGCTCAATTCGGAAACTGCTAAAGAGAGGCAGGCAAGAGGTTTTCACAAATAAAATGAAAATTATAAAAAAAAAAAAATTAAAGAGAAGATGCTAGCATTTGCTGTGTGTTTTACCAGTGATTTGGGTTCATTACATACATATAATTTATTTCGTTGTGTTTACATTTATAATTTTATGTTTTTTTTTTTGCTTTCTTTCATTTTATATTTTCCCTTTTGCATTCAGTGGTAGCAGACAATGATGTCAGCCGCAGTTGTGTGCACGTCAATTTTCGATTCATTACCCCCTTTCCTCTCTGCGTTCAGTCCATTTAGTTTCAATACAATTGTTGACCGCAATCCCAGCAGCTTTGTGACATTGGCATGCTCGAACAGTTGTTATGATCCGTTTGTGGTGTTGGCGATGATGATTCATTTCATTTTTTCACAGCGCTTCACATGTATGTATGTACATATGTATTTGCTTTAATTGATGATATCGTTAATATCGTTGATTACTTTGACTAATTGCGATTTATATATTTTATAATGTTTCATTTATTTCTACTGATTGGTTTTGCTCGTTTTGCCCCAAAGTACGCTAGGTGTTAACAAGCACAAAAATATTTGACATAAATCCCTTCATGTGCTACAATGCGATCAAATTCAAAAATTCTACAAAGTTAATATTGACTTGGCAGCTATGTACATTCATGTATACATATGTTCATACAAAATATATTTAGTAAGTTCATGCACTCATTCTCTGAACTTGTCTTCAAAAGAAGAACTTTAAAATTACGCATTAACCTTTTTAAGAAAGAAAGAACTGAACGAGTACATGCTCGCATACTTAGAAATAAATCGTAGTTGTTCTGAATTTTATGCGTCAATGTTTCAATTGAGGCCAACTTTGTAAATTGTTTTTTTTTTTCAATTATAACAAAACGAAAAAAAAAATGAATTTTAATTGAATTGTTCTGAATCAAAGTAATCAGCAAGAGCATTCGTAAGATTTTCATATTAAAATATTTTGCAATATTTTTCAATACTTGGCAACGATATTAAAGAGGCGCATTTTAATCAGTATTTAACTTTCGGGGTTTTTAATTTAAAAAAATTTTAGCAATTGCCGGAACACACTTTAAAATAGCTTAGCAAACGTTTTAAATCAGGTTTGAATCATTGTTTTTTTTGTTATATATTTTGTAACTTTTAAAACAGGTTTGCAAACGAAAATTTTTGGCGAACGAGCGCTTTAACGCTAAAAATACGATTATTAAATTTTTTAAAAAAACTTTTTTTATAAAAACGAGACTTTTTTTTTATGGAAAAACCAAAAATATATTTTTTTTTAATTCATATTTGGTGCTCTCAACTTCATAGAGCTATTTCGGAACTCTATGGGTAGCAACCATTTATTTGGTAAGTTCGCCCACAGAGACGATTTTCCGGAATATTCTAAATTCAGCGCACTATACCACCATTTAAATTTTATATACAACGAAAATAATAGCGATCGCTAACAAAAACCTAATTTATCGATATTATATATGTATGTATATATGTACTTATATACCGACAAAAAATAAGGTAAATGCACGTAATACCGTGGTACTAAGGATTTTTCTGACTTCTAAATTGTGTAACGTTGATGATTTAAATATCGCCCCTATCATCAATCAATTTAGTCCCTAATTCAGTGGCAAATATTCTTTAATGTATCTAATTCCGTGAAAAGATGTCCCTAATTCCGGGCTATGCGTATATCTACAGATTATATTCTATTAAAAGGGAATAACTTCTATTTTAAACTTTAAATTAAATATTTTTCAAGCACAAAATAAAATTTTTATTTACAAAACTTTTAAATTCATACGCATATTTTAGAAATTAGGTTCTTAAGGTTTGCTCACAAACAAAAGTCATTGCTCAGATAATAATGAAATTAAAATTTCTCACTGTTATTAAAAATTGTTAGGCTCATAAGTACAATGCAATTTGTATAAACAATTATAAATTTGAAATGATTAAAAGCATAGACTCCTCGGCTTTTCATCAACACTTGTGTCCCCAAATTTTTTCAGGACATCTGAAACATCGGATCTCGTGGAACGCAATTTTGCATGAAAATTGCAAAAGTAACTGCTTTTTCAATACCAGTTAAAAATTGGTTCATTTAAATTAATGCCACGCAATTATGTGCTTCTCTTTTCACTGCTTGAACGAAAATGCGTGGTTTACATCGGAATAGATTTAATAAAATAATAACAATTTACATAAAAAAAACTGTAGCACGGAATTAGCTCAACAATTTTCTCAGGGCTTTATTTGATGATAAAATGGCTTAGTGGGAGAAAGTTTTCTAAAAAGTTTATTCAGAGTAACAAAAATTTAAAGTGTTAAAAAGCCTTTATTCTGTGAGAGGAAAATAATTAGGTACATTGTAAACGAAAAATGTACATAATTCCGTGATTGAGAAATATCTATTTTTAAGTATGTAATAAAATACATTTAGATCTATGTATTTAGATAGTAAACAAATCAATACACAGATGTTTATCGAATGCCAAAATCAAATCATAATTCCAAAAAGTCCTATGTGTGATTTAAATTTCACAGCCTTAAGAATAAATACATGAGTCCTTAACATTTTGCTTACCCACCTTCATATGACATGCATACTATCTGAGGTACACCTTTTCAACTGCTCAATAATTTAAAAAACTTCAATTTTATTCTAGTATTTCTTTTTATGCATCATACGCCCAATTTGTTGTTTAAACAAAAAATTCGGAATGACTTGTCAAATAAGATTTTGAAGAAGAACCTGTTTCGGCATTGTGCAATTTTCGTGACAATTTGACAACAAATCGTGCCAAAATATGCACATATGTATCTTCAAAATGGTATTTCGATAGAAAAAGTGCAACTTCCGATTTTATGCGAGCTTTTGAAAAACTGGGTATCTACAAATATCCTCTTGTCAATAGTATTTCAATTCGATTACACATTGGAATATGATACTGATAAAATGTTTTATCTACCAGGATTGAAAAAGTGTTTATTTTTATTTTACAGCAAACGCTTTTTTAAAGAATAAAACACCCAAACACCCCAAAATGGAGGTTTTATGCCACCACTATGTATTGTTGTATTCGAGCAGGAAATCCGACTGAATCAAAATTTTTTAAAGGGGGCGTGGCACCGCCCTCTTATGAGTTCATATGTATATCTCTGGAACCACCCACCCGATTTTGTTCAAATTTTGTGTACGTATTACACTATGCCTATTTAAGCGATATTTATTAAAATCTGACCATAACCACGCCCATCTGCCATATAACGGTAATTTTCGAAAATACCAAAAATCGGACATTTCAATAAATGTTGAAGGGAAATATCTTGGGTTTAGTATGTGGTGTTGTATTGCTGCCAGAAATCCGACTATATGAAATTTTTGGAAAAGGGGCGTGTCACCGCCCACTTTTGAGATCATATATATACATATGTCTGGAACTACTTTATCGCTTTCGTCTAAACTTGGCACACATGTTCGATTGTACCTAGTTAATTTAAAAATTTAGCTGAAAGCGTGCGCCGGGTATATAAAGTTCGATCGAACTTAGCCACTTCTTTACTTGTGTTTTTCTAGTTCTGTTTAGAATTAAATTTTACAAATTTATAAACAGTTTATGTCATACCAGTCTAGAGACATTGAACAAAAAGTATGCCGGAAACAATTAAGTCACGCAAAATTATATTTTTTGTAGCATTTCATTGCCTTTTCTTTACAATGGATTCACGATATTTTCCATATTTTTTACGACCAAAAAAAAAATTCCTCCAAACACAAGGCTAGCAATTATGATTTCGCTTTTGCGATGGAATTTTTCTTTGCACTCTTAGACATGAAATGGAAAATGGAGGTAAGAAAGAGTGTAGCGGTAAGTTTTCTTTTTTGTTTTCGAAAACTATTTCAAATATTTGCGCATTTGCTGTGGCGATAAGATTAAATTGCGCGCAAAGCGAAATGCCGTTTTTTTAGGAAAAGCAACAAGAAGAAATTAGTCTGGCGCCAAGAGCAAAAAAAAAAAAAACGTAACAAATAAAAATCGTCCGTAATGCAAACACACAAATAAAAAAAATATGCATGTAAGAGTGCATTAAATAACCGGTTTCGACAAACTGATTAGCGTGAAACAAAACGTTAAAACCTGTTCAAACAACAATGCTAACACACACACACGCAAACACACACCTACATATGTAGTTACTAGACAAGGTACAAACTTCAATTGTAATCAATTACTAATATCTCCAGCACTAGTCCATTAGAGCACGAGGTGATCAAAATGCTAGCCAGCCCCGCTAAACATGGCTGATGAGTAACTGCTGTGTATTTGGTTTTGTACACAGGTAAACAACTTACAAATATTTAGCTACAAACAAATACGAGTCTGTCGATGGTACGAGTGAGTATTTATGTCCATAAATAATTGAGTATGTGTATATGCATAGCTGTGTTTGTGCGTGCGTATTAGGGATGTCAATTTCGGGCATTTAATTGATCCCGGGATTTTCGAGATTTAAAAACAAAATTCCGGGATCCCGAATTTCACGAAGTTTTGATTCGTAATTTTGAATTTGTCAAAAAATGTAATACGTCTGCAATCGTTGTATTATAGAACTAAGCAAAATAACATTAATATAACAAAGAAGAACGAATTGTTGTAATTCATATACATATGTGTTCATTGGTCTTTTCAAGAACAAAAAATAAATAAACGAAAAATTTGACACACATAGAAAATAAATTATACTTTAAGTACATATATAAATTTTTGGTACAGAAGCAAATGTACCTACATAATGTAAAGTTATTTTTTTAATCACTTTTTGAGACCAATATTTAATATTAATACATATGTTACCAAGAAAAAAAGAAATAAAGGGTTTTTCAATAGGGACGCTACAAAAGTAGACTGAGAGGGACAGCAAACGACGCCATATTTTTTCCCGCTCTCTTGACATGTCTCTTCAGTAAGGTTTGCCAATTTCATCATGGAAAGATATACGATCCAACAACGAGTCGAAATTATTCAAATTTACTACCGAAATTCGGAGTCAGTGGCCTCAACTTCAGGAGCGCTACGTGCAATTTATGATGAGGCTCATTTCTGGCTGAATGGCTTCGTCAATAAGCAAAATATGCGTTATTGGTCTCCAGCAACCCACACGTACTCAATGAGGTTTATGGGCCGGCGGCGTCATTGGAACGTACTTCTTCCGTGATGAATATTTTTTGCCCGAATTGGACGATATGGACTTGGACAATATGTGGTTTCAACAGAACGGCGCCACAAGCCACACAGCGAATGCCACAATTGATTTGGTGAACGTGTTATCTTAGGAAATAGCCCAGTCAATTGGCCGCCCTCGATCGTGCGACTTAACGCCGTTACGACGATTTCCTGTGGGGCTACGTCAAGTCTAAGGTCCATGCCAACAAGCCAGCGATGATTGATGAACTTCGTACGAATATCGAACGTGAAATTACAGCAGTATCGGCCGATTTATGCTTGACAACTGTCGAAAATTGGGTTCAGCGTCTGGTCTTCTGCAAGCGTGCCCGTGGTGGTCATTCAAAAGAAATCGAGTTCCATACATAATGGCATCGAATATACTTTCGTAGGATTAAAGAATTTCATTGATATCCAAAACCGTTTTTGTTTTATTTAAAAAAAACTTTTGTAGCGTCCCTATTGAAAAACCCGTTACATCAAGTAAAAATTAAATAAAAATTCAATTAAATAATAAATTTGTTGCATTTAAAATCTGCAGTGGAAAAGCACCGCTCCGACTCAACACTTCTTGTATGGATTGTCGACAAAAAGTTAAACGCTCTCTGTGAGACATAGCCTTTATCGCCTCATTACAAAAACTTTTAATTTCTTTTACCAAACATGCAGACACATTTTATGCCTTTCAATTATTGGGCAATTGCAGACTTCTCGTTAAAACTTGATGCAATTTATCTTTAAGACTTTCTGCCTTATCCACTTCAAGCACCTCGTCGTTAGTTCAATTATCATCGCTCTCATGGTAAGGCTCATTTTCTACTCGAGGAGAATATTCTCCAGCTCACTTATAAAGCTCAAGGGTAAAACAAAGCCTTTAAGGGATTTAACAAGCCGTTTTATTTGTCCTTTTGTGTAATCGTAATACAACAGTTGTAAACTTGTTGCTTTTGTTTCTCATGTTAAATTTTCTTATATTCAATAAAACTCTGAAAAATGTTTTTAGTGTGTTATTTGTTTGTTTTATTCGATCAGCTCTTTCTGTTTTAAATAATTTGAAATTTATTTTTGTTTGAAAAAATGTAAATGAAAAATTTAAAAATTAAATAGCTATTAAATACACAGTTTTCTGCAATTTCGGGATTTGAATACACTGATCCTGTGATATTTGGGAGTTAAAAAAGACCGGGATCCCAGGATTTCGGGATCCCGGTATTGACATGCCTAGTGTGTACATATGTAGTAGAAAATGTGGTGATGAAAACCAGTTGCTCGTGGATCGCGGAAAAATTTTAAATAGTTATTTGTTTGTATATTTGGAAAAATAGTCGCACTTACTAAACTTGTTGGAGAGACAAATACAAGCAAGCTCACATTTGCGCAAATTAAAAATATTAGTCATACAAATGAGGAATTGTAGGCGAATAATCAGCTGCAAAAGCGAGGAAGATGAATTGAAATGAGAGACGTGATATGCCACTAACTATGTACAAGTATATATGAACATACATACATATATAACAATAGATATGCACATATGTATGTATGTATATGTTCAATACGAATATATTTTTAATGGCGATTCAGACAACCACAGTTATTCGTAGTTGGCGTGTAGATCGATGATGACTCAATATATTACGGCATTTTTTGCGATGTTGTCATTAGTATATGTATATGTATGTATGTATGTATCTACATACATAAATCAATGGCACTTTGTGAACTTTTTTAAAATTTTCATACAGAGAAAATAAATTTTACAATAATATAACGAGATTCGCTAAATTGTCATCAAAATTTTAAACGTTTTAGTCAGAGTTTTTAGAATATTTTCGAGTATGCAGTTTTGTAGTCTAATCAATCTTAAAGTGTGAGTTTCAACTAGCTAAAAGGAACCGCTGATTTATTCGATTTTTTTTTTGCCGAGAGTGTTGATGAAGAGAATCATGTAACAAATTTTCCCACTAATTAAAAAATTCCGATTAGAAAATGAATGACACAAATACAAATTTTATTTTGAATTTGAACAAAGGTAATACAAATTTCATAATAACATAGTTAACGTTAGCAATTGCGATAACGATAATAAGTTCGATAACCACTTTGATAGCGCTCACAATGTCGATTACATCAACAATTAAGATTACATATGTTAAAAATGTCGATTGTGATAACTTTTTTTTTTTAATAACTTTATTAAAGTCCATATCAACAACATAGTTTTGATATAGATAATGGTTTCCATATCGATAATTATTTCGAATAGCTACAAAAACAATTATCAATCATCTAGATACGATAGCAACTTTGATTAAAAGAACGATACAAATTTCAATGTTGATAACAATTCATACGATAGTAAAATTTCCATAACGCATGATAACTCTGTATTTCGATAACCTCTCTGAAGTTGGCAAGCCAAAAAAATTTTTTGCCTCGGTCATATTGCAAGAACTGTCGCATGCACTATCAACTTCAGGTGAAGTTAGCAGCCACATTTACGAAAAGTATGAAAGAGATCAGCTAGGGAAATTTTTCTTGCACAGGAATTTGCCGCTTTATTGTCGTAACTAAACGAAATATATTAAAAATTCAAAACAATTTTCCTTTGGTTTCTTTTTCGTTCGTTGTTTTCGGTATTTTGACAAATACATTTGGTAGAAATTTTAGTTTTTTGTGCGGGGCTTAAAAATGCATCTTTTCAATTAAGAACTGCGAAGTATTTAAAGAGTTTTTGATTCTAAAATCGGTGAATATTGATAATTCAATGACAGTGCTTTATGTCAAGGAAAATCAGACACCATATATTTGAAAAAATTTTAAAAAAAAAGAGCATTTTTAAAGTTAAATGGTGATGAAATTTGTAAAATGATTTTTGCAAAACGACAATTAAACAAAAGTTTATTTTGTGAACGATCTATGTGCATTTGAATTTTTCAATTTGGTATATGCGTTTAACCACAATAAACCAAATTCATGCAGCGTTATATCGCACCCGAACCGTTGAAATTCTCCACAAAACAATTTTTGATTTACACAATTTTTTTTGGAAATTTCTTGCTAGCTTGACGTCAAGTTAGCATAATTTGGATTTCTTCAGAAACGGCGCAACAAATTAGCTGCAAATTCCCCATTTTATTTATTTATTTTTTGCTGGGGTTGCCATACTAACATGACGGACAACTGAAGTTGGCAGTGCATATGGAAAATATAAAAAAAAATTGTTTTAAATTTATGATATATTCCGTTTAACTACGGCAAAAAACCATAATTACGCTAACTTCACCTGTAGTAGGCAGTGCGTGCGACAGTTCTTGGAATATGACCGCCGCAACATTTTTCTTTTCACGGATAATTTACGGCATATTATCTAATAGATAATTTTTCGTTAAGTAAAAGTTGGCTCGCCAACTTGAGAAAATTATTTCGATAACCATTCGAAAAACGATAATTCGGGAAACCGCCAAATTCGACGGCAATAAGCAATACAACGCTTCAATGACGATACTAATTTTTAAAAACACTAATAATTCCGATAAAAACTCGATTAACAAAAAATTATAGTACAACTTTAATTACGATAGATAACAATTACGATAACGACAACACTTTCTTAAACTAAAAAGTCGAGACTAATAACATTTTTAAAATTTCTCATATGTAGCTTCATTACAAAAATATCAAAAAAGCATCCCTGATGTTGCGGCCAAGGCGCCCAACGCCACTGCAGATTTTTTCAAAAAGCAGCTGAACCGTTGAAAATTCCTTGGCACTATAAGCACGAGACTTAAATTAATTCCGGTAGCAAACTTGTAGGAGTGACCTATGTATGTACTTATCTACCATGTTCGAACATGCTTAACAGAAATATTTAACCACTACACCAAAAAAAAAATCTATGTAAGTATATGTACATAAATGTGTATGAATACAAAATACATACATATGTACATACATCGCTGAAGTGCCGAAAGCTTACAGACTTTTGCAACTTTTGCAAATATGAAAAATTTTCATATGGAGGGAAAATTAGAAGAAGAAAAAATTAAAAATACGTTCGTATACTCTTGTGGGTTTAGTGAATTATACAAAATAATAGCGCTATATGAAATTTCCATTGGAATATAAAAATGTAAGAGGATACATACGGTGATGGAGCAAGTCAAGCGCACCTCATTCAACCAGCCAGCCAGCCAACCAGCCGAGCGTACGAGTGTGAACATTCGAAAAGTTACTGTGCATAGATAAATGTCTGCTATGTACATAGTAGTAATAACACAAAATAATACTGCAAAACGCAAAAAAAGAAGAAAGAGCACACCTGTTGGCTGTTAGCTGTGAGGTGCGGCAACCGGCGGATGTTAGTTGGTGGCACATTTAGACTGTGTAGCGTGCTCACACACTGAACAATTACGCCTAAACATCGCGGGCAGTCGACGCCGTCATCACCGACGCCAACAGCTGCAGCTGCAGCAGCAGCAACAGCATCAACGAGTTGGAGTTATACAAATGCAGTCAAGCGGAATGGATGATTTTTATGTGAGTGCTTGTGCCCGGTAGGAAAGTTTTTTTTTAGAGATGAACTAGTGAAAGCTCAGATAATTCTGAGTCAAAACGAAATTCAAATCAGCTGTTATGCTTGCAATTCGGTTTCACGGGACACGCTTTCATGTCCGTTGAAAAAAAAAAAAAGGAAATAAGAGGTATTGCATCAAGCCCTGTGAAGTTGACACCACCTTATTCGAATTTTAGAAAAAAATATACATACATATGTATGTATATCGTTTGTTTGTCCATCGTTTGTCCACGTTTCTCCAGCAAAAATTTTCGTTTGTCCACCCTTTGTTTAAATGTTATGTAGAAAACAATTTTTTATTAAAAAAGCATAAAGTTACAAATTACGCCGTGTTTGAGCATGTTTGTCCGATGGACAAACGATTTAGCTTGAAAAAAGTTTAATTTTTCACTTTTGGGTTTTTTCATAAAAATTTGTTTTTTAAATAACTTTTGAACAAAGGGTGGACAAACGTAAATGTTTGCTGGATAAACGAAAACTTTTAGTGGACAAACGTTGGACAAACGATTTTGCTCAAAAACGGCATAATTTTTAACTTTATGGTTTTTTCATAAAAAATTGTTTTTTACATAACTATTAAATAAAGGGTGGACAAACGAAAATTTTTGCTGGACAAACGTTGGCAAACGATGGACAAACGAACAATATAAATTTTTTTCTAAAATTCGATTAAGGTGGTGCCAACTTCACAAACAAATTTTTTTATTCTAAATAACTTTTAAACAAAGGGCGGAGAAACGAAAATTTTTGCTGAACAAACGTGGACAAACTATGGACAAACGAACGATATATATGTATTTTATTTTTAATTCGAATAAGGTGGTGCCAACTTCACAAAAAAAATTTTTTTTTAAAATAACTTTTAAACAATGGGTGGACAAACGAAAATTTTTGCTGGACAAACGCGGACAAACGAACGAAATATATTTTTTTTCTAAAATTCGCATAAGGTGGTGTCAACTTCACAGGGCTAATACGATCTCGGCGAATGTTTCGTATAAACAAGGTAATAGTTGACAATTGTCAAATCAAAAGTCGATTTCTCTAAAAAGGGGAATATATTTTTTTAAAACGAGTATGTCACATACTTATAAAAATTTGAAATACGGCAATTACGAATTACATAAATTGATTGGATGATTTATTTTTATTTAGTTTGTTTATTTACACATTTGACATCTGTCAAATGGGCTGTTATTTTTTCTTAACATTGTAATATCCTTTACGAACGGCACTTTTAAAGTTAAGTAAAAATTTAAAATTTCGAGGCTTGACAGCTGTCAAATTAATTGGCAATCTTCTTAGGACTGGTTACTGATTTGATATCAAAATGTAATTTTTGACAGTTAAACGATCTCAAATGAAATGTACATTTTTTAAAGCTCCTTAATAACTTTTAACACATTGTAGCCTTTAATTTTAAATCTTATTTCATGAAAAATAAAATCATCTTTTTGAGAACGCAAGTTAATAGGTTCTAGAATGGGCCGATCACCAGTTTTATATTTATTAAAAATGTTGAGAGAGTTGACAGCTATCAAATAACTAAACTGACTCTTGCTCAAAAAATAGGATAGTAACTTTTAAGATGACACTTAAAAGGTTTTATTAAGGACACTACGATGAAGAATGTTAAATTTAATTAAAATTTTTTTGACAGTTGTCAGTTTATCTTAAATCAAATATTTCTTTGAAATTATCACTTTATAGGTTTTGAAGCATTCTTATCAGTGGTGAACTGAAAATTACTCTAAAAAAAGTAGAAATTCTTAAGAAAATGCTAATTTTAAGGTTCTGGTACACGCTGATTACGAAGTGTATGTTTAATTAATTAATTAATTCAGTTGATAAATGTCAAATAACTGCATTTTTTCTAAAATTTAGACAATCTTATTGAAAATGTCACTTGTTAGGTGTTGCTGCATGCTGAGTTATTCGTAGTCTAATTTAAAATTTTAACAGCTGACAGCTTTCAAATCTGCTCTCAACTTCTTCTGGTTCGGAAGAAACATATCTGCAAAAAGGCCGTATTAAGAGTGGGGGGTTTATGGTGTTATTTAAGATTAATTACGTCGGTAGTATCCAAGACCCTGACTATAAGAAGAGGTGTTAACCGGACTTAAGGTTACACCGATGAGAAACTAAACGACTGCCTATTTAATAGCAGCGACGTCTGCTTGAGGTACTCTACAGAAAACTGAAATCCTGCATTTTTGGTTAATGGCTAGTTTCTCACACATTGTTTATAGTTTGAAACTACATATTTTTTCTAACATTCTTCTTCAACCTGAGAACGGGTTGGGAAATTATTGAAGGAACAATTTATTTCCATTTTAAACCCCTGTGCTCACGTTTGATAATAAATTGAGAACTCAAAATTAAACAATTTGAAAATAAAGAAGAAATCCATAATAAAAAAGTGACCTCTAGTTTGAAAAAGCTAACAACGGTTATTGAAGATGCATTTAAGAACAAATGAATGGGGTTCGAAAAAAGGATCGATTTCTAATGCATCGGAAATTTGGTTCCAACAAAAATGTTTATTGTGAGCAAACGAAAATCTAAATTTAAGTTATCTAAAGCTTGGCACCAAGAAGTATTGCAACGGAAAATACGAGTATTAACCGAAGTATGTTAGAACAATGTCAATTTATTTCAAGATAATTTGGTACGTAAATGTTTAAAGAAAATTGTAACTTTTCATTCAATTGTCCTCTGACCGAAATGCATTCTTTCTGCATTTGAGAAGAATTTCCAACTAAATTAAACTCAGCTTTCCAACAAAAGTCTACTCGATGAAAGCGATGAAAACTTTTGCACTATTATTCAAACTTTAAATGCCTTTTTCAAGTTTTTTTGGACAGCAAACATGCACAATACTTACATACATACATACATACGTGTGTACGAGTATGTGCACATATCGTTAGTATGTATGCGAATTTTCGATCCGTATATATACAAAAGTCAAATTTGAAACGAGATAGCCGCTGCTAATCCTTAAATTGCACTGATACTTGAATGAGAAAGAAACAAAACAAAAAAAAAAAACAAAAGCAAAAAAAAGGTTCTACCAAACATCTAAAAGTCACTTGATGCCAAAAAACAATGCAATGCAGCAATCCAAAGCATAAAAGTAAGGACGAGATAGCAAAAGCTAGAAGCTACATAGAAGAGTGCAGACAGAATGCAGTACAGCATTGACATGAGCCGACATTGTGACAATCCAATTGCTGGCAATGGTAAACGTCAGTTTTAAAGACAATAAGGAGCTGACGGCGTGAGTGTGGAAGTACGAGTATTGGTGCATGTCTATACAATAGTTGGTAGGCTTGATAGGATAGTGACCAGTGGAAACACAAACTAAAAAGTTATAAATAGTCAGACATATAAGTCGTATCCGCTGGAGAGCGTTTGAAAGGCCCTACCTATGACCATGTACATACTTTTGTAAATAAAAGTGTATGCAAGCAGAGATAAGTATGTATGAACGAGCATATTTGTAAGTATAAGGTTATGTACTAGGTATGTCAATCCCGGAATACCGAAATTCCGGCCTTTTTAAACTACTAAATATTCCGGGATTAGTCTATTCAAATCCCGGAATTGCAAAAAATAGTGAATTTAAAAGCCATTTACTTTTTAAAATTAGTATCAATCATAAAAAATTCCCGTATATATTGTGTGCTATTAAAATAATAGTGGAACGTATGGATGAACTGTGTAATTTTTATTTTTATTTTTGTGTGTGGTATTCAGGCACATTTAATCAGCAATAAACTGCTTATAATAAATATGAGAAGTCGGTTTCTTAAAAATATGTCTAAGCACATTATCATTTAACTTTAATTTGCATTCTTTCAAACAAAAATAAACTTGAAAGCTGAAAAACAGAAAGAGCCCTTCGAATAAAACACACATGTAAAATTGTTTGTTTTGATTTTGCCAATATAAATAAGCTGGATAATATCCTCCTCGAGTAGGAAATGAGCCTTACTATGAAAGCGATGTTTATAGAACAAACGACGAGGTCCTTGAAGTGGATAAGGCTGAAAATCTCTAAGATATTTAAAAATGCAACAAATTTAGGTCCAGGTTGGAAGATAACACACTTAAGGCTTTAATTTCTTTAAGATTGAATTTTGATCAAAATAAGAAATAATTCTAACTCGCACAAAATGGAATGGGCGATGTATTTAATTTTTAAGGCTCAGTTATGCAAGACTTAACTTAACTTAAACCAACCTGTTATATGGAAAGCCGTGCAAGCGATTATTCAACACTTAACTTACCGTAAGAAACTTAAGAATCTAAAATTGAGAGCGGTGAGAGAATCAGGCTTACCAGATCTTGACATTTACAATTTTTGAAAATAAATGTATGCAACAATTACATTGAAAACGAGTTTTTTTGATGTGGTAACAGACCGCGAACCGTCAAATATCTTAAAATAAAATTATAGACAAAAAGGAAACTTAAAAATAAAAATTAATGACGAAAAGTAAATCGTATCCTCCAATAAAGAACTGTACGTTAAATTATGCCTTGGATGTAACTTGGCACAACAAAAAGTCTCTATTTATCGGGTGGATTTGCCACCACCTTTTTCTTTGCCAAGTTTGTACATTTGTGCTAAACTTAAAAACATTCGACACATTTTAATTTTCCTTGACATTTTTACAAGCAATATGCGATTCAAAAATAATCACACAAGTGCTTTTATTTAACAATGATTAAAAATAATTTTACTTTATGTAGGTGCATTTGCTTCTGTACCAAATATTTGTGTGCGTTCACGTGAAAAGGGCCACTTCGGCGATATTTAAGTTATGCATATAGGCGTCTTTCTGGTTGATTTCCGCACATTTTGAGACAAATTAGACCATCCTAACTGAAGAATTGAGGGAAATATAGAACTTTGAAGGTGAATATCCGAAAAATGACTAATTGAGAAAAATCAATTTGAAGTTAAAAGTTCGATTTTTTTCATTTCTACTCGTAAGTTAAATGGGTGTTCGTTTGAATCGAACAGGAACATAGTCAATCATTATTATATGTGAAACAACTAATTAACATCAACTCGGACAAAGTGGGCCCTTTTCTAAATATTTGCTTTTTCAACTAATTCAATCACAGAAAATTTTGAATGAGTTAATGTTTGACCAATGAATCAGGAAGATGGGGAAGTAAAAGAATTGAAATGGACTCAACAGTGAATATTTTATTATAATTAAAGATGAAACAAAGACAACAAATTAGCAGTAATTCATTCATTACAGTCATTGACAGTAATCAATCCAGAGATTTTATCACATCTCATCGCGTTTGCGCTTTGGACATAGTGGTATACCATTCCGTACTGAATTTCGGTGGCCTTCTTCATCACAGAATCCACAACGTGGTATTTTTCTTCAAAATAAGTCCATAGAACACGGAAATGCCTCATATTTCTCCAATGCGACAAAGTGGGCCCTTTTCTTTTTTTTCAAAAAATAAAATTAAATACTGCTATTATACCTAGGAAGCTAAAGTTAGTGTCATTCGACGCGTAAATGTTTATAGTTTCATAATAAACCATAATAAAAATATACGAAATTCGATCCATGTCTCGGAAAATCTATATATCTCGAAAAGTCGGCCCTTTTCGCGTGGACGCACACATTTATATTTGTACTTGAAGTTTAAATTATTTTGTGTGTGTCAAATTTTACGTTTATTTCCTTTTGTTCCTGAAAAGGCCAATGAACACGTACATATATGAATTACAACAAATCGTCCTTCTTTGTTATATTAATGTTATTTTATATACTTCTATAATACAACGATTACAGATCGGTTAAATTTTTGTTTTCATATCTCAAAAATGTCGAAATCAATAAAATGCCCAAAATTGACATCCCTAGTGTGTATGTATGTACATACTTTCAAACAAATGTCACTGGGCGACGTTTAACTGTTGGACGTGCTTTGTTTTAAAATGTGTACAGATGCCAGTCATGCATTGTTCTCTCGACAACAATTGCACAAGCAACAAACTCTATGATAAAGTTAGAAAAATAATGTAAATTGTTTTATGAAAAAAAAAAAAAAAAAAAAAAAAAGTAGTATTTAAAGTGCTATGTAGTATGCGTTCGTACAATACAACAATAGAGAGTGAACAACAGCCAACAAGGTAGAGAGGGTCTTTTCATTTAACTTCGTTGGCGGCGACCAGTGGGCGCCTAGGCTCCTTTCCATACATACCCGTATATGCGAGTATATTCATAGTACATATATTTATACATAAGACTTTTATTTACACAACAACATATACATACATACTTAATAGCAGGATAGTAATACAAAAGTTTGTGGTAGTTAATGGGTGATTCGTTGTGTGATACAGCAAAATATTCAAAATCGTATATTGAAATTAATTGCAAAAAATTTGTATGACATCAAATTTTTTAGATGGACCGTTTTTTATGTGATTTTTGATATGTTTTTTTTTTTCAACAAGAATTTTACCAAACTCAAACAAAAGGAAAGTGTATTCTGTGGCAATATTGACAAAATTTAAAACTCTGTGATTTCAATATAAGGTGGACTACTTACATATATTTCTGGAAAAACGAAAAATGTGAAAGGGTAGTGAATGCATTAAATATATTAATATTTTTTCAATATTTTTAATAATTGATCATTTCAATTTAGGTTTAAGATTTCAAATTTGGTTAACCACCAATTTTTTTAATTAATGTATTAAATTTCTCAGCCGCATTAAATACGACGTCATTAATTTTTGCATAACAGGGCAAGGATGTAGGTTTGTTGAGAAAAAAATTTTCGTTTGTCTATCTTTTGTTAAACAAAAATATTTTTTTCTTCTTATTTTGAAGAAATAATTATTATGGTCAATAAGCATTTCTTTAAAAAACGTTCAATTCTTTTGACATATAGCCAGCAAACATTTTCGTTTTTTTTTTAAATAATTTTAAATAACTCCTTTACAGCCGTTTGACACAAACGTTTTAGTGTGAAAAACGTTAATTTCGATTTTTATTTTAGAAAATAGCATACCATCTTCGATGCACGAATACTTTTCATTACTTTAATTACATTGTAATGCGAATTTTATTGAATTTCTGAGCACAAGCAAATGACAGCGATGTGACAAACGATTTTCCTTCGTCGCTTATTCTGAAGGGACAATAGAAGTCTTTGCGCATTAAAATGAATGGACAGAGTACATATAAAGAAGGAGAAAAGCAATAAAAATATATATTTATAAAAAACAAGATAGAAGTAAGGAGAGAAAGAGAAAATTGCAATAACGAAAATCAGGAACAACGGAGAATAGAAAAAAAGTAAATAAAAACGAAGAAGGAGCAGGGCGCGCATTTATCATGGCGGAAATGTTGGCTAGTGTTGCCCGCACAAATTGCCGCATTTTTGAGCTCGCAGACATGCAAAATTTCTCAATTGCCCCATAAAAACCATCGCGAATTTGTTTTTTTTTTTTTTCAAATTTTTCCGGTATTTATATTATATTTTATTTGAGGAATTTGCATTTATTTCATTTTCATTTCTCAATTTTCATTTAATTTTATTAGAATGCACTTTTTTGTTAGGCTTACTGTTTTTGACGTTAGCTATTGATTTTGAAAACCAGTCACGTTTTTGCTTTGAAATTGAATTTTTAGAATTTTTAATTTGATGAAATATGTATGGTGCAAGATTTTTAGGAGTAAAAAAAGTTGGCTTTGTCTACTTCGATATTTAACTTCGTTTTCTTTCGAATTATTTCATTTTGTGTTTTGTAGTATTGATGGTGTTATGCAAGCAGCAAGTGCAATTAATTTGTAATGAGCCGTCGTCTGGCGCAATCACAATCACAGCCACTACACATACACATACTTATTTATTTATATATACCCTGCAGTGAAACACCAAGCTAATCAGAAAAAATACTAGTTTACAACTAGAGTTTCCTGCTTGAAATCGAACTAGTCCGAAAAAGACCAAACTTTGCGTAAATACCAAACGATTTATTCAAGTCTTATTTTATTTCACAATATTGACTTGTGACTAATTAAAAAGAAAAGACTGACATATGCTTTAACACCAAGCAAAGCTATTGAATTTAATTTAATTTAATGAATACTTGTATTTTTATTTAAGTTTTTGCAATAAATAACTGAAGCTATTTCACTTTTAATAACTGGTAAGGGGAAATTCTTTCAAATTTATTCGATGGAATCATTTTATAAAAAATTAAAGTTACATACTTGTAGAATATGCGTACAAAAGGATTTTTCGATACAATTGATATTTATAGAATTAGAGTGTCTTGAACCCAACTATGTTGCGATCGCTGAGGTACGCCAATGCGCCATTTCACCGCGCGGTCGTAGATGGCTTTTTAAACACGCTAACAAATGAGCGTTGTTATTGGTACCACCAATTTGAATTTTGTCCATTTGACTTCACATTTGTAATCACCAATCTCAAAACTTCATAGAAATTCATACTTGATAACTGATCAAACAAGATAATTATTGCAAGAAAAACTTTATAAAAATGTTTAATGCGTTTTTCTCGGAACTGTTTTCCATCTGAATTTCAAGCAAAATATACATTTTTAGTTTTTATTTAATTATTGTTGTTATAGGTCAAATCACAAAAAAAAAAGGAAAAAAATTTTTTTTTTTGAAAGTCCACATTTCAGTTAATTTTTTGTCAAATTTAGTTCAAGCCATAGAGAATTTCATGAATTTCAAGAAACAAATAACATTTTTATTTCAGTTCACTGCAAGAGTGAATTCAAGGACGATGTGTTGCCCGTGCAGAGGCAGACAAGAGCCGCCATTTTGAATTTTGTCGCGATAAAAATGTCTAATTACTATATAAATAAAATCGCATTTAACAATCAAAACCGGAAGTTTTTAGGTTTTTTCATCACGCCATAAATAATTCCCAAACTTAGCCTTCAATTTAGACAAATTTTAAAGAACTTCCTCTTAATGAAAAATGCTTTTATTTATTCTTTGTAATGATGCATACTTTAAAGTATTCCATACTTAGAAAATGTAAAAAAATTATTAGCAAATCTAAAACTGTTAAATAAAAATGTGTAATATTTAAAATTATACTTAATTTATGAATTTATTTTATTTAACTCTCCTCTTTAATCCCAAACTAGTGGTTGTCGTCCACAATTTGCATAGTATTTCTTTGTCGGTTTTGAACTATTAGGAGACTGGTATGTTTGGCCCATAATTGGACTAGAATTTTTTTGTATATTTTGAACTAGTTGGAGACTGGTATGTTACTAGTAAAAGTTTGGCACATTTGTGATTCAAATCTGACAATTGCGATTTCGTATGGGTGAGGTGCATACTAATTGTGAAGTAGTTTAAAACTAGTACATATGTACATTTGATTTCAGGGTATGTACACACATTTGCTGTATATGAACATAAATTGTTTGTATATCTTTGCACAAATGTCGGCTTGAGCTTACGCGTGTGAAATCACTGGGAATATTTAGATTGGCGATTGCATTAAGCGACGATGAAATGGCGCAATTCGCAACTCAGTTATAGAAATATAATGTTGATATCACATCACGTATACCTTTAGTGCGTTCGAACCCTATAGGAAACATGAAACAAAACATAAATTTCTTTTAAAAAACACAGAAATAAATTATTTTCAACTGGTCGAATATGGAGTAGAACATAAGATATATTTTTAAAAAGACGCATGCAAGTTTAGCGTGCCATACCAGATTGTAGTCTTTGTTGTTATCGAAATTATTACGATGTCGATATCACGATAATCAAAGTTATCATTGAGGACTCTGTTTTTGCGCTCCTGCTTCTATGTATCTGTTTGACGTGCTTTGCTTCTACCAAATATTTTCACAGTGAAATCAAAAATATATACATATGTATGTATATACATGTACATACATATATTTTTGTTCCTTTCAATAATCAAGTACCAACAATATCTATCTATTTGTAGAATAATTTACAAAACATAAATCATTTAACTTTCAATTTCACTGCGAAAGTATTTGATGTGAATTTCGGCAAAGGTCCGCCTATTCAATTTATATTGCCATTTTCTCTGTACGTGCATTTTCCTTACACGTTTTCTTCCTTTCTGCATTGCTTAACTTATGCTCATGAATTCTACTGATTGCCAACTCCTCAAAGTAACTAAGTATCTGTTGTAGCATCCTTTTGCGCCGTCTAGCATGAGATTGAACAGCAGAGAGAAAATAGAAATTGCACAAGAGCAATGACTTTGCAAGCGGTAAACAATGAGCTGCTTGACCAAATTTAATTTTTTTTTTTTCAATATTGTGTTTGAGTGGCTTCGGAATGCGGATGATTGCAACGGAAATGACTTCTTCATTGATTCACTTAGTTTTGTGGCATTATTTAGATACATACGTTAACAATTGATGATTGAGTGTAATAAACCGTTTAAGAATCATCTGTACTTATACATAATAAAATCGTGGCGTTAAAGTCAAGATATTTCGAAAAAGTTGAATGGGTCCGATAGGTGACACTGTAGTCGGGTTTTTCAAAAAAAAACTTTTATAGACTAATAAATACCAAATGGTCGTAAAATCTGGCTTGCCACTATTAGACACTAAACTGCATACTGAATTCTGGCCGTACACTACTCAAAAATTCTGTAAGTACACTCTGTTCACAAATTATAGCGCAAACACATGTTTACACATTTGGAAAATTTTAGTTATTCTCCAATCATTTGAAATTATTAATTCTGTAACAAACACCGTTAAAAAATTATTTTTTTAATTTTTTATAAAAAAAAAATGTAAGTTACATCAAAATTACGAACTTAAAAAAAAATTTTTTTTGGAGTATGGGTAACTAGTTTCTAATGGCTACGAATTACCACTGATATTTGGCGATTTTTTATTTCGCAATTCTTTTCATATAAAAAATAATCGCGGTTTCAATTTAAGTACCACAATGTGCAGGTTTCTAGTGACTACGATTTACCACTGATTTTTGACGATTTGTTATTTCGCAATTCCTTTTATATAAAAAATAATCGCGGTTTTGCGTTGTATGGACGAAACTGCCAGTAAACAAAAATTGTCAAAAATCAGTATTAACTTGTGGACACTTGAAACTTGCACTTTCTCACATTAAAATTTAATGAGCATAAAAACTGCATACTCAAAAAAAATCCTAAAAACAGTTTTTAAAAAGTTCGAAATTTTGATAAAGGTTTTTTCTACATTTTTTATAAAAACTTAAAAAATTATTTTTTAATGGGGTTTGTTAGAGAGTCAACGATGTTTTACTTAAAAAAAATTTTAATTATTTAAAAGAAAAATAAGGTGCACAATTCGGTCAATAAAGGGTCGAGCTAAAATTTGTTAACAGAGTTTACTACTACTGAAGAGTTGAGTTATGGTGACTTTAGGTTTTGGTGGCTTCAGATATGGTGAGTTTATGTGACGGAATTCTAACTATGGTTAGTTCAAATCTGGCGATATTAAATATGGTGAGTTCCATGTGAGCGTGAACTGAGAGGACACGTTTAATTCTCAAGGACAAAGAACTCCTTTTTTTAATATCTCAACTATTGCAAAAAGTAAAATAATAACGAATATATGAATAAAATGGGAAATTCTGGGGCATACTCGGCAGAACTGTAAAGGGAGCTTAAAAAAGATTCACTTTAAAAAGCATAAAATTTGCTTACGCCAAATTAAACTATCAAAACATGTGTTTAGGCGTGGTGAGTTAAGGTGTGGTAATTTCAGATATTATCAGCTTAAGTTTGCTGTGCAGTGGGTTGTGTTGTGGTGAGTAAAAGTACTTATTTGCCGTCCGCAATCATTTCCGTTTGCACCATACCTTTCAGTCCGAATTCCGCCGCATTCGCCAAATTGACTTTTCAATTAACTAACACCAGAAAAATAAACTTCCATTTAAAAAAATGACTTTTTCTTTAATGTTGGATTATATTTGAGGTTGAAATTAACATATTTTGAACTCAAAACCCACTCCTATTATGAAAGAAGTCGCTGAAAAAAAACAAAAATTAACTAATAGATTTAAAAACTTCTGGCGCATGTGCACTTGCTCTTTGAACAACACTTAAGCATTACCGTTTGTGCTCAAGTCCACTGACTGCTAAAATAATAATTAATGAGTAAGCAAGTGAATAACATTAGAACATTTTTTATCTAAAAATTATTCTCCAAGTTCATGACCGCATGACCTTAATTATGTGGACTTTCAGTCGCCTTAAGATAATTATTTTTTAAAATAAATTAACTCACCATTAGCATTGGCAGCTGCCTCCTTGCCAGCCGCAGCTGGATTACAATGCAAAATATCAGATAATGACAACGACGAAGCTATCAATTGGCGCTTCTCTTCGAAATTCAAATAGTCCATGGAATTGCTGCGCTGCGGTGTGACGGTTATCGTCACCGATTTTTGCATTTTGGCTACTACACATAATTGCTGCTGCGGATCCAACTCCTCCACGTCCTCTTCAACAATAACACCGCCACCACCACCGCCGCTACTATCCATCACCAACTGTGAATTTGACATATTTGCGAGATCCTGCGCTTGATAGTGATTTAAAAATTGGAATGGTGAAGCATTCGTTTTATGACCTTCGAGAATGGGAGCGCTCATACTACCGCCACCCACACAACCACCACCACCGCCGCCACCCACACCAACACCTCCGCTATTGCCAGCTGCTATGGCTGCTGAGTATGATGGTGGCGATGTGACATTTATAGCTGACGAATTGCCTGTTGTCGCTGACAACTGATAGCTGTTCTCATTGTTGATGGCAGCCACGAGGGTGGCCAAGTTGTTGCGACTGTTTGTGGCGGTGGCGGCGGAATTGATAATTTGCTGCTGCTGTTGTTGGTGTTGTTGCTGCTGCTGCTGTGAGACGCTCGGTGGCGATTGTGCTAATTGCTGTTGCTGTTGTTGGAATTTGTGTTGTTGTTGCAATTGTTGCAACAGCTGTTGCTGATGCTGATGATGCGGCATATGATATTGCAGCTGCGGCGATTGCGGCGCCGGCGTATAGGCTGACTGCGATGAGTTCAGCTTATTGCTGCGCATCGACATGGCGAAGAAGATGGTTTTTGTTACTTGTTTTTTTTTTTTGCTTTTGGGGTTGCTGCTATTGTGGAAAATATTATATCGGTTTTATTGATATTTATGTTTTCTCACTAAATTGCTGTTATGGGCAATTATGTTGACCTAGCAGGGCGTCACAATTTCCGAATGAGGAATCAATTACAATTTCACTTTTTTCACTGCTTTTTCAACTTTATTTCATTATTTATGTGAATTAATTATTTTCCATTCGATTGCTGATCGATCAATGTGCAACACATGCTACGGTTATTGCACTCAAATACACATACAACAACACCGAAACACTGTCTTTATGAGTAGCGCATTGCGAAAGATGAAGGTGGAGCGCATCAATTCCCATTGGCACCTTCATCGCCTTGGCTGTTACGACACTTGTTTAATTGATAATAAACACAAATGTAAACAATTTTATGATCGCAATTCGCGATTTTTCGACATTCCACTTACGTCATTTATTGCTGTTTTACAGTTATTTATGGAAAAACTTTACGATGTGACACAAACTGTTGGAGAAATATGTGATTATTTTTAATTCAGCGCATGAAATTCTCATAATTTGGTATGAATTTGCTTTTGATAATTTTTGGTAAATGCAAATATCGACAAAATCTTGGTTTATTGCTCGTATATGTTTTTTTTTTTGTATTCGCGCCTAAAAGTATGTAGTATTCGACTTACTGCTCGCTTATGTACCAAGCACCATGGTTGCAATGAACTATCAAATTAAATATTAAGTAATTTAATAAAAACCACAACCAGTATATTTTATTTTCGTTATTATTTTCCTGTCCTTTATACTCATCTAAATTCTACAAAATAAATTTTATAAATAGAAAACCAATGTGTTATAACGTGGTCTAGAAAGTGGAAAAAAAATCTCTGGAAAAAAAGCTGGAAATCGTATCGAATTCTTGCAAAGTTCTATTTAAACAAATCAGCATGCCGTAGAATTCTGCGCACATGACTTGAAAACTATGACCGCAAATTCTACCCACCAATCCATTTTCATGAAATTTTTTTAATAAGTGGTTTTACAAAAATTCTGGTAATACAGTCTTGTAGTCCATTCAATTTTAGTATGATAATGTGTAAGTTTCAAGTAGCTAAAAAGTAGCGTTGATTTGTAGGAAATTTTTTCGTCGAGTATGTTTTCCACATAAAAATAATTCTACTCTGGCATACATATTTCTTTCTGTAATCCTGCACGAATTCTTGACATAGATGTAAATTCATTGGCATTCCTTAATACAATGCCCATACAAAATTATATTTCTGTATTTTTATTTAAATTTCTTTGCCCCATTTTACACCACCCAGCAGAGTTGACGCTTTTTTTTTTTTGCTTAAACTCACTCCTACTCAACCCCAATTGACATTTGCTAATTCGCACGCTATTCAAGTGTCATCAAGCAAAACGCTCTCAATTTCAGTAAAATTAACTGGAATTTAATGGCAAATCCTTGAGACCGCCTCACAGGCGCTTGTGAAAGAAAAAAAAGAAAAAAAAAAACAACCCCTATCAGCTATAGCAGCATGACAGCCAGTATGCTTTGCTTTGATTATTTTTTTTCCTTAATACGAGGTATTTTCACAAACATTTACATATTTATACATCCATATATGCTGTCTGAGGAGTATTCACACTTTCGTATTGCCTGGCTTTTAAGCATTGCATTTTGACAACGTCAAATGCTATCCAGCAGCAGGAATGGAAGACATTTTATGAAATGAAGAAAGAAAAAAAATGCCTCATAGGAGTATTACACTTGAGGATGATAGGCCACTTGGCGCTGGTGACAATGTGCCTGTCAGAATACCGAACTCAATACAAAAGCAATAAAATAGAACAATGGAATTGACACTCTTGTTTGAAGAAAAGCGATGCGTTGGAGATGTTCTTAGGAAGAGTGGGTGTATGTAAGTAGAAACAATGGAATAAGCCTGGGAAAGTACATATTTACATATACAAAAATTGGTAAAAAACAAATAAATATTTTTGTGAAATGCGACCTACTTAAAATCGTTTTTGATAAGAACCTCTTGGTAAGGCAAGGAAGTGCATTACTTTCAAATTTTTTACAAAAACTGTAAAATTTCACAAAACAAAAAAAAATCATTCATTGCCATGAACATTAAAAAATCTTTTTTTTTTTAGAATTCTTGAGTGGGCAGATTTAAAGTCAATTCAATGTGCAAGAACAAGTATGATGTAGCTAAAAAATGCCCTCGATTTAAAAAAAAAAAATTCTGTAATGCTCTTTCGCAATATTTTTCTAAGTTCGTTATTTTGTTTACATGAAAGAAATGGTAACGGTAATATTTAGCTACTTGCAACTTGAGAATTATTATATAAAAATTGAATGTGCCATAAAACTGCATGCTTGGAAAAATTCTGAAAAAAACTTATCAGAAACCTAGAAGCTATCATGAAGATAAATGTAACAGTTTTTCTTGAACTACGAACCATATTACTCGTATTAAGTAAAATAAATAAAAATAATATAAAGTTTTCTTATTTTTCTTGTCCAACAGGGTGGAATGTTGATATTTGTTGGAACGATTTGCCGTCATCCCTTGTCAAGTTGGGTTTGGAGACAAACCGTTGAAGATGGCACAACGCCGAAACCGGTTTGTCTTCAAACCAAACATGACAAGGGATGACGGACCATCGTTCCAATAAATATCAAAATAATATAACATGAAAATCTTTGTGAACAAAATACATTTTTTTTTGAGTAGGCCATTTTTCGTGTGAGTAACTGTATACAGTTTTCAGAGAGCTTATTTTCTTTTGCTCCTAAAATCGAACAAAAAATCATTTTGCATATGTATGTTTGTTATACGAGTAAGCATATAAATCACTTTACAAAGGAGCCAACGATATGGATGAGTGAAAAGATTTTAAATGTAGGTGCTAGCATTCAGATCACGTTACGATAACATTTGTATAAAACGAAAAAAGAAAAACCAGACGAAATAAATGGCAAAACGGCTTACGAATAAATTGATTGCATATCAGACAAATTTGTGCAAACTAACATGTGCAAATAACGATATGAGTAAGGGATAGGCGTCTAATCGATAAACGAGTACATACATACATATGTATGTACATATGCACTACTAAAAAGATAATTTTAACACAAAAAAAAAAAAAACTTCAATGAGCTTCGTGCAACAATTGCCCTCAAAGTATTTGCAATTAATAGCACAGCTGGCAAAAATTTAATGCCAAAAGAAATGGCCAATTTAATGAAAAAGTTTATGACCATGACTTGCAATTAAAAAGGCACCTACATTTTAGTGCTTACATAAATAAAACGTCGTATAAATACAGACATACATACATACATATACATACATATATGTAGCATATGCACGAGTATGTCAAGTAAAGAACTAGCAATGGCTGGGAGCAAAGAACAACGGAAAAGGGGAAATAGTTTGCAATAAAAATATGTAATTAAACAAATTTATATACTTATACACAAAACACTTGCTGCGCACAAAATTGTAATAAAACGTATGTTGAAAATTTAATTAACAGAAAGTAAGTACATTGGCTAATCGGCGAAAATTCCATTATGACTCTCTTGAATTATACGTGTACGAGTATTTATTTATGTCAATACATAGTTAATAATGTTATGTACATAGTTAAGAAGAGATTTTTTAATTTTACGACTTGCACGGAATTATGACTAAAAGATGTTATCGAATTGATGCTAATATTTTCGCATAAGAAAATCGCAAATTAAAATAGCGGGAAATTTAAATGTGAAACCAAACAAAACACTATAACCTGGGCTCTCTAAGGCTTATTCCTTTTGCTTTGATTTTATTTTTTTATTTAAACAAAAAGATGTTATTATTTAATTTAATACCAACTCCGCTTATTTTTTGAGAAGATATGTATGTATTTATTATAGGTTTCTTCAAAAAAAAAAAAAAAAATCAAAATTGTTGGAAAGAAAGTTAAAGCCCTGACATAAGAGAGGGCAAGTTGTTACTGGTTTGGTTCGTTTGTCCGCCAAAAAATTAAAATTTGCACTTTTGCAATCGAAATCTTGTGTCCAAGTTTGTCCACCCAAAATTTTCGTTTGTCCACACTTTGTGCAAAAGTTAATTAAAAAACAAATTTTTATGAAAAAACTACAAAGTTAAAAATTACGCCAATTTTAGTTAAATCATTTCTCCAAGTTTGGTAGACAAACGAAAACTTTTGCTGTATACTTTAAAAAGCTGGATAAGCAATTTAGAAGCAAATAAAGTTCGGACTACACAATTTCCAACAGTATTTCAGAAAAACACAAATGTACAGTGAAACTTCTATTAGTGGGCACCTCTTCTGGGCGGGCACCTCTATTGAGCGGGCAGTTTTGTTGGTCCCATTTTTTTTTTAAGAAATTCAATACAAATTGAACTCTCATAGCAGGGCACCTCTACTGTGCGGACGTGGGCACTAATTTAAATTTTTTTTTTTTCAATTTACCTCTGTTGAGAGGTCGCGAACTTTTCTTGTCAGGGCAGTATACTGCCTGAACTATAGTTCATTTTTTTATGTATGTATGTACATGCGCGCAATCATAAAATTCAACCTAAAAATTCTAGTGAAAAAAATAAAAATGAACTCGACACAATATTACTATGGAAATAACGAAATCTTATTTTTTGCAATGCAAAATTTTCACAGAGAAGCATTGAACGTAGAAGAATATTTCATTCAAAGTAAAGTGGTACGCAAAGCAGTTGCTCAAAATGACAAGTAAACGAAATTTTTTAACAATTACAGAAAAAGTGGAAATAATAAATTATGTTGAGAAAAATGCTTTGTCTACTAGAGCAGCAGCACTTAAGTTTAACATTAGCAAATCACAATCAGCAGCAATTATTAAAAATAAAGATACTCTCAAATCTACATATGTGGTGTTCCAATAAAAACGTGAATGTTAAAAAAAGAGTGATTGCAAAACAAAGCGGCTAGACAAATGGAAAACCCGAAATAATATAAGCTACAAATGTTTGTCAGGTGAGAAAACTTTAGCAATTCCAATCCGTTTAAAACGAATAAATATTTTAACTTATTTTTTTTTTAAAGGAGAGGCCGCGGATGTTAATCCAAATGATGTTCGCCTATTTAAAGAAAAACTTCCATCATTACTTTTGGGCTATCAACCAGAAAACGTTTATAATGCCGATGAAACTGGTTTGTTTTTCCGTGCTTTACCCCAAAAATCATTTGCTTTCAAAGCACATAAATGCATTGGTGGTAAACTGGCAAAAGATCGTATCACAATATTACTTTGTGGGAACATGGCAGGCACTATTGAGCAACCTTTGCTCATAGGCAAGTCAGCTAAACCAAGGGCTTTCAAAAACGTCAATGCAAAGGACTTACCAGTTGTATGGAAGTTTAATAAAAAGGCATGGATGACAACAGATATTATGACGGTATGGCTTCAACAATTTGATAGAAAGATGAAGAAAGAGCACCGTAAAATTCTGCTGTTTTTGGACAATGCAACATCGCACCCAAAAAATCTTCGTTGGATAACATCAAAGTTATTTATTTACCTCCTAACTGCACATCAATTTGCCAACCGTTGGATCAGGGTATCATTAAAAGTTTTAAATTTCATTATCGTTCACTTATTTTAAAACATATTTTATCAAAAATTGATGGAACTGAGAGTGTATCCAACGCATCAGAATTGGCTAAATCCATAAATATTTTGGAAGCCCTTTATTTCGTCAAATCTGCTTGGAAAAACATAACCAAATGTAGACGAAAGCGACGATGACTTGCCCTTGTCAACCTTTGTGAGTTTTGATTTTGAAACAGGTGCGAACGCCGAATCTATTTTTCAAATCGGAGCAGCAGATTTGAATTCCTTTGTTGACTTCGATGATGACATTTACACCGAAAGTAATGACTTAATGAGTACTCTAATGGAACCCACTAATATTGAAAGCGGCTCTCAAGAGGCAGAGGAAGTGGATATGAATAATGCCAACGAATCAACTATTCAAACAATATTAGAAGCGCTTAAAGCTTTGCAGCCTCTCAAAGAATTTGCAACAGATGATTATTATGTTTACGAACATTTAAAATATATTGAAACTTACTACAGTAACAAAATAATTATACAAAAGAATCAAAACTTACGTCATATTACAATGAACACCTATTTTAAAAATGTTTGAAAAAGATGTGTCAATGCATATAAATATAAATAAATGTATGTGATTATAAGCAGTGTGTTTTCGTTCTAATTTATAAATTTTATTTCAAAAAAACCTCCTTTGAGAGGGCACCTCTTATAGAAGGGCAAAAAATTCGGTCCCAGTGCTGCCCGCTCAAGGGAAGTTTCACTGTATTTCATAAAAGATCAATTGTTTTTCAGAAAATCGCAAATGTATTTCAGAAAAGCACAAATGTATTTCAGAAAAACACAAATGTATTTCAGAAAAGCGCAAATGTATTTCAGAATAACACAAATGTATTAATTTCGTCTTTTCTGAAATACATTTGTGCTTTCCGAAATACATTTGGCGTCTTCTGAAATACATTAGTGTTTTTCTGAAATACATTTGGGTTTTTCTGAAATACATTTGTGCTTTTCTGAAATACATTTGTGCTTTTCTGAAATACATTTGTGTTTTTCTGAAATACATTTGCGTTTTTCTAAAATACATTTGGGCTTTTCTGAAATACATTTGCGTTTTTCTAAAATACATTTGCGTTTTTCTGAAATAAAATTGATCTTTTCTGAAATACATTTGTATTTTTCTGAAATACTGTTGGAAAAGGTGTATTATTTTGCAAAATCGTGGACAAAATGATGGACAACCGTTTTAACGTAAAAAATGCAAATTTCGATTTTTGATTTTTTTGTAAATTTTTCTTTTTTAAAAACTTTTAAACAAACGGTGGACAAACGAACGATATATGGGTTTTTTCTAAAATTCACATATAGTGTTGTCAACTTCACAGATCTTGCGAGTATATTTAGTTTATATTTTGTAAAATGTAGTTTTGCGAAAGTCTGCTGAACCATTTTTGATTCGTCAATGTACCAAAGATACGAAGACAAGAGGAAGACTTTTTGAAATGTTTAACTTTCTGCCAAAGCAGAAATAAAAAATTGTATATAACATAATAATTTGGCGTTTACACTATATATAGCTCAGAGTTTGGCCGAGGTTCTCCTACCATTTGTCGTGAGCGTCTTTTTATTATACCACAAATGGAGGGATCTACAGTTGTGTGCCGACTACTCCCAACTTCAGATGTATTTTGGAGAAGCTTATTCATCTCAGAAATTCCCTCGGAGGTTTGCCATTTCCTGCCCAGGGCTGATAGCTTTTAGAAAAAACTTCTTCTATGATTTAGATTCGAACTCAGTGGCATATCGAGTTATAGCACGCACCGCTACCCACTCGATTACACCGACCACAAGCAGAAAAATCAGAATTTCTATGTACATTTTTCCAACTGGTATATTACTTTTACATACGTATGAAGATACAAATGAGTATTTTCAAATATGGAACCACTAACTACAAGTCTCAGTACTTAAGAAAATAAAAAAAAAGTTGTTTACTGAAATTGAAAACAATAAAAAAGTGGGAACGTGTCTAAATAATGGTTGGGCGAAGCGGCGCATCAGCGGCTGTGCCACACAAAATCCAGTTGCGACACAAATCAGTGTGACAATGCAGTAATTAAGTAAAAGCGAAACACTAAGACCAAAACAAAAACAAAATAAAGTACAAATAAATAGAGCAAAGTAAACACTTAGTAGCTGTAGAAGCGTCGTTTAAAACAGAAAGCAATACGAATAAAGCGGTAACGCTTCGCAATTAAGTATGTGACAATTTTACTGTGTGAGTATTTGTGCAAAGTAAATGCAATGCATAAAAATTGCGTGTACATTAATTTTGCTTAACACACCGCGCCAGCAGTTGCCAGTCTCTCCTGCCTGATTAATATCAGAATCTGATTCGATTCAACATTGTATAGCAAGAACAATTTCCAAAAACCATTTACAGCACTTATTCCTGAATGTCTATTAGCGAACACACAACTAAAATTCAATAAGTTCCTAAAGAAAGCTACGCAAGCTTGCATCTGACATTTTGAAATCTGACACAATCTTATTAACAATATAAATAGGCAATTTATGACTTACTTAAGCAGCGTACAGACTGAACCTTAATTGAAGCAATTAGTAAATTGTCTTCGTGTATTTTGAAACGACAAAATTCACTAATATACTCAATTAAGTGCTGTCTGAACCCCGCATTAGATTTTTGTAAGGTTAATTGCATCGCAATTTTAATTTTTATTTAGGTGTCACGGTGAACAAAGAATAAGATATTATATTTATTTATGATTCGCTTCGCTGTAATGAGGTAAGATTAAGTGGTGAGTTGACGTATACTCAGTTTAAGTGTGGTGAGTTTAGGTGTGTACCATTTTCATAGCAAAAGTAAAACTGAAAAAAAAAATTTTTTATCAAAGCTAACTGAAATTAAGTAAATAGCATAAAACAAAAAAAATACATGCATTTTGTAGTTTCTTAAAACCTCTGCAATGTCAAAATATTTATATGTCATAAAATTACACGAAAGCACAAAAGGGAAAATTCAAAAACTTTAAACTTATAGCAAGGCAGCTCTATGAAGTTGAAGCCACTGGAAAAAAATACATATATGTATGTACATATATATCGTTCGTTTGTCCATGTTTTCAAAGTAAAAATTTTAGTTTATCAATCCTTTGTTTGTTATAAAAAAACTTAAAATTACAAAAAAATCAAAAATTGAAATTTGGCATTTTTTACGTTAAATCGATTGTTCACCCTTTGTTTAAAATTCATTTTAAAAAATGTATATAAAAAAATAAAAACAAAAGTCCGAACTTTATCGCTTTAAATCGCTTTCATACTTTGCCCTAAAAAACAAATGTATTGGAAACCCCAAAAGTTAAAAATTACACTTTTTACACACTTACTTCAAAAATTATTTAAAAACCAAATTTTTATGAAAAAACCCTAATGTTAAAAATTACACTTTTTACGATCTAATTCGTTTGTCCATGTTTATCCATACAAAATTTTCGTTTGTCCACACTAAGTTCAAAAATTATTTTAAAAACAAATTTTTATGAAAAAACCCAAAAGTTAAAAATTACACTTTTTTAAATTAATCCATCCATGTTGTCCATGTTTGTCCATAAAAAAATTTTGTTTGTTCAAACTTTGTTCAAAAATTAGTTTAAAAACATTTTTTTTATGAAAATGACATACAGTTCAAAAATACGCGTTTGTCAATGTTTCTCCACCAAAAGTTTTCGTGCAATCTATCAACACAGTTTTACAAGGATTAGTGTGTAATCACTGGACAAAGAGACCTCATTACAGCCTTGATGTTTCAGAATAAATCTTTATAACGAAATGAAAATCATTTAAATTAGTTTCCCTAACCTACGCTACAGTGGAATTAAGATTTAATTGGGAAAAAAGAGACCGCATTGCGCGACAAAACGGCAATCATTTCCGACCCATATTGCACTAGTTCTGCGTTACTTCTGAGATACTCGTTTGTTTCACTACAAGATATAAAGCAATACTTAAGCTCATGGCTTTGTAGAACACGTCAGCAGCAGCCAACTGTTGTCAACTAGTGACACACTAAAATTGTTAAGCGGTGCAACTGTTAACGCAAAAATAACGCAAACAACAGCTGACTGACAAGCGAACAAAGCAGACGCTAGCGAAATGTAATTGTATCAGTGTAAATACAAAATACGAGTAGTTAAGCGCAAAAAAAATTATATGAAAGAAGGGTACGAGTATTTGCGAGCGTACAGCTAGAAGTAGTGGCAAAACAAAAAAGGGGAGAATAAAAAAACAAAAAAAATTTGCGCACAATAATAACAGCCGCACAGCACAAACTAAGCATAAACAAAATAAAGCAACATATATGAAACTAAGAGCAAACCAGAGCAACTTAAAGTACAACGTGTTGGTAAAAGCAGCCAGCAGCAGCAGCGTTTGCAAGAAAATTTTAGTTCAATGAACTCCTAGTGCTTCCATAGTTTACCGACTTTTAATCACCCCAACTGAGCGTTCTAGTTATTATTATGATTTTTTTTTTTGTATTTTTTGCTTTGCTTTATTGCTGATTGTACTGTGCTTTCGTAGCATATTTAGCGCTTGAGTACCTTTTGTATGGCTGGCGGTTAACAGTAACGTCACTCACAGCAGAATGCAACGCTGATTTGTAGTAATTTAAAGATTTCGTTTCCTTTATTTATTTATTTTTTACTCAACTGACTGCACAGGAACTGCTGATGTGGAATGGAAAGATCGTGAAAGTGGATGTAGGTAGAGAGTAGGGAAAATATTAAGATGCAGTTTTGGAGCCAAAAAAATAATGTCTAAATTTTTTAGTTAATTCTGTGTTAAAATAACTATACCTAAGTATATAGTTCATACAAAAAAAAAAAAAAATATGTACAGTTGTCCACAAGCAAATAGTAGCAAATTTCAAAATGATTTTCTTAAACTTATAGCGCAGTTACCCACAAACGTGTACGTAGCATAGCGTAGACGGCGGTAGAATTTTTTAGCGTAGAAATCAGCTGTTCGCTCATTTTATACAATTCGCTTATTTTTGTTTAGTTCGCTCACTTTTATACAATGTTGCCATTGATTTACATATATATACATATGTATGTATGTTTTTGCATAAAATTACAATTTTAGTTAACATTTTTGTAATGTAAATGATCGAATCTAAGTGCTGAGCTATTTAAATAATATATTATGTTATAATCTGCTATTCGATAGTATTTTTCTAATAATTTAAAAATATTTCAAGTATTTGGAAACTAATTTCAAAAAGTACCCGCTGGCAACTTTGTGCGAGAATGATGAGAGAGAGAACAATCAGCTGATACGTTTCTACGGAAAAAATCAAATTCGTTTGGATTTCCTACGTAAGTTTTCTGTCAACACGAAAATTCTACGGTGGTGAGTTTTCATTAACAAGGCGCTCTCATAAGATAGGTCGTGTCAGCTGACACCTACGGCCGTTCTACGTCGCGACGGTGGGTAACTGCGCAATTATACGTAATTCGTAAAAATTAAACAAGTTTCTAGAAATCGTCAAAAATAATTTAAAACCTTTTTTTCAGGATTTTTAGGGAAATTCTGGGTATGCAGTAAAGGATACGTTTCAGTTGGCTTAAATGTGCCGTTGATTTATTCGAATATTTTTTTTGTGAAGGGTGTTGAGCATTTTCTTCCATATAAAATTAGATTTTGACGCTGCGTTACATACCCTAGAAGAAATATACTCAGAAAACATTGCTGAATTTTTACTACTAAAATTTTATTTTTCATGACTTTTTAAAGGCATCTTTGGAGAAGTCATATCCAGTAAATTTTTAAATGGCATGCATACGTTCTAAGCTGATGTGAGTTCTGCGAATTGGTGAGTGACTGCGGTTGAGTACAAAAAAATCAATCGTATACGTACTTACATACATACATATACACACTACTTATTTATGAACATTCCTAAATTCTTTATACGCTCAATTGGTTAGTTGTGACACATAATGACCACTAATGGGATTTGTCGGAATTCAAGAATTTTTCTTTGCGAATTTATGCATATAAATATGTAAACACACACAAATACTTATATAAATATATATGTGTGCACACTTGTGCTCAGAAACTTAAGCCACCGACAACTTTTTTCAATATTCTCAGAGCTTTTTACGACTGACTTTTGCATTTGCTTCTATGAACGGTCTTAAAATTTGAAACTGTAAGTTAGAGATAATTGCCTTTCTTCGCTTTTACGTTTTTATATTTGGTATTTGTTTTCAGTTTTTATGACCTGCTTATTTCCAAATCACAATTCATGACTAAATTCAGTAAGCGATCTGCCTTTAAAAGAGACAAAAGTCGCAATTTTAGACCAGTTGACATTCGTTATCCTCAAAATAATGTCTCTAAATTGTGACCAAGTGATAAGCAGGTCGGGCACTAAAGAGTAAAGGTTTTTGTGAATATCAACTGGTCTAAAATTATGGCTTTTTTCTCTATTTGAGACTGACACTGCTTACTGAATTCTGACCGAAAGAACAAAAATTTGTTATTACTTCATCCTTCAAAAATTTAGATTTTTCTTTGCAACTATGAAAAAATCAAGTATTAGAAAAATAGAGACAAAAAATACCCGTTCTTGAGTGTTTTTCTTTTTAAAATCATTAACGGTATCTATGCTGTTGAGCAACTCTCTTTCTCTCGTTTAATAGAATATTGCCTTGCGATTTTTAAACATTAATTAAGCTTCTTATCCAAGGGTGTTAAAGTTGGATTTTGTTGATTACTACGAATTCGCGTGTGCAAAATGGCAGAAAGATTTTTTAAAAGTTCTAAAACTAATATGAAATTTGAGGCCCAAGGATTTTATCAAGTCGCTGTTTGAATTTAAAATAAAATACACTATTGCATTCGCTATTTTGAATTTCTGAAAACTGATTTCAGTTTTGTAATCAGCGACTTAAAGACGTTTTGCATAAATTTTTTTTATAAAAACCCTTCATTTTGAATTTTTTAAAACTGACTTATGTTGCGTGTTAGCTACCTCCAAAAACTCTATGTTACAAAGTTTAATCAAGTTTGAAACCGTTACTGACTTGATATAGAAAAACGAAAAAAAAGTCCTTGCTTCAACGTTCCAGATTGTTTTCTAAATAAAAAAAAAAAAATTATTTACTGAAAACCAAAAAGTTAAAAAATGCATGTTTTTAAGTTTAAAACTTACACATCTTTTGACTGAATCGTTTGTTTAAAAAAAAAACACAAAAAGTAAAAATAACAATTTTTGCGTTAAATCGTAGAGTGCTCCAAAAACGTACGTGGAACAAATACAGTCACAATTTTAATGATATGTACATCCTCTAGGCTTGACCTAAATCAAGTATTTTACTAAGCTATTTAAAGTATATGTTTTTCGTAAAATTTGTATCGAATCTTTGAAAAATTAAAGGATAATATGAAATTATTTATTTCATCTACTTTGATATTAAGCTGAATAAAACTTGTATTTTGGCATTTTCTGTAGTTTTTTGGGGAACCAAAAAAACAAACACCTAATATACAATTGGATATTATTATTTGAGGTCTCATGAAGAAAAATAAAATTTGGACTACTTATTGAAAAATAGTAATTTTCAAGGATAATATATACACATACATATATGTATGTATGTATGTATGTATATAATATTTAAGAACAATTTTTTCCCCTATGTTTAACACATGGAAAAGTTTGAACGCTTTGAACAACCGCTAAACATTTATTGACATCAAAATAAAAATTGGGTAAATTTTTTTCGGTTTTTTTTTTCACATAAAAAACCTTCAAAAACGGGCAGCTCAATTAAATTGCAATAAAAAATTCTGGACAATCAATGGATTGCAAAATTTTAAGCGGGAAAAAAGCGCCAATTGTAGAGCTTGGCAGAAAGCGGGAACGAATGAAAATTTGAATAAGGGTAGCGGATGGGATTGTTCGATATTTTCAAAATTTTTCAAAGAAACTTAACTTAAAAAAACTATCGTGATTAAAAAATCCATCACTTTCTAAGGCGTGATTGATAAAACGTATAATTAGAAATTGAAGTTTGTAGTGCGTCTGAAAGCTTACTCTAAACAATAAATTCCTTGGAATCTGCGCGAACTGAAGGTGCACCACATGAACCGCCAATATGTAAACCAATTTGCAACATTACAATACACATAAAAATGTTACCCAAAGGGCGAAGTACGAGAGTGAAGCAAAAAATATACATACATACATATGTATGTACATGCATACATATGTACATACATATAAACATATGTACATACATATAAACATATGTACATACATATAAACATGGAAATATGCACACATAATTACATATATACAAACATGAATAAGTCAAAGGAATTTCGAGAGTGATATGGAAATATGAGTGAGCATGCCGCATGCCTTAAATAAATACATACATACATATGTACATATGAATGTATGTATGTATGTGAACATGTGCAACAAATATATGTATGTACAAAAGACAACAAAGGCAATGACAACGACCTAACGAATCAATGAGAAAGTGCAGGCATGGCGCACGCATAAAATATGCAACAGCGAAGGCAAAAGGCATAAGGACGAGTATGGAATACCAAATGTCCATAGCAAGAGCGACTGGCGTGTGGCGTGTGGCGACAGACGGTGCAGCTGTGATGAAGCTGGCGCTGATTGGGAAGGGAGAGGGCAGAACGTTGTACAACGCGATGACAAAGCCACACAAATAAATAAATAAGGTGTACTTGGAAGTCGAGTTTTTGACAACGAGGCAAAGAGAAAATCGGATTTCATACATACATTTGTATACAGAGTGGGAGTGGCATTGAAGCAATGTTGCAAAGTCCAATGACACAGACACAATGTGGCAAGAATACAACGAAACACAAAAAAAAATTTAAAAAAAAAAATACAATTCCAATGCATTGCAAAGTCGTGCATTTTTACTTGTGTGTAGCAACGAGCGCAAATATTGGATAGCTGCGTACGACGAAGAGCAGCAGCTTGGCGACCCTTGCCGTTGCGTGCTGGTTAACTAATTCAATATTCACAGTAGATACATATGTACACACGTACATATTTATACCCGCAGCATCTCCACCACAATATGTACATATGTATGTAGCTCTCTATCAAGTTAGTGTGTAGGTGGTGAAATTTTAATATTCAATTTCTCAATTGCGACTGCGGCAAAGACGGTGGCGAGCAGAGTTGCGACAGGCTGTACGAGTACATAGCAGAGCTCGTGCCAAGGGTTGCAGTTGTACTCGAGTTAAGTTCACTTTTTACAGTCAAAGTGCTAGCAGTTGGACAAGGAGAAATGAGGGTAAGTAATCAAAATAAATGTGGGCTCGCTATGTCTAGACTTGAAGAGTGATAAGTAAAATAGCAAATGATACTTACTAAAAAGAATAGTAACGAAATAAAGGCAGCAAGCAAAGCAAGGAAGTAAAAGCATTTTAAAAGTACAGCAAAATTTAGCTAAGAATGCTACAAGAATAATGGATGTAAAAAAAAAACAACAAGCGTTTTTCATTAAACATTTACTTCACTAGTATGTTACTGTAATCTTTATTTTAAAATATAAAAATAAAAAAAATATGGAAATGTGCTAGGGAATATTTAGGCTAGCTGGATAAGCGATTTAAAGCGTTTGGACTATTATTTTTATATTTTGGTAAACATTTTTTTCTTAAAACTTTAAACAAAGGGGTCCATCCACGAAAATTTTTGGTAGACAAGCGTGATTTTTGAATCTTTTGTAATTTTTTTTTTAAATAACTTTTTAACAAAGGGTGGACAAACGAACGAAATCTTTCAAAGGCTGTGCTAAGATTTTGGTGAATATTCAAACATGAAAAGAAGCAAAAAAGGATTGTCGTTTTTGTTATTATAACAACAAAAAAGGCAATGAACTAAACAAAAAGAAATCGAATTACTTTGAAGCACTCATGTAGATATGATATTACTAAGACATTTTTTTTTAAGTTTGCTTAATTTTTGTGAACTTCGTACAAGCTTTGAAACATGAATGTAAATGGTTCGTAGTATCAAGCAAAATATATTTTAAATGAAAATATGCAAACAAAATTATTTTGAATATGAATACTTACATAGATACTTTATTCAAATACATATGTACATATGTACATACATACATATGTGGGCATATCTTTTGTAACCAAATACGAAATGGTATTATTGCCGCTCAAGTTAATTTAAGAAATTCCTATTTATTTTTAATAATTTTCATTTAAAATACAGTTTATTACAAATGAAAATCATACAATTTTATGACTTTTTAAGTTTTATAAATTTTTTAAATCTACATTTTTCTAGGCCCATAAATTTGGCGTGGATGTGAAATTTTCAAGTGGCTTGTTGACAAATTATTATTATTTATTTTTTTTAGGTATAAAAGGTGACACTAATACATACATACAATATACATATGTATCTACTTACGAAATTGCAGGTTTGTTTATTTTAAAATATAAATACATATTTACCATGGTTTTTAAGGAATTTACCATGGTTAGCTTCTTAAAACGTATGCATAAAAAAACATATACGACTAATAGCACAATTAATCTAAATATACATTCATACATACATTTGTAAGTACGCAGAATATGTACAAATATTTATTTCGAAGGTTAAAAATAATGAGGAAACCAAAATTATGAGAATTTCTTTAGTCGTAAGTAAATACAATTGATGGAAATTTGTACTTTGACAATACAATTGATGGAAATTTGTACTTTGACAATATATATTTTTACGATTACATGTGTATACGTATGGTTGCTTTACTTTATATGCGTTATCAATATAAGCGATAACGAAATTATTATAAACAAATTGATAAGATTATGAGCGTATGAAAGTACATATTTTGCGCGAAAGTTGGCGTTTGTTGATATTTCTTTATTTATTTATACACTTATTTATTTTACTTATACACTGTAATATAAATAGCGATGCGAAATGTATTTTTCTTTTATATTCAACGAAAAAAAAATCAGTTTTTTAATATCTGCATTTGGTTACTGAGCACTTTTTTTGTTGATAACTTAAAGGTATTTTCGACACTTGACATACAGCTTTAGAGTTGCGATTAAAATTTGTTTATCACCAAAGAACTAACGAATTTCATACATAGTAAAATTTTCTTTCAGAAAACAAATGTAGTAGTTTCCATTAAACTTTGTCACGATTTTGCTTTTTTCGGCCCAAATATCCACAGTTATTGTTATAATTTTAATGTTTTAATTTTTCCATTGCTTGACTCAATAAATGAGTATTTCTTTTAATATTTATATTTAATATCTACAAACATACACGTGTATGTATGTACGTATGTATGTAATATGTACAGACTTCATGATTGAATTATAAAAGGTTAGCTCGATAAACAGCTAGCTCGCTCAATTTTTGTCAAACGGCTGCCTTAGCATCAAAACCGTGTTGCTAATTAATAATAATATAAGTAATCTCAAAACTTTTTAATACCAAAAACTAACAGGCAACACTTTTTGTTTCTTATGTGCGCGTAAACAGTAAGTTTACATAAATCCGAATTTTTTCTGATTACAAATCGTAAATATTTCATGTAAATGTGTATAAATGACCCGCATATAAATTTGATGTGAAAGAGTGGAAAGTTTTGTTATTTTTAGAAGTAATGGGTTGAAATAAATTAAAAATAATGTAACATAATAATCATCCAAATGCCAAAAACAAGAATTTGTAAGAACTAAATTCTTGAGTTATGAAGTTTGATTTATTTTTCTTTTTATATATAAAGATTTCTTTCTAAAATTTCGAATTGTTGTGGTTTTTTTACAACTCCATTAACTCCATAAAGTCACTAACTATTTATCGGAAAAAAATGTTTGGTCCTTTCACCCTAACGGGGTTCATCACAATATTAAGAATAACCCTGATACCGATGGTAAATGAATAAAAGCTGTACTTGTCGCAAAATAATGCAAATGATGCTTCGTTGACTTGAAAAAGCTTCTTTATTTTAAAACTCGGACTCAAAACCACTTTGTAATTTATAAAAATTTTAGAGCTTAACATAATTTTAGCTTGCACTGTAATTGCTCTTTCTACCTAACAGATAAATTAATTAATTTTTTGTTGTCATTTAAGCGCAAAATCTCTTACAAATATGTTAAAATTAAAATATTGTATTCTACCGCTATTTGCAAACTTTCCATACTGTGCTAATCCTAGTTTCAAAAAAAGGGAACGTATTATTTACCCTTTTTCCGCCCTTCGTATATGCAACCTTTTGTAAGGGAGTGTCAAAACTCTCTTGTCAATATTGATCTAACATTTTATTATTGAATCATGTACAGACTTCAGTATATTTTAATTTTGTGTTACTTTTTTCGTAGACGTTTGCGTTTGATTTTACAAAACCTATTATCTAAATTAAAGAATTTTTTTGCGATAAGCTACAGATGGGCTATTTGAAATTTTCAAGCTGCACGTTCAATGTTTTTACATGTGGCGGATCGAGCATTTTTGTTTAGAGAGGTTAAGGGAAATTTTCTTTTACAAAATATTTTTAACAAATTTGAATTATCAACATGGCGCTCGGCCTTGAGATTAGCAGCCAAGTTTTTTAGATAAAAGGAAAAATAAACAAGATTATGCGAAATAAATCGGTTTAAATCAAAAACTGGAGATGTGGAATCATGTTTTAGAAATTTTCCGTTTTGTTTACACATCAATGTTTATTTACATATTCGTGGCAATTTCTTTGTGTGTAAAACACTTTCTAATGCGAAAACAGCATTTCATAAACACTTTTTGCTAATTTGCAATCAATTTTATATAAAAAAAAAACTTTAATAAATACCTACATTTAATCAAAGCTCTCAATCACAGAACTTTTTCGGTGTTCTTATTTTGTTCTCCTCTTTATTGCAATTTTGCTTCATTTGACAGCAAACAAACATGCTGTCTAAAAGCGCTACGTCAATGGCAGAAATTTATTTTTTTTCTCCGACTTCGTTTTGCGTGATCTGGTATAGTTGGTTCAAGCATATACCCACATACATATGTACATATGTATATACATATTGATTTTAAATGCCTTGATATAAATATTGCTTATTTTAATCTCCGTTTGCAAAAGCTTAACACCCCTATGCTGGAATCCGTCGTACTTTTGATTACGAATATTATTGGTACCCGAATTCAGTTACTTGATATTATCTCAAGTCTCAAAATGAGCTAGAGATTATTGATTTTCCTCGCTTTCACATATCTTTCTTTTGTTTTTATTTTAATTTTTTGTGACCTGCTCATCAGGTCGCAATTTTGAGACTTTATTTTGAGATTATAGGCTCTATTTCGTGTCTAATGGATGCAAACATGTCTAAAATTGTGAATTTTGTCTATATTAGAGACTGTGACAGCTTACTGAATTCGGAGGTTAGAATCGGTATGCTCAAATCCGCTTTTCTTAATCGTGAATTCGAAATTCGAACTCTTTTCTCAATTCGTAATATCGGTATGCTGGAATCCGTCCGACCGGTCAATTTGCGAAAAGTTTGTACGAATAGTTGTTGATGTCGAAGTGAAGTAAAATTTAGAAAAATTAAACGTGTATAAACGCGAAAATAAGCAAAACAACATGTACATATGTATGCATATACATACATATTTATGTACATAGATGTGTACCTTTGTATTCATAAAATTTATTACCAGACACATAATATGTACATAAGAATGTGTATGTAGTAGGTACATATGTACATATATGCATTTGCGGAAATCATTAACAAATCGTTCGCTTGTTTCTTGTATGAACGCTTCTTTGTGTAGGCGAAAACTTATCAAATCTTAAAACATTAATATGTATATCAAAGCAATGAATTCTACAATATCATTTAAAAAATTTATATTAAGATCATCTCTGATCAATGTAGTACATACATACATATGTACGTAAAAAAAAACTTCTTATGAAATGGGTTATAAAAGTTGATATTAAATTCCACTCTTCACTTGCAAAGATATCTCTGCCAATATGTCAAATTAAGAACTTAGGATTTATTATTTTTTTTTGTCGACGCGGTTGCGAAGATGATATGATACGAACCTCTTTACTTCGTGAGTGCGCTGCCAAAATCGGCATTTTTTTTATAACATTTTCCTATAGTGCCCTATGTAAGAAATGTGGTTTGGGAGTATTCATTGTATTTTTTGGGGATTTTGCAGTTTCCACACCACCATTGAAGTATGTAAATAAAATAAATGCAAATGCTTTGAATACAAGAAGAAATACACGTTATCATTTACTTTCTTACCAAAAATTCACAAACTATTGAAATCAACATGAAAACAACATCAAATCACAGAGATTCATATACATATGTATGTATATGTACATATGTTATATGTACAATCAGCTATTCCATAGCCAAATATATGAACTTAAAACAAGATGCGTATTTTTATATAAATATTTATTTATATTGCGGTAATTTAAAATGCAATAAATGTCCAGTTCTATTTGAAAAAATATTTTCATGATATGTTTTTTTTAATAAAAAACCATATTTTCAAGTAAAGCAGAAACCTAAGTACTTTTTTATCACTAAACTATGAAATTTCTCTCTTTACTTAAAAATGTAAACACAACATTTCGTAAAATAATAACATCAACTTTTGTTTTTATCCAAATAAAATTAGACTGATTTTATAGCTTTTTTCACGCATTTCCCTCTGGTAGCAAGTATTTTAGCGTATCAGCTGTTCATGGGCCCCTGATTCGGTAGTGTTGCCAACTCGAACCGAGAGTTCAGGGGACCAGCTCAGTAGCAGAATCATATTATCTATGGCAGTTGATAGTTACGATCGAATTTCAGCATACCTATTTTCAAATTTGCGGAACGGAGCAACGAGTTCGTAACTACGAACAATTTGATTCCAGCATACGTGTGTAAATCAATTTATCGAAATATTTGCGTTTTGTTTCGATTGCACAATAAAAAAAAAGGTTTGTTTGTTTAATGAAATAGGTAACGAATATTTAAAAAAAAAAGGCGGACAATCGCTCAAAACATGCAAAATAACCAACCGACCTCTGCATGGATGACACACTGGTTGTGTTAAAAACTCGATTTGCATAAGCCAAAAAGATACATTAAAAGTAAATAATTGCATTTAAATTTGTTTCTTTGCCCTTTTTTAATTTCAAATTCCATTTTACTATTTTTACATACATCCATGCATACATACATACATACATATGTATGTATGTACGTAGCAAGGCACATCAAATAGGTAGCCGCAGCAAACTTTTTTTTTTGAACTTTTTTCATATTTTAATTTAATTTGAATTGTCAAATTTTGAATTTCGTTGTGATAAGAATGCTTTCAGTACAATTCAAGGTAGTTGATAAAATATTTTTGAAATTTTAGCTTTTAAAAGCAAAAACAAAATATACAGAGCTCAAATTTTTTTTTTTTTCAATTTTTCTACTGCTGCTACCTATTAAATGTGCCTTGGTACGTAGTATGTCGTTATTTTCCACTTTTTTCAATTTCATCTTATTTCTTTTCATATTTCAATGCTACGTCCAACACCTGCCACTACCACCTTTAGACTTTTTTAACAGACAGGTAGACACAACGAATACACTATTAAATACGATTTACAATTCGATGCACTGTTTTGATGTTTCGAAAATGCATGTTGCAACGAAATTCCAAAATTTACGCACGTCTGTCTAAGCCGATTGCATTCTTTGGCCAGACACAAAAATAAAGAAACACAATTTTAAAATGCAGACAAAAGCGCCATTCGACTCACAATAGTGGTGGCGGCGAGAAGTAAATGCATAGAGTAATGGCGGCGAATAGTAAAATGCAAACAAAAAACACACAACGCACTCAACAAACACTGCTTTACAGCCGTCTTTTGAATATTTACTGTATTTGCTTTTCCACTTGCACTGCTGCTTATTTGAATTTCTGCTTTTACACTGTTTACTGGGTGTTTTCGCCTTTTTTTGTTTTCCTCTTTGCCATTCACTTTTCTGTTTAGGGCTACACAAATAACAACAACGATCAGGAGTCCAGCAGGCATTCGAAACGTCCGTCCAGCTGTGTGACCACACATTTGCACAAAGCACTGTCGCTGCTGGAAATGGCTGAGTGAAGTGGTGGAACCGGTTTTATGCTTTTTGCACTTTACACTTGTATTCGTATAGAATTGTATAACGAGTAGTGATTAGTTGAAAGAGGAAATTTGGAATGAGTTAAGGAAATGAGTGTACACAGACGAATTAATACTTATTGCCAATTTTACTTTGACGCAGAAGTTGGAGCTTGATATAAATCGTATTTTTAGTAACTTATTTTAAGCAAATATATTCAACATTTACAATGAACTTCGCATTTGTAAAACCAAACTGCTATTTAGCAATTTCATTTGTTGGCTGGGTAATTCCAGCAGACACACACACTCACACCCTTTACTTCATTTTCGTGTTCACAAACTTCGCACTTATACATCTTCAATTATTCTTTAGCGCCTACTTATTTTCTCTTTCGCTATCTTTCGTTGGCGAATTTTTTTAAAAGATGTTACATATTTTATAGTTTTATTTGTGAAATTTTTCGCAATAACATACGCATTTTCAAACTTAAACAAAAACACAAATATTTTTAAGCGTTTATTTGAAATTTTCTCAATTTACACACACTTGCATACCTACAAACATTTGTATGCGCTGGTAGCACATATGCAGCGGTCGCTAATCGACTTGTTTTTCCTCCAATTGTTGCCTTTTATTTTACACGAATATTAAAACAAATTCACGAATTATTATAACACAATAAAATAAACAGCAGCCGGCTAATTCATAAGCCCACTTGTTTCCCGTGGCAAAACGAATTTTATTCCACAAACAAACCGTAGAACACCTTTACACGACAAACTTTGCAAATCAACTAACATTTTTGTTGTTTTTCTTTGCCAACCAGAAAACGCGCCGTGCAACCGTGCGTTGTGGATTTTGAAAAGATATTGCCAACCGTAAATATTTTGTATCGCATGCGATAATTGGCGTTTGCTCACAGTGGTACTCAAATTGTTTTGTGCATTAGTTTGAGTGGAACTGTTAGCGACAGGGTGTTTAATATGTGACTATTTATGGTGTATGGAAATTCTATTTAAAATAATTATCGAATATTATACATATAAACATTTTATATGCTTCCATATAGTTTATTTATATGAAGAAAACTTAAGTTTATATGAAAAAAAGGCTGAGATTTCCTTTACGGAACCAATGCTTTTTTTAGCCAAAGTACTTGGAATATTTCACTGAAATTAGCAGGGGGTGTTGGGGTAGCACTGATTCACCGATATTTAACAAATTTTGGGTCCAAATTGTTATAGTTTAAAAGTTATTTGTTGTTAAAATTTTGTCACTGACTTAGCAATATTTTAATACAAAAACCGCACAAATCACTTTTCTTTTTGTTAATACACTTTCTTAAACACATTATGAACATAATGCACATATTTTTTTGCTAAAATTTTAACAATAAATACTTCTAAATGCGATATTTGTATATCTTGCTAATTGCACAATGTTCAAAACACAGTTGTTGTCAGATGGCCGCGAAGTATGTGTGATGCCAGATCCTGGAAAATGTTAATAGATATTTTTGATAAAAATGAGACGACGTTTTTTCTTAACCAAATCAATACATTTAAATTGAAAATTTTTAATAAAAAATCGATCGAATCGTGAGAAAAGCGGCGCAGGGGAATATTTTTTATAAAAAAACGCGCGATTTTTATTAAAAATTTTCCCCTGCGCCGCTTTTCTCACAGAAATCAATATATCATACCAAATAGAAAATTTTTTATAAAAAATCGCGCGATTTTTTATTAAAAATTTTCGCCTGCGGCGCTTTACACATATCAATCAATATTTCATGTTAATTTTAAAATCATTTATAAATCAATATTGCGTAATAAATACGTCGATTTTTTATTACAAATTTCCACCTACGTCGCTTTTCTCAAATAAATCAATATTTCGTAATAAATTGAAAATTTTTAATAAAAAATCACGTAATATGCGCATAGAGCTTATTATTTTCGTTTTTTTCGACATATATTCGTCATGTGTGGCAGCACGGTATTTTCATTTCATTGCTGCACATAGCAGAAAGTGAGGTTAAAATTGACATTTTTCGCAACTTTAACAGCAAAGTACTTAAAAACTATAAGCCTCCGGCCGGTGGGAACTTCTGTTTTGGACTCAGGGGGCTCCCCCCTACCCCCCCTTATAACTCTCTTTTTTCAAAGCCTGGTTCCGTAAAGGAAAATTTTCCCGAAAAAAAAAACAAAATGAATAGGCAAAAATTGCGCCTAGCCACTCCCAGGTATGATAAAATGTTTGTATCTCAATAAAAGTGCAAGTATCAAGTCGCTAAAAACTATCGCTTATTTCTAGCGACTTGATAACTTTCACTTTGTTTACTATGGTAAAAGTGATAAAGAAAAATCTGAAAAGAAAAATCCAAACATTTAAAAAAATGTGTACTCTTAATGCAAATTTGTCAAATTATTATAAATTTTTTATATAGTTCGACAACTGTGTTATATTTATTGTTTGCAGTTTCTTTGTACTTTAATTGAAAATTAAAGTTTGGACTATACCTTTGTCGTGGACTGTATCGCCTGGTATATAAAACTCGGTTTCGCCCGAATTAAGCCTTTCTTGTTTATCAAATAGGTTAGGTTAGGTTAATCTGGGTGGCTAAGCGCCACACATAGACTGATTAAGTGGATTGATAGGAGACATTTATTTAGAATGCCAACGCCTTTGGCGAACTTGAGTAGAGATTGAAGACCCATTGCTGCGGCATCTTCAAGCTGATTAAACTGCGAAGCTCCGCTACCGCTGAACATAGGCATAAGAGCTGTTCCAAGGTCTCCCTTGATCCTACCTCCCTGCACTTCCTGCATACGTCGATAATCGTAATTCCCATTTTGACCGCGTGTGTCGCTGATAGACAATGTCCTATCAGAATACCTATAATGGTTCAGGAGTATCTTCGTGACAGTGATAGTATCCATCGAGCTGGCTTGTCTTCGTTTGCCTGGCACATAACTCTTGAAATTTTGCAGGTAGTTAAGACATTCCACCTTCTAATTGCTCGTCTTTTCGTCTCCTCGTCTATTTCATTGTATTGGGTTTGTAGAGTTTTCTGTATGTAATTGTCTTGTTCGAGTCCTAAGTTAATCGCGCTTTTGGCAATCTCGTCCACCATTTTGTTTCCAGGTACCCAATAGATAGACTGTTTGCTGTTGCCCGGTCTATGGCTTCTCTGCTTCTTAGGATATTCCTGGACGTAGTTTGGTGTGATCTGATTGCCTCCATCGCTGCTTGGCTATCGACATACATATGTTTCTATTGATATTGGAGTTGCTGTCTGGCTTGGTGTAGGCTAGCTCCGCGGCTTTCCTTCCCGCAGATTTAGCTGTAAGGCCTTTCGCGGCAAGGTCGATTGGCGATATGCTGAGTATATTTTCTAGCGCGGCCGTTGAAGTAGTTTTCAGTGCTCCACTGGATTGAGTTAAGTAGGTTTTCTTGTTGCGATCCACCACACCAGTGTACCGTAGAGTAAGATTGGCCTCACTATTGCTGTGTAGCACCAATGCATTAGGGTGGTAGACCGATCCCAAGTAACACCCAGCATTTTTCTGCATGCGTATAGCGCATTACTGGCCTTTTTCGCCCTCTTCAACATTGCGCTTCTACAACAATTTACTGTCCAGAATCACTTCAAGATACATGTCGTAGTCTCTAGGTCTTTTAGTTTCGTGTTGTTTAGCTTCGGCAGCTTTTAGGTTCGAATTGTATGCCTCCCCATGTCCGTTTTTTCCGCAGGCCTGATTGAGTAGTCCTAGGAACTTTTATGAAACTATTAATGCAATGTCAGCCGCATATGCAACTAGTTTCATTGCTTTTCCTTCAAATTATAGTATAGTAGGTTATTTACTAATATTAGCCATAGGAGCGTGTTGATAGTACACCACCTCGCTTGGTAAGTCAAGCTTCGTTTATCAAATAGACTCTAAAGAGACTTCTTCAAACTGGGAACCTGACTCTTTGTTTTATATCAATTGAGTTTGATGTGACTTAGTGACATTTAAACTAATCGTTACGAAAACAAACGAAGGCCTCTATCGAAAAGTGTTTTGAGATAAAAAGTTTCCACTAAAACTTTATTAACTAAAAATGTTTCAATTAGTCAGAACTCACGCAACAATTATCCACTGAAACTTTAATCATTAAATGTGTTACTCTCTGCCCCTTTCATGCACTTGGCGAGCGCGATCAAAGTGAATGCAAAAACATACCACACATCCTGCACGATTCCAACAAACGAAGTACAAATATGCAAATGGGCGCGTCGGTACGCATTTCATGAATGTCAAACCGCATCCGGCATTGCTGCCGCTAACTGCCATCTATGTATGTAACTATCTGCTGCATATGCGAACATAAATGCATGTATGTACTACTATGTATGAAGATCCCCGAATGCCAGCATGTGGTTGGTTTTCCAATAAACTTAACTACGCCTGCGGACATTTCACTTTTGTGCGATTTGTATGCACCGCATGAAAACTTTCA